>JAOYRR010000193.1:0-443403 GCA_038994665.1 Podotricha telesiphe | reverse complement strand
AGTATCTTTGGATAGAAGTTCTATTAACACACGCTTTTTCCGATATTAAACAAAGTTTGTTTCTTCCTCAATGTCGTATACTTTTTTGTTCGTTATACAATTTTTAATATGAATATAATTATACAGAAAATATTCACCAGATTTTTTAGAAACGAGGGACCAATATCACGTGAGATAGGCGTCTACGGATTTTAATGCAAACGTTTTACACGTATTAAATGCATTCCCTGTGCCTTGATTCAAAATAGTTAGCCTTGCAGTATTTTCTTTATGCCTTCTGAAATGTGAACGCATTAATTGCCTGAGAATTTAACTTTACAATTTTCACGTTGTGCTTTAATTAAACAATGTATCAAAATTAAGGTAAGAATTATTTGTACTACAAATCAACAATAACTCGCTACAAAATTTTAAATTGAAATTCTTCATAATTTGGAAATGTTTTGGGTTATATGAATTAACACTTATATAAACTAATGTGTATGGGATTGGTAACCTTAAGTTTTTGTTCATAAATATTTGTCATCACATATTAATATGAAATAATAAAAGTGCATTTCTAAGTAACATATATTTGTAACAGTATATAAATAAATATTTGAACACCGCTGGATTTGAACCTGCACCTTTTAGACGACGGCTACGTCGAAATTATTATACGCTTATTACAATATAATTTCATTTTCCTTTACGATAAAATTAATTAATATACATTTGTTTATATTTGAACCGGCTATAAATGTATAGTTAGTTATTAGAATGAAAATGGAGAATAACCTTCATTATTATACGATTATAAAAGTTCCTAAACAGAGTCAAAGAGTCAATCCTGTACTTGTATATAATAATTTAATTTTATCCCTGATAATAGCAGTAAGTAAATATGCGGATGCCATGTTCATAGCAGTGCAACTAACAATGGCACATCTTCTGACGGTTCGTGATTTATTGTTTAGCAACTTGTGGAGTAACTTCAGCTACAATAAAGTTTGCAACTGCTCTAACAGAGTTAGCTGACTTATAGAATAGTAAAGATATGGGTAATAGCTACCATGACAGACGGGAACTATATATATAGGAATATGTATTATTAAAGAATTTCAATTTATTGATTGTCGTGATATCGCATCCTTATGTGGCAGGGTAAAGGTAGGGAAAAAAGGTACCTCGAGGTATTTTAGGTGTTCTTCCTATTCCACTTTTCGCCTTTTCAGAGACTTACCAGCTATTTTTTTAATAGGGGATTGAACCCATCACACTGCACCACGATGGCATCAATATTCTAACATATTTGACATTATTATAGCTATGTTCTGAAAATATATGGCCACAGATATTAAATAATGAAAAGAAAAATGAATAAATGACAATGTTTTAAATTTTGGAAGAAAATACAACGTTGTATTGCAATTGTAACAATTGTCAACAATGTAACTAACAAAGTTTTCGTAAATCATGAACGAATCTGTATGAAATGCTTGTGGGTTCAATTCTGAAACAGGGTGTCGAGTGAACATCAGTTTGTTTGCGCACACCTTCCTAGTTACTAATCGGAGTTGAATGAAATTTCGTTCTGCGCAGGATTTAGGGCTTAATTAATTTCGAAGAGTGGAACACTTCTTCATGTAGATTAGCTGAACTATAACAAATAAGGAAATAGTACCTTGACAAAAGCGGCTCAGCGAAAATGATAATTTTTCGTTGACATCTAAAATGTAAGTTCCACGCAAACAAACTTGCGGGCAGCCACTTGAGCTAAATCAACAAAATTTTTATTCGCTATTAAATGAATAAGAAAAGACACGTTATAAAGTTAAGAACGTTATGTGTCATAACAAACGCAAATTCGAATCCGGGAATATGTATAAATGTTACACTGTGTGTTAAAAAAGTCATATATCTAATAAAAATAAGAGAAGCACAAAATACAATACAGTATACAGCTTCTAAAAATTAATTTGGCAGAATTAAAAGCTATTACTTTTTTATAGTTTTTTATTAATAGTCAATAGTATTTGTTATTACATACACAAAACCGCAGGAGTGTAGAACACGCGAATAACCGTTTTTGTGGTTTCGGACAATTTGAAGATCAACAACCTGGTCTTTACATCACCACGCGTCGGCTGTAAATGGCTTATTTATTTAATTTAAAAAGCAATTTACATTTTTATAACTGACGATGCGTGACTGTCAGTCAATCTTGCCATTTTACTTAAAATATCTTCTATTTATATTAAAATAATGTATTAGGTGTATGTAGGTTCTGTTTGCTAAAATATATATTACAATAGAATTGAATTAACAAGACGGAATTGAATTAAACTTTTTTGTTGCACAGTTAAGGTCTTATATTTCGGCATATTAAAAGGCACTTAAGACTTTAAGCTTTTTTAAATATACTATAAAATTTGCTGTAAATTCGAAAGTTTATGTGCGATGATTATTGGTATTTTGTCTGTAAATATATATTTTATGTAGTTTCAGTTCGAGTTTTTTTATATATTAATTAATTTCTGGACCTCTTATTTGAGTCCTGTTTCCTGATAACATTTTTCTCTGCTTCAAAGTTTGTGAATGTGTGCCGCGTAAACTTGGTGTAAAGTTTTTACAGTTAAAGTTATTTATAATTATATATATATATATATATATATATATATATATATATATATATATTTAAAAGATTTTATCATTAAAGGTATTAAGATTAGAATAGAAAATTATCAAAATGGGATCGAATTAACGACAATAATGCTTTTAGTATTTTCAAACTAATAATTGAATTGAAATTCAAGTTTAAGGATATTTTTTAGAAATAAAATGACATATATTTTTTTAAATTTGTCTAATTAACTTTAAAGCCTTGTATATACCAAAACCTTGTTCAAATTTTCGATACCGAACATTCTATAGGGCATTTTTTACTTTGTACATCCCTAGACGATAAAAAGAACTGATCTTTTATTAAATTATTAACAAGCAAGTTAAGATTACTTGTTTTAATATCAATATAAAGAAACAAAATTGCATTGTTCAAGGATGCGAATTTACCTTAAAAATAACAATTCAGGTAACTCTTAAACTGTCTTTTATAAAAATTCTAATAAACATAACATATACCGAATTTAGCCTATAAAAAACTTAATAAAATACGCTTATTGTTATTTTCCATTTACGTTCAAACTATCTTAATTATTGTACAAAAATATAAATAACAGAAAAACGTCTAGAATATCTCTAATTCGGTAGTAACACTAAGTAAGGGACACTCGAAAAATAACTGCTAGTTCGTCAGTTGTTTTATTGCAAATTTAAAAGAATTATACGCATGCAACAATTTTTTTTCTAAGCCACAATATTTGTATATAATACAAACAAGCAATATTAAAAGTTTTTGACAATTGGATTTACCTTTGTTCTTCTAGAAGCTTAAGAATTACAAACGTTATCCTTACTACGGTTAATTACATTCACATGCCGAACTCAATTTAGTATCAATTTACATTGATAAGCATGTATTTAGAAAACGTATAAAAATTTGACCGCGGTATTTGAACCCGCGCCTCTTGAAAACCATTCAAGCACTCTGACCGCTATGCCATGCGTTCATTTAAACGACCATTTAAATTTTTATACGTTTTCTTAATATATGTTTTTGAATGTAAATGTTTTTGAATAAGTGTATGAATAACATTTTGATTGATAAAGATATTGTTAATCGATTTTTACATAGTTTAAATACCGATAACGATTCTAAAAGTTTATTACCAAAAATTGCCTTTCCAGTTTATAATTTATTTATTCTAGTATTTAATTAATCTTGACGAGATCTAGACTATATATAAAGCAGCTGCACGCTTTTTCACACACTTTCCGTCCGACATCGAGACAATTAAAAACAATCATTACTCCCAGTGGGATCGAATCCACAACCAATTGCGTTTATATTCAGCTGTCCTACTGCGCCACACTGGCGTTGTTATTATCGCACACATTTCAAACTAATTTTATTATTGTTAAAAAGAAATTTACAAGTATTCGATGAAATATTTGAATTAGCTATCCGCTGGATAGAGTCCAGTTTTTTTGGCACTAATTACTGATTCTATAAGTTCTCCGACCCAGTCCCAGACAACAGAAAGTGCAGCATTGAGTCTCAGATTCGGGCAGAGAGTGGAGAATGGAGTGCCTTGAATCTAGATCCTCTTTGCTTTTTATCTTGATATACGGGAAAAAAAGATGAAACTGGATATTTTTTTATAAATGAGTTAAATTAATATCTTCTATTATAAAAGTTTCAAAGCGTAATTTTAGATTTAAACCCTAGTAAAAGCTTAAATGTTAGTAATAAAAGTTGTAACTGCGAACCATAAAACTTGTTCAGCTGCTTGTCTTAAAACGCTAATTGGTTTAATAATTTCATATCAAAATAGGCAAGTTACGTGTTTGTTAACGCGTATTCTTTATCAGAATAGACACTATTTAATAATTATTCTAAAAATGGCAACACGTTGTAAAATTATATATAGGTATTTCAAATTAATTTTATATTATTTATAGGAGAAGGGGCGACAACAGCTGTTTCTGTTGGTTTATGTCTTTACAATTACTATACATTTGGACAGACAGTTATTAGTCACGAGTTTAATTACTGAGGACAACTATAATTATGACATGGTCAAACTATGTACTGACCAAGTATATATTTAGCATTCATAGACAAGTTTTAAAAAAAAATTTAAATTATTTATTTATTAAGGCTTATCGACAATTCTTACAATTTATGGATGCAGATATATATACAAAATAAATTATATCTAATTGCAAAATTAATTATATGGGAGCACCACATGCGACAATAAGGTGACTAATGAAGACAAAAATAATAATAAATGGTAATTACATATCAACCATTATCATAATATTATGACAGTACTTAATTCAATAACATACTCACTGACAAATATAGTTTTTTCGTGTAAAAAAATTTTTAATAGAAAAACTAGCAAAAAATATATATAGAAATGAATTAGTAGAATATCTTACAACTTACAAATTTATTATTAAATTAAATTAATTGAATAAATTATATTCGTAAAATTGGGAATTATTTGATAATTAATTTATTTTAGAGAATTAACTAAATATTTATTATTTATATTATACATTTTATTGAAGTTCATAATAAAAAATTAACAATAGGCTATATTTATCTAGTAAAATTTCTTCTATTTTAGGGTAGTAAGGGTAACAAAGTAAAAGAAAGCATCGCTCTCCACATTTCGCCGCAAAACAGACGCAATGCGTAGAGTGCAATCATTACACGACTATGTGACCAGACAAAGGAAATAGTTTTTTTTTTAATATGAACATATTTGAATTTTTTTATATAAAATTCATTTAATGACATTTTATATAAAAAAATTACAATTTTAGTTTAATAATTTATAAGTTTAATAGACGTTTAAAGTGTTTTTATAAGTTCGTACTCTATACAAAATATACCTAACTCATAATAGCCATTTATTAAGATATAGTTGGCATAAGGGAATGACAATGTATATAATATATTTAATTATATTTATTGTTTTTAATTAATCATGAACAAAGCTACGTGTGCACGTGATAGCATCGAAAGCTGCCAACGTTTTTGTTTCATATGTGTACTGTTTGCAAAAAAGGTGCTAGTTATTTAAAAAAATATCTATCACTGAAGAAGTATACATACATATCAACCATTATCGTAATATAATATTTATAGTTACCTAAATAAGTTTATCATCCAATCTTTTTCGCCTATATATAAATATTTAATGTGATAATATAAATGTCGGATAGATGTACTTACTAAAGAATCAATAACAAGAGTTAGTATCAAAGCATTCTGTCTTAATCCTATCATACCCTATTTTAATAAAACATTAAATTATTGTATCGTTAAGTATTTACCGAAGGCTAAGACTTTAAGAGATCTTAGTTATGCTTCTTTTTCCAACGAAATCCTGTACTTTTAGGACAAACTTTCTTGAGATGAAGAATCTCGAGTATGAAATTTGGTATAGGTATACTTAGATTTATATTAAGAAGAATCGCAGAAAGATGCTACTAAGGCGAGGTGTCACAAGTGAATTTAAATATTCCACCAAATGCGACATGAATTACAGTATTAGGCAGGCAATGTAAACGGTCCACGTGACAATATTTCCCCATAATATATCAGGAAAGTAAAATTTTTAAAGGCTATTTTTTTACATTGTTTAAAGTGTTATTCGCACATTTCGGAAATTGAAAACATATAAAAATTTGAACGCAACGGGATTTGAACCCGCGCCTCTTGGAAACTGTCCGTCCGAGAACCGTCGTCTCTTGGACGGTTTCGAAGAAGCGCGGGTTCAAATCCAGTTGCGTTCAAATTTTTTATACGATAGTTTCTATTAGTCTAAAGTGTAACGATATAAAAACTTAAAATTTGAATTAAAAATCAACTTTCAATCAATGTTGTTTTAGCAGCTTAATAATCAATAAATTATTTGGTTGTCCATACATTTGACCGATTGCATCGTCTGCCTCGCGCCCCTGCGACGTTTCTCTGTACACTAGTGTGCTAATGAATTCGCATGTTATTTCATTCCGCCTCATACTGCCCTCCTAATTATGGGAAAATTAAATACACAAAGCTCATACCTAGCTCTGATATCGTAAATAGATAACTTTGACGGTATATTCAATACCCGTATCTTATAAAAACAACCCTATGTAATGTCAGGTAGCATTTCTTAAGGCATCCTTGAATGAAAGCGTAGCTTTTGAATAATTTATGTAATAAGTTTTTGCATTTTACTACTTCACACTTAGTAAAATGCCGCCTATTTTCATTATAAATGAGCATTGAGTTGCTTACTGATAAGGGATATCTATATTTTCTTGTTCAACTGAAATTAATTTTAAATGCTTTACTTTGTGAAATGAGGCCCCGTTCATCACTGTGGCAGCGACGTATCGCGTGACCGGCCCGCATTCGCTGCAAACCTTGTAAGTTTCTCGCGGCTCGTTGCCGTAGGTACCAACCTAATACTTATCAATCGCATCACAATTCTCCCCTTTCCCCGATAGGCCCACGCACCGGGATGCAACGCTAGCTTTTTGCCACATATTTAAGTAAATTTATATATATAATTACAAATACGAGACAATTAGTAGATCCAATCGCGAAACCGAATTTCGCGTAATTTTTGTTATTTGCATCGAAATTATTTTTTTATGATACAGGCGAATGCGTGCACGCATGTTTGCAACGCATGTCTAATTGGCGTTTTACGACTGCCGTACTGAAATATTTCCTCGCATAAAAATTATAAAGCCCATTCTTAAGGTAAGTTAAACATACTAAGAAAAGCGTGACGAGCTTATTAATAAGCTCTTTCAAAATATAATAATAATAACAAAAAGCTTTGAATTATCTTACAACAATAACATCCACAGAGTTCTAATTGACACGAAACGAAACAGCTCTCCATTGTGACTAAGTTAACAACAAAATCCTCGTCTATTGTATTGATTAAACTATATTTCAAATAGCCAACGAGGCAATTAAACAACAGCAATGGAATTTTATTCAGATTCATCAAACCAATTCGAAATCATAATTGATCTGCCATGTAAAAAATATAGAGGGCTGTTAGGTTGGAAATAGGCGCCAAAATATAAAACTAGAACGATGACTGGCCGAAACACTTGGAGCCAAAAGTCAATTAACGGCCGGTCGGGCACGTGGAACCTAAGCTACCAGTAACGCAGTACATGATGCATATTCTCATATGGTTCTTAGAGCATATTTCTTGTCTAAAGATTTTTCATGGAACTTATTATATTGGAATACACTTAGGATATTGGAAAAGGCATATTTATAAAACGTATAAAAATTTGAACCCGCGCCTCTTGAACGGTTTTCAAGAAGCGCAGGTTCAAATCCCGCAACGTTCAAATTTTTATACGTTTTCTCAATATGAATTATTAAACATTTTAATAATAATGTCATAATATTATAAATTTATGTATTCCCTAATGAAAGATTTAGTAGAAACTTCAATATATTACTTATTTGTATATATTTAAAGACTTACTGCTCAGGAAATAATAAAAAACTCTTTTAATATTAATTATTCACACAGAACTCCAAATAAACATATTCAATTTCATTTAAACGAAAACATAAAGCCGGTGCCGGGGGATCCTCCCACCGTAGCCCTAGCCGTGAAAAATGCGAATTACGTTTGAAGATGGCCAGCCAGTCAGAAACTCATTGTTGTCCCTGATAACGGCATTCAGCGATGCGGACTCCGTTGCGCCATTGCTCGTGAAATTATTATAGACGAGGAAAAGTGGAAAATTAATAAAGTCCCTTATACTGTCGGACGCGAGTGAGTCTACAAAAAAAAGGTTTTAAGTGTATTGTCAAATGGTTGCGATCGGTATCGTCGGTGTATTTTTATATAGATTTGATATAATTTGTCCGATGTCAAAATATATACTATTTACCTTTTTTATTTGTTTAATTTTTATATATATATATTTATTTTAAATTCGTAGGTACTTATAATTAGTGAAATATTTTATTTCGCGTTAGTTGTGACTAACGCGAGATAAAATCATTTTATATTCTAAGTATTATTGATTATTATAAATAATAATAATTAATATTAGTAATACATAACTCTTATACATTTTTTTCTCTATAGACAAGGCAAACAAGCGTTCCAGTCACCTGATGGTAAGTGATCACCGCCGCCTACGACCCCGTTTAACACCAGAAGAGCTACAGGCATGTTGTCAGCCTTCATAGTGGAAATAGACGCGTTTTTTGAAGGTACCCATGTCAATCAACCTGAAAACACTGCCGCTGGTAGGTTATTCCACAGTTGAGTGGCACGTGGAAGGAAGTTCCTACAAAAACGCACAGCGGTAGAGTGCCACGTATCCATATGGTGAGGATCGTATTTCAGTCTGTTATATATTGTTCGGTTGGAAAATACAGCAGCAGGAATCAGGTCAAACAGTTCCCCAGAACACTCCCCATGATAAATGCGGTAGAGAACGCACACAAAGGAAACGTCTCTACACAACTTGAAAGTGTCAATAAATTGAAAAAAGTAATACTTAAGTATGCCATTTGATTTAGTCGTTTATTTAATGCTATATGTTAATTCCAAATTGACAAACGTTGATTTAATTGTGGGAGTTGACTCAGTAAACATTGAATATTTTGAGATATTTGGATTAAAAAGCAAATAATTTAACATAAGCTCTACCACAAGTCTATTTTGGGTAATATTCGACGCTACATCTTTCAATATCGTGTGTCATCGTCTGACTGTAATCGTGATAGTTGTGGGTTTGATTCCAATCTTGGGGAACCATTGCTTATTTTGTTTTATTTTTCTGCTCTCCCGTCAACGTACACTCTGATCTTGAAATATCTTGAAATCAAACGGGAGTTAGAGAACGTGGTGTCCTTATAAAAGGTTCTACCTACCTACTGCAGCTAGTAGTACCTACATACATGCGAGACATATTATGTGAATCCAAATAAAGTTAATAAATATAATATATATATTTATAATAATCCCACGAAGTGTCTTGACACAAGGTCTACCCTGATATGACAGAAAAAAAGCGTGAAGCTGAAACTATAACCCGGCCTAGCAAGGCCTGCCTTCCTACTCAATCTCTTCCACTTTGCACGATCTTTGACATCCTCAGTGGTTAGTCCATTGGCTCTCATATCCAGCTTCATCTAGCCATCGCTTTTTTGGGCGTCCGGGGTCTTGCTAAGTATAATTTATTAATTAGTTGAAATACTTTTAAAAGAGCTACAGAGGTATGAAGAGGTGTATGTGTGATATAAGGCAGATATATGTAATATCTATATTAAATGAAAATTAAGGAAAATATTTTTATTTGTACTCAAATGTACTGTGGTCTCCACACAGCTGCCAATACCAATCCATGCATTTTCACATGTCAAGTTATCACTTGTTTACACCACGATGGATGTATTCAATTGAACAAACCCTTTTTGAAAGAGTCGCATCGGTGTTCTATGTATTTATAAATATTTTCATTGTTATTTTGTGCATAGTTCATTTCAGGTCGTTCAGGGTCCTAAAATGTTAGTTTGTGATATACAAAAATAGAAGCGATTATGTTGTATTGTAGGATAATAATATTGTCAAGAATATACTTTGCATAGTTAATCGGGATCATATGCAATATAAATGTATTGATTTTTGTATTCTGCCAATTGAACAGTGAAAATTGCAAAGACAATGTAAAAATTACACTTGGCGAATATGACCCTATAGCTTAAGTGTACAAAGCTCAGTTAGACTAACTAAGATGGCGCGTGTCCAAATGCGTCAAAATTTGTTAAAAGGTAACAATTTTAAAAAAGCAATTTTATGGTATGATATGGTTTTAATTCTTTTGATTATAAATAACATTCAAGTGTAAAATTCGCACTACACTTTTCTCGTAATGTCAAAATATGTAATTATGAACTTCTTCTTCTATATTTAGTTACTGAATTTCCCAATGAATACTTGTTGTGTCGTCTTAGCGTAGTTGAGACAAGTCTAGCTGAGCCCTCACTTGGTCAGATATATGTACTCATAGGTACTAACCAAGTCAAACTATGGGAGCGTAGTGGTTCTCAATAATACTTGAAAACCAAATGCTGGGAAGCAGCCTTTTTTATAAAACTTAATATATTAAATTGGTATTAAAAGAAACATCGATAAATATGAAACGTTATAGATTTTGAAACAAGGTAATGTATGACTGCAAAACATTGGCCAATACTGCAATAATACTTCAGAGACTGTCTATAGATTGAATTTTATAATTTTTCTATAGGTAATACAACACCTGTTATAATTATCTAAATAGCTAGAATTAATTCATATTACATAACAAGTTTTTGGGATGAAATTTATTGAAGAATATTTAAAAAAATATATTTAATATTCTTTGCATTATAAAATCCAACACGAACATACCATTAATTTTATTAAAACACCGCACCACTAACTTTATACATACATATATTTGCAAACGCTATAAAATATCCCGAATAAAGCTACTGTTTCAGTGACAAAATATAGGAACCAATTTGCATTTTCCAAGTTAGTCTGGTTTTACCCCATTTAGACGCCTATATTTTTCTCTGTCTTGACATTTTGACGGGTAGGTTTGTGGTAGCAATACTGCAAGTTACATTGTATTTTAATTAATTATTACGACGAGGGTCAAGACGGTTTCAACGGCGACTAGGCATGAATCGGCGGTGTCATAAAATGGCTAAAGCCGCTCTATGTTAATTGTACGGCCCTTATTATTTTGCAGTTACTAAGACGTGGTTATGTTATAATTATGATATTTATTTAACATTTGTTTCTAAAGTGTTATTCACACACTTAGGAAATTGAAAAACATATTTTTAGAAAACGTACAAAAATTTGAACGTAGCAGGATTTCAACCCACGTCTCTTGATAACGTTTTTCAAGAGACGCGGGTTTAAATCCCGCTGCGTTCAAATTTTTATACGTTTTCCGTTTTCTAAATATATGTTTGACTATTTATTAATTATTAAAGCTATTATAATAATTTATTGAATAAGATACTGTATAAGAATAGAAATAGATACTGTATAAGAATTTCGACGTAGTCGGATATAGAACGTGTGGTTTGGTCGGTTTCCAAGAGGTACGGGTTCAAATTAGGCTCTATACATTTTTTTTACGTGTATATATTAATTATTTAACGTTTTCTAAAAATAATATTTAACAATCAATATCTTAAAATAGAAAATTATTTACTCTTTCTTTATTTTTTTTCAAAAGTTTCATGTGTCAATACTATATACCTACAGCTTACTAAACTCTGAACAACAATTTAATTGTACAAGTATTAAAATATATCAATTAAAAATCTAGCCTTATATTTTTAACATTTATATATTTTTAACATTTTTAACGTGTTATTCGATCGATCACATAGGAAATTGAAAAAGGCATATTTAGAAAACGTATAAAAATTTGAACTCAGCGGGAGATTTGAACCGCGCCTCTTAAAAACCGTTCAAGCGCTCTGACCGCTGCTGAGCCATGCGTTCATACGTTTTCTAAATATGTCTTTAGCCCTATATTTAATTACAATATCAACCCAATACAACACTAACCGGAAGTTATCTAAATAAATATAAAATAACAAAATAACTTAAAACGATTAAGCTGAAACATGATAATGTAACTCATTTAGATAAGGTGCCTTAAACATGGTTCAATATAGGTGCGCAATAAAACATGTTCGGTACGAGGAATACGAATTCCCTCATAGTAAAGTTTCTGAGTGCAATTAAAAGCCGTCGGTCGTACGATTACTATGTAAATACGCGCTCAACGTCCTGCTAGCACGACACTGGTTGCGTAGCTATTGTTCCCTATATTCATATATACAAGTGTAGAACATGGCTATATAATATATAAATACTTATTTGGTACTATCCAGAGTGTGCTAACTACATATTGTTATGATTTATAATTTTAACGTTTAGGTCTGCTTGTTTTCGGCCGTTTTATATAGATTTATTAGGCTTATAAGAGGAATTACTCATTATATTGCTATATTTGTATAAAACTATATATATATATATATATAGACATTTTTTTTTTATCAGATAGAAATCAGAGAGACTAAATTATTTTCCGTTTTAGGCATTAAGGTAAAGCTCACTGCTGAACATTTTCTAATCAGGTCTTCTTTTAGGTAATTTTCTTTCAAATACAAGATAAATGTGATAAATACAAGATAATGTTAATCATATTCTTAACAATATTGAATTTCATAAACGCAACGCGGTAAGTAATTTTACATTGAAAAATTATAATTAAGTTCGACACTTTATGGAAATCTTATATTTGTATATACTTAGTCTGGCCATAAATACTGTTATAATTAAAAATAAACAAAATATTACTTTTGAATTTGGAATAGTCCTTTCTTTACGATTGTTCATTGCGTATTATTATTTTAAAAATAATTTAAAATTAAAGCAACTACTTAAGCGGTACGCAAAGTGACGTCACTGAAAAATTTTGTTTACGCATGAGAACATTTTTACAATTGAACAAACAAAATCACCGTCATTATGCTGAAAGCTCTATAGAAGCTTCCCAATTGAATAGTCAACAGAGTACAACGTGGGCATTATCCGACTTCAGTAATGGTTTGGTTGGGTGTTAGCTAAGATGAAGTGACCGAGCCATATTTTTGTGCAAAGGGTATAAATATCGGCAAAAGTATATCAAGATACCATTCTTGTGAGAAGGAAGAAGCCTCTTAACAACACCATGTTCAATAACCAGGAGTGGTCCTTTCAGCAGGACTCGGTGTCGAATCGTAAAGCTCGATCCACTCAATCTTGGCTAGAAGCGAACGTTCCGCACTTCATCATAGCTGAAGACTGGCCGCCATCTAGTCACGATCTTAATCCGCTGGATTATGGATTTATGGTGAGTTTTAGAGAGTGAGGCTTGCTTTAAGAGCCATGATACACAATCCATACGATTGGCAGTGAAGAATTTACCCCTAGAAAGAGTGCGACTATTGATGACTGGCTTTAACGTTTAAAGGACTTGCAGCCAATGGAGACCACTTCGAATAAGCTTAGTATGATTTTATATTAATATATTAACCTAACACACTGTAATAGTAATAAATGTTACGTACTTTTTACTTAGTAAGATAATGTAGAAAAAAATATATTTAGATAGAGAGAAACACTATAATTGTTTATTTGGTTTCAAAAGCTTCGTGATTGTATCGACCATATTCCATATATTATGCCCTGAAGTATATATATTTACTACATACATAGTACCATGTATGCATATGCATTTGCTACCAGAAGCTTTAATAATGTCCGAAATAGCACATTTGTCATAAGTTATACCTAACTAATATGTAGGCGAGGTAATTACTCAATACGACAGAGCCATGTATGTTGGCAATATTTTACGCTCTGACAGTCAAATATAAATGGTGTAAAGGATTTATCGTTTAGATATGGTGAGCTATTGCATCTCCGCGGCTGTCACGAATTGGAACTTTGTATCGTTTATTAAGTTATTTAACAGTCTCTACCAATTTTTGTAGGAATTCTTTTATTATACTATCGAAGCCATCGTGGCGCAGTGGGACAGTAAACGCGTCTGGCTATAAATTCGATTGGTTATGGTTTCAATTCATACTCAGAGGAATGATTATATTTATTTTTTTTTGCATTTCGCCGCTCTGGTACATAGCGCGGCGTTAAGTTCCGGCAGTCAATACGCAATGTCTCGATTTTAAGTGGAAAGACTGGCCGCTGTGACCCTGCTGTGCGGAAGAAAGTGTGAAAATAATAATTAGATTTTCTTTGCAAAAAAGCTATTTTATTTTAAGTATGTATTCTATTATTTGTTTGTAATACAATGTCAAAAATATATTAATAATTTAATTTTTCACCTATTATAGCATAATTTTATAACTTGTGGCACATGGAAGTTGTGTCGTAGGACTTTAAGCTCAATTATTTTTTCGAAATGCGACAAAGCTATCACCTTTCTCTGTGCACATTATCGCGGTTTCAGGGTCTTAAAATTCAAACCTATAAACTCTCATAGTACGCGACAAATAACAAACACATTACGTACGCTACATATAAATTATTTTTTAATTAACCATTAAACATAGGCCTGCCCATGCATATAATAACAAATAGCAATTAGGTTACAAGGTCAAATCATCCTAGGCGGCCAGACAGAAATTTAGACATGAATACCATCGAAAGCCGCGTTTGAATATACGGAATGATATTTGCGAAATATTCATAGAGACTGTGATATGTTCTTTCACAATACCAAACAACGTGCGTTGATTGTCTAATGAAAAGTAATTAACCCGCGGGGGAGGGATTGACATGACAATGCCGGACAGAACAATCGCTGGAAAGAGTTAAAGAGGAGTTGCTGACTCAGCACTAAAATGGTGGGACATGACTTGTGGTACAACGATCTACGAACAATCCGCGTGTGCATTTCCTGATTGCTCAATTCTTATTATATAATTGTGAAATTCATACAACTATTACGTTCAGTTACAAATTAGATTCTATGAATTGAATTTTAATTAAAGACCCCATTCAAATTGATATACTTAAAATTATAACATTTTTGTATGTTTATAGCAAGCTATTAGTTTTATTGATAAAATAGATACATTTATAAATAATAAGACGATCGGTCAGAGTCGAAGTCATTATTCTTTATTAAAAATAAATCGCATTGATTTTATTACGGTTTCTTTAATATCTCCATGTCTACTGTGTAATGCCACTAATAATATGGTATTTAGATTCGAGGTTCAGCTGTCAATCCCAAAATTCGGTTTTAGGTATTATCGATCCCGTTGGAATTTCGAGAAATCATCCCTTAGTGCTCCCTACACTAGAAGAACCTACTTGCCAAGTTTGTCACTCAGTCACTCAGTGAGTAATGGACAAGTTATTTTATATTGCTGATAACTCTAAAGTTCTCATATTTCAAATCTGATAAAATTTCAATTAAAAATCGTGTTTAGGAATATATATTTCAACGTGATTAATAAAACTACATCTACAATACAAAGTTCACAAAATTATTATATATTCGCTGGTACACATTTTTTATTTATTATATGACTACTATAATAGTTAGAAACCTAGCGACCACCTGCCTTCTTGGCAAATTATTTTAAGGTACCTAATAATATGATAATGAAACAGCTGATATGTTACCGCATATATACTTATACTAACTTAAAAAAAAACACTTTTAATATTGTAAAAAGCTAATTATGCCCAGGTTCTAGCATGAAATACGTTATTGTAAATAGAATTATTGTTCTAATTCTCAAAAAAACATCTGCCGTTTTATTAACGAGTACAAACTCATAATTAACTAAAATAATTTCAAATGGTAAACGTTGTTTCGTAGAACGCTAGACGAATTTATAATTACTTCGAAACATTTCCACGTACTGGTGCCAGTTAGGTAACAATAAAAACTAGCGAAATTAAAAAAATTATAATAATATAATATAATATAATAATAACGTTTTTAATTTATATTTCAAAAAAGCTTTTAATTAAGCTTTACACTAGGTTGTAACACCTCCATTAGATAGTAACTCGAGGGTCGCCTCGGTTAGTTAAGTCCCAAAGAGGCCGACATAACTTCATTGATTAAAGCTTGCCTCGATCGACGCGTTTACGTTTTCTATTCGTGAAATTGCTTAAGTGTTCCATGACGATTGCGACGTATAGAATTTTATGCTCGGTTACGGGGTTTATTAATATTGTATTCATCTAACATCAGGCGATTAGGCGGTCACTTTGGTCAGGTGCCGTACATTTTGCTAACAATTTGATTGATTATCTTCAGTATTTGACTCAAAATAATTAAGGCTTGTGTTCTTGACATGCGTTAAGTACGTATTCAACACTTGCTTAACAATAAAAAAATATTAGAAAACGTATAAAAATTTGAACGCAGCGGGATTCGAACCCACGCCTCTTGGACGGTTTTCAATTTCGTAAGTGTGTGATTAACAATTTAAAAAAAAAATTATAAATGTTTGATATCTAGAGAAAAATCAGTTTAGAAAATAATATTTCGTTTTGTGGGACAGAATTGTTTAAATTAAAACAAAATATACTATTTGTCCTTTTTGTACTACAATATTAGTAAAATTAGAACATCTTTATTTTATTTCATTTTAATCACATCTCGTATTTAACGAAAAAGGCAAAAAGAATCTATTTTAAGTCACTCCATTTCTCGTCTAATTTTGTGTGTGAAGTAACTGAAACGAACGGCGCATTTTGCTGAACCAGACGTACAGGCTAGATATAAAAATAACTGTTCAAATAACTTAACTTATTTATATATAATGTACTTTCCTTAACAAAAATAAAATCATTTAAATAACTCAAATATAAAATATTATACAATGTTCATGTAAAAATTTAACATAAATTTGTAGGCGCCCACCACATAAATTTCGGAGCCACCTGTTTTAACAGTGGCCAGTATTACCTATAATTTACCCTAGATATTCTAATTCTTTTAAAAATTTAAAACATTATCTTTAATTCTCTATCAAGTTATTCGTTTGGACACTAATCGTAGCAAGGGGTACAGTCGGCGACGCGTGAAGATGCCGCGATAGCCAACCGCCCCGCCACATGACGCCTGCGTATGCGCACTGATCATTTTGCTGATTGCAAATGGATTTTTTAACTCACTTTCCATCCATTACTCCAATAAGGCAATTAGCTGTTAAAGGGGCTCAATGTTTTTTTATTTTTATATGCACCTAATGTTGCTCCTATAAAGGAAATGGGGTATGTTCTTACTTAATTATATTAAAGACCACTGTCCCATGTCAAAATTAATTTATTTTGAATTTTTAAACTTACCAATTGGACACTTCATGTGTATCAAGATGACCGGAATTAGAGAGTGCATGATTTGTAAAAATATATTATAATAAAAAAAATTATGGTACAAGTAATTAATATTAGACGAAAGTACACATAGAAGTATAAGTGACAATAGCTACAAATATGTAGTTACCAACTTAGCAAGTTACAGCCAATTTGTAAAAATAAATAATGTGCTACATGATAAGTGATAACTTATCTGAGACAAATATTAGAACTTTCTATATTGTATACAGAAACAAAATGAGCAGTTCTTCACCACATTTCTAAAGGTGCAAAGCAAGCGACCTGACACAGCATCCCATCCCCAAATCAAATCAACCAACAGCAATCAACAATTAAACAGCTGTACGGGGATCTGATTGCCAGATACTTACGAAACTCCGTTACTAGACAAACTAAAAATTAAAATAGCTAAACGGGCTTCCCCGCCACTAAGCAGACCAATTGTAGCTCGCAGCGGGCGGTGCACCTTTCATTATTCTATAATAACTCTGATAGAGGGCGAGAAACTTCTATGTCATGCTGCCGAATAACTAACTCTTACCAAATTAATTGCCACGTTCTGGGCGGTAACGTCACTCGGGCAATGCTTTCTGCAACCCGAACTCGTGATATAATCGTAATTAATGAATTTTGTCATTGTACGCTAGGAGATTGGGGCCAGATCTTATTCGATCGTCGCTTAGTAGGCAGCCGATAGTCTTAGAAAAGTTTTGTTCTAAAAGTTATCTTTTTTCAACTATCTAATACTTCAAATCAGTTTCTTGTCGTATTTTCTGTGACTTTCAGATCATTTTGACTATGCAGTCGTATCAATATGGTAAGTTTATGTTAGGTATATTATATTCATATCTAAATTGTTCTCCTATAAATTGTAGTCAATTAACATGTTACGTTCATAATAAATCAAGATTTTTTTCACATTAAACAATTTAAAAAACAATTATCCATTTTAATATTTTGTTTACATGTGAAATATGAACTCTCTTGTAGCCAGTTAAAAACTTATTAGCTGTACAATCACCTCCACCGGACGTAGGGAGGAACATCTGTACAAATCGATATAGCACTCGATTCGAAATCGAGATTATGCTAAAGCGATGTTAGACGTGTCGAACGCATTATCTCAGATCGATATAAATCATCTTATTAACTATTGTTTCGGGAGGTGTGGTGTGAACGAGCTTGATGTTATCGTGCCTCTGATATGTTTTAAATTAACATAATAGGTTTTGTGAATGGGTATACCCTCTCTGTTTGTTGTTTTCGATGGTAACACAGCATGGGAATGTGAGTGGCGTATGGACAGGCTATCCAAATTTTGCTAGTAACTTTAGATCTTTTCAAATTGTTTCATGTGGAAGTTTGTTTGTTAGTAATAAAGATAAACATCCAGACAATCATTGTTCTTAAAAATATATATTTTTATAATATCTATATTGTTGTTTTCTTTATGTATTTCCCTATAGACAATAGATACGGTGGTAAATTGTTTGACGTTCAAAAAATGAAGCCTGACTTTTGACTTTGAAACGATTAATATCAAATATTGAACAAATATATGAAAAATATGTAAATTTTCTGTTTAAATAAATTTAATCGTTAATTATTCATTTATTGTAAATGTTATTATTACTTAATTATCGATAAGCATGTACATGTAAACCTTAGCAAAATTATCTTTGGAATTGATTTAAATATTTCCTATATTTCATTACCTTGACAGATCAATTCTGAAGTTTTTGCAGACGAAGCTGCAAGTAGAAAGTAGTATGTAAGCAAAATTGTCAGAAATTCAAACACTATTTTAAATCTGTAAATCGATTATTGTAATATTTCCGTACCTACTTGTTAATTAATATATCACCAAAAATAAGAACTTTCGCAGAAGCAATATTTAAATACATATAATTCAAATACAGCTTAATAAAGTCTGTCAGTCGTCAGGTAATTATATTCTTAAATTAAGATAATATTAATAATATAAATCTACTGTATTTATATATGATTATTTCCGAAATTGAATTATACACTGATTTTTGATAAAACACAAACAATTTTGATAAGATAACTTTGAACGTGTTCTTTTTTAGATATTGCTATTGATACATATTTCTTGTAATATTGACAAGAAATTAGTTATCATTGTTAGTAATCAAATCCATGTATGCTTATGTAAGTATGACGAAGGGCGAAGTTGCACGTACGTACGTTAGACGCAGACCTATAGCTGACACATTGATTATGCAACTAAATTTCTAAACAAAAAAATCATATAGTAAATTTATATTGAACCATAACAGGGCAGTATTTAATATTAATAGACAAGTTTAAAAAGGTATTTATAAGGTAAACAGCTAATATATCTGAAATTAATATTGTAAACTTGGATTTGCTTAAACTACAAGTTTAACATAAAATATAGGTATATACTCAGTATAACTACAGTCGAAGTAGAAGTCTCAAGAAGACACTATATTGTATTTTTTTTAATTTTTAGTAATTGTAAAATGTGAAACGGAAGTGCGTACTATCTGATCAATTTTTTTTTTTAGCCTGTAATAATAACTTGTAAACAGAAAAATGTGCATTACCCACAAAACGGAACATGTTTTTCATTGATTCTCAAAAGTTGCGTCTTTGACATGATTGGTACTAAAACTTGTATTATGCAGTCAGTACTGTGGCCCAAGTTAAAACAATTTTTATGCATCTCTGTCTTGTCTGTCTGTATGTTCTGATAAACCTCTGGAACGGTTGGACCGCGATTTTGACGAGACTTTCACTGGCAGATAGCCAATGTAATAAGGAGTAACCTAGGCTAATTTTATTATAAAATTCCACGCGAACGAAGTTGCGGGCACAGCTAGTTATTAATATAAGATATTACTTATATAAATAGTCAGTGTTAGATATAATTTTTTATTTAAATATAGAACGAATATAATACACCTATCTACGCTGAGAAGGAAGCCGAGATCGTGAGAATCTAACATTGCTGACTCATTCGTTCAGTCACTGATCTTATTACAATAAAGGTACATAAATAACCATTATAATTTATACTTTACTAGCGGACCGCCCCGTGTTGGTCTGACAAACAAGATAATTCTTGAACTTTGATAGATTGAGCCCCTTGCGACATATATGGTATTTAACGATTTTCCGGAGGATGGAGTGTCTTGACACTAGGCTATTCCTGCCTATCTAGCTATGTGGGAAAAGCTAACTAATGTGGTTTTATAACTAAACATTTAATAGGAAAGTAATTATTTTGAGATGTCTCAAAATTTCCATTTTATAAATAATATTTTAATAATTTATTAATAAGTAAATAAATATTCATTGTCATATAACTTTATTTGTTAGATAAGGTACAAGCAAAGATTGATATCAAATTATTAGCAGATTAACTGATTGCAGCATACACCCTTATATCAAATCACTCATCGCCTCATTATATTTGTATAGATTTTAATGATATATTTTATTTCAATAATATATTTTCGGTTTTATTATAAACAAATATTAATAAATTAACAATAATATTTTAAACCAGCTTTGTTGATGCGTCAAATACACGTTACCTTAGAAACCTATACCTATGTTACATTACACATAAGTGTATGCTAAACACTTGGTAGTACGTGTAATATTTATTTTATTACTTTAAAGTATTATCTATCATTAAATAATTTGGAATAAATTTACTTTCTGAACTCTTTCTCTATATAAACATTAGGTACCTACCTATGTCAATTTAGATACTCTTCCTTATTATTTTCGTATAAAGCGATCGATTTTTTTTCCTTCACGTATCACGTACAGATAAGATTACTTGATAATTATTTATTAAAAAACATTTTCAATTTCCTACGTGTGTGATTAAAACTTTAAAATGTTAAAAATATTTTATAAATTGCATTCTCTCTAGCTAAATGATTGTTTGTAGTCTTAATAATCTTTGGGTAGCAGAAATTTGTCAAAATCTCTCTACAGACATGCTACCAACAAAAATACGTATAAGAATTTCGATGCAGCTGGATGAAGAAAGCATTGCTTAGCGGTCAGAGCGCTTGGACGGTTTCCAAGAGGCGCGGGTTCGCATGCCGATGCGATCAAAAATGGTGTTCGCTTTCTAAAATTAAGTTTTTCAATTTCCTAAGAGTGTCATTTTATAAAAATGTTAAAAATATATATTAAATTATGTATATTAAACACAATATTTGAATTTTGTAATTATACCAAATAATATATAATAATGAGGTACTTTAATTAATAATATAATATTGATTTTTTACTTTGTAGAATGTTTAGACCCAAATGACCATATTTGCCAAAAATATTAGAATGACTATTTAATATGTGCCTAGTGGTAGACTGTTTTAGAAGAGAAATTGCGGAACTTAAAGCCCATGCAATTGCATTATTAATGTTAAAAAAATTAACAGTTATTTCTCCTCATTAAAAGTGGGGATTAACACATTAGTTATAGTAAGGTCAAAAATGCATTAAAATTTAATTAATGCAAGTCAAATTACACATTAATATGACAAGTTTGACAAAATTTCTAAAACATCCTCGCAATAGATGCTGGAATCGAAAACGCAGTAACGTTTTACGTTCAAGCCGGTCGGCGAACCATAAGTGTGCAAGTTATATCAAATTGAAAAACATCTCTTGTACATTCGGACGCAATATAAATATTTAGGTAATATTCACTGCTAACAAATTAAAAGAAAATCTGTACAATTCATAGAAAATTAATATATACAATTTTAATCTACGTATATATTAAACATTACAGATAACGTTTCCACGTCGATCAGCAGTTCGATTGCAGTTGACTAAGTATGAAAATATGAATAATCCTTTCAGATGAGGAACAGGCCGCGTCGATCGGATAACCACTCTCGTTAGCACTATCTGTGGTGGGCGTGCGCCTGCGCATGTGTTAAGACCGGCCGAGCAATGTTCAAACGTGTTTTATAAATATGAATATTTATAGCTTACAATTTTCGCAGTGCTGTTACTCTGATACACAATTAACACTTTTTACAATATAATTTCATGTATTTTGTTTCAAATTGTGGTACCTATGTGTAAAATTTATTTTTAAATAACTTTATTATTCGCCGAATACCATAGGAAAATAGCTTGTAGCTGTCAAAACAATTTTTTTTATATATTATAGATCAAATCGTTTTATCTTGTTAAATTTTATAAATTTCTTTTAAAAATTGTAACCGTTAAGTAAATAAATTTTATATGAAGTTTTGATGCTATATATTGTATACGTATATAAATATATACATATATATATTAATATTTTTCTTTTTACTAAAAGAAAACAACGAAAATCGCTGTTTAAAGTCTTGGGGTGGTTTAATAAATAATATCTCATTACAATGGCGGCTCAACTGGAGATTGTCTACAATATTTCATGCTCCTTCAGATATATAAATTGGGCGCGCGCACAGGGTCGAAGTCTGAAAGTAAAATATTTTCCCAATTTTATATACTTGTGATTTTTTATTTTTTAAAGTAAAAGCGTATTTTAATTTGGCTAGTCAAACGCATTTTTTTTTAAATTTTTATGTATACGCCGAAGCCTACATCAATATATGGACTATAACATTAAGTTTTAAAGAGAAAATAATAATTGCCAACTAAATTGTAATGCAAGAAAAACACACAATCGTCGCTAAAATTTATTGAATGCAAAGGACGATATTGGAATAGTATCACGATTCTAAATGACTTTTATAAAAAGCATAACGATCGTGATCAATTCCTGATATGACGATTAGTCCAATTATATTTAAATTCAAATGAAAAGGCATCTAATATAATTGACCGGGTTCAAATATTTTACGTACGTTTTTCCAAGTAGTATTCCACATGAAAAATGTTTGATCAATTTTAAATCACCTCGAAGTCGGTGTTCGTATCAGTTGTTAAGATTTTATCAATCGTTTTGATAGTTTCTTGTGCGAATATTGATAATATCGCGGTTTATTTAGCTATATAAAGCACCTTAAAATTGATTTAGGGTTTCATCACAAATGTATACTTTGTTTTATAAACCGTTTAGTATATGTGAAATTAAATAAAAAGTTTATATTATTTTTAATTAGGTTACTTATCTTCTTGGTTTTCATTCCAATTATTTGCTTAAAATAATTACATTGGAAATTACAAAGTAAACAAACGGGAATAGTTTACATTTAATTATATTTTTACCTTTTTGAATATTGCAAGCACAATAGAGCACAGATAGAGGAATAATTTATATTTAAATAAAATAATGTTAAAGTTAAAGCAATACCCAAATCCGCACCTAGTAGGCGTGGTGGTCGTGCATGCCACGGGCGCAGGGCGGCGATATGCGCCCGCGCCGCCGGCACTTGCTCCGCTTTGCACACCTCGACCCAGCAGTTTCACGTGGATGCACGATATCTACAGATTTCAGTGCCTATACTATAATTATAGCATTACTGTTTAGATAAGTTATGCTAAACTTCACTTATTGCAATCGAAAAGGTAAATCATTTTAAAGGTAAACTTGCAAAAAGAAAATGTACATATGTATATAAGTGCATATAATCTCTTATACTCGTATGATGATAACTTAAAGTATAATATAAAAGAGGACTTCTTAGCATTGCGGCGCCGTGGACAGTGTATAGATAGACTAGGTGTTCCAAACTGTATAAAACAATCGATTTGCATAAATTTATAAATGGATTTAAAAAACTATTTAATATATACTATGTTAAAGTATACAAAATATACAATTATAAATATTAAATTAATTCAATTATATTAAGGTTAATTATTAGTAATTCATATCATAACAAATAATATTATACGAAGATAAACTTTCCTATTCTAAAACATTGCTGCTGTGGTCATCACAAAAGTTACAGCTACAAAAAAATTGTGAGGCCATAGTAAAGCAGTCTGGCTGTAAAATACGATTGGTTGCAGTTTTCTCCACTGAGTAGAATGATTATAATCATTTTCATCGAATAGAGATGGAACGTCTTGATTTCGGGCAGAAAGTGAAAAACAGAGTGGCTTGTTAAATTGTGAAAAATAGTCAAATTAAATCTAAAAATGAAGATCGAAGAACCTTGACAATGAATTTCCTCTGTAAAATTGATAAACTCTATATTGTACATTTGAGAATAAATAGTGTGCGATGATAATGCGTAATGCAATATAATTATTTTACATCGCATTATTCGAACCCCGAACTCGTAAATAAAAAATATATAGTTGAATATAATTCAAAATCAAAATATATAGTAGTTTGTTAAACACTTACATCATTCTATTATCAGTTGATAATCAAATTCATATGGAAAACTTTCTAGCACAAACAATGGTAACAATGAAGCATTTAATTTTTAACCATAGTAAGTAGGTGTGAATATTTCACCCATAATCAGTATTTGTAGGTGTACGACTATGCGATAGAGTACATTAATAAAAGGGATAATTAAATGTTGTATGAACTGTTTACGGCCCGCCCCCGCAAGGCGCCTCTCCCGGATTAACGAGTTACAGCTCTTCCACGATCAATTTTGATTTGTATAACTGCATTTAAATTGCATGAGTCGTATTTTAGAATTGATTTTCTCTGTGTATTTCAAACCTATCTGAGTTGGTTACTAAGCTGTGAAAAATTAACATTAAGTAGAAAAAGCAATAGGTATTTATTTTAAGATTTTTCAAGATTAGTGAAACATAATAAACATAAGTGTATCTAGAAAAGTTACTACGGAAAATTTTAAGAATTTCCAGAAAAAATTACATTTAGTTAATGAATTTAGAAACGTTAATGGCAAAAGTCTGATTTTCTGATCATTATTCATTTTAAACCTTGGCAAAGTTCAGACCGGTGAAGTTACGACCATCGGGCCAAAGAAAAAGGGGCTGACCCAATAAACGCTGGGCAGGCAAACTAAGAAAAATAACAGACACCCACTATGAATGAGAGCAGCAGAGAACAGAAAACAATGGTTATTTCTGGAAGAAACCTTTACTATATTGCAAATATTTTTGAAAAATTGAATTTTAATGTATCATGATAAACAAAACTTCTTGTCTTCACTAGAAACATGCAAGCAAATCGCAAATCACTTTAGTTAATATAAATTGCGTAACAAGAAATAAAACACATTTTTATTTTATTTTTACCTCGGTAATACTTAGATTTCACCTCTGAGACATATGGCAAATGTTGCAAAATAGACGTTTCGTTAGGTTAGGTTAGTAACGGCTCGGCACAACTTCACCCTGCTGCGACCGGTGCAGAGGGTTGATGTCCATCCGAGTGAAATGGGGCTACAGGAACATCTCCGGTGAGGTGACGTGCGTGATGGCTGGAGTCCTGCCACAGGATCTAGATGCTTCTGCCAGCGGGGTCACGGCGTCCTATCCTTCTGCACCACGCTAGAACTTTCCGCATGCCTTCCTCAGGTATCCGTTACGGGTTTCTTCACGGAAAAAATTGCAAAGGGCTCGGGCTTTTGCCATTACTGCCGATAAATCATTAATTATATCTATTTTTAAATTTAATATATTCAGGACACACATAAATGCTTACGAATTACAATACCGATACTACGTTCATGTCGTTTGTATGCTTTTGGAAAAAAATAAAATATTTAATATAAATTACAAATAAACAAAATAAAAAAAATATAACGGAAGTTGGTAAAAAAATACATTTAAACACCTTTCTTATACCCAAAAAGTAACATACTGACATTAATCAACAAAATTTTAATATTCAAGCATCTTAAGAAGCTATAGCTCAAGCATATTGCTAACAAATCACAAGCGAATGGGTCGTTTAGCCGCCATTTGTTGCCCCGTGGGTGGGTAATTGTGTTTACAATACACCTACCCTTACCCCCTTACCCCGCACCGCTACCCATTTTCATACTTAGGGGTAACTTCTACCTATCCGGTCTGACAACGTAATGTTTAGCGATTTCACCTTGAATACATACTTTTGTAAAGCTTAATGTAACATACGCTCTTGGTTTCAGATTTATTTACCAAAATTTCTATTGCCAGTTATTTCAAAAGGAAAAATATGATTTGAATAAATTTATATACTTTTATTTATATACTTTTTCTGATCAACTCACAGTCAACTGTCATTTGTAATCACAATATTATGATTTCTTTTACATATCAATTAAAACATTATAATTAAATATATAACGCTTGTAAAGCTGTCTGTAATTTAGTCTAAATCTTGTCTGTTATATTTTAAGTTTAACTATACAGTAAATCGTTTAAAATATATATAAGAAAACCTTTATTACTAAAAGAAAACACGCTTACTTAGCCGCATTAGATAGAAGATATAACGATCTTCATAAAGAAAACGCTCGGAATGAACGTACCGTGGCATCCTTAACGATCTCGCGCGCTCCCATGAAAACACCATAAAAAATAATAAACAATTTACGTTCGCTGAC
Organism: Podotricha telesiphe; assembly: GCA_038994665.1. NCBI lineage: Eukaryota > Metazoa > Arthropoda > Insecta > Lepidoptera > Nymphalidae > Podotricha > Podotricha telesiphe. The sequence continues at coordinate 416,321 of JAOYRR010000193.1, read as the reverse complement.
ACGCGCGCGCATCATTACGCTTTATATTAGCCATCAGTTTTTTACACGAACGAGAAATCTCAAGTTACTGTAACGTTAACTTTACAATGTGGCTGTGCCTGATTATCTTGGAGAAACAAAAGCAAAAGATTGTCACTGTCCAAGACTATGAGATCCAACATTGTTGGTAATAGATAAAAAATAATATGTATTCGAAAAAATAATGTACTGCAGCTTAACTTTCACACATAAATGTAGAATAAAGTGTGTCAGTTAAATATTTGTTTTGAGGCGAAAAACTAGAGAAGTGATTTCTTCTTCTGCTCCGCGTAGGTAGGCATAGGGAACCTAGTGTCAAGGTACGCTCCCCATTTTGCATCCAAATTCGAGACCAGAAATACCAGATCGAAAACAGAAAATAATTTTTATAATAGATATAACTTTAGAACTACTAACTATAGATTTCGATTGGTAAATATTAAACAAAATATAATAAAGCTATACTCATCCATCCAGCCAGTGCAACTATTAAAGCAATTTTACAAATAAATAGATCTTTAATCATGTAATATATGAAAAAGTCTAGTACAGACACTTGTCACTTAAATAACAGACGCTCCAAGAATATGAAGTGTAATAAATTGTTAGTAGACATTAAATAATCCAACTCACAAACTGTCATGTTAATGGTATAAAGCTTTCTGTTTACAACTCATAATTCATTAAAAAAATTGCACTATTACAAAAGTTATAAATATTCTTGTGTTAATTAAAAAAATCGACTCGATTAAGAAAATTGAAAAAGACATATTTAGAAAACGTATAAAATTTTTAACGCAGCGGGATTTGAACTGGCGCCTCTTGGAAACCGTTCAAGCGCTCTGACCGCTAAGCCATGCGTTCAAATTATTATACATTTTCTAAATATGTATTTTTCAATTTCCTAAGTAAACGAATAACACTTTAAAAAAATGTTAAAAATCGACTCCATTGTTGTGTAAGTTTAAATTTAGCCCGCAGTCAGAGTAAAAGAAGAGAAAAACGAAATGTATTATTAGGTTTTTTATTTATACAGTGATATATATATATACCTGCAAAATAAGAAATACTTTCGTGAACTAAAGAAAAACATTACTTTTAATATATTTTCATATAGTATTTACTTACGCGTATCTAAAATCTGTGATCAAAAATGGCTTCAACAATTTGCGCTTTATCCTATTGTAAACAGTACAGTTACACAGTATTGTAAACAGAGGGAACTTAGTATCACGACACTCCGTTCTCTACATTCCGCCTGCAATCAAGACATTGCGTGTAGAGAGGCGAAAGTAAACGCCATGCTTTGTCTTACCGGGAAGGAGAAATAAAAATAATTTAAATATAACAATTACCCCGGTTCCGATGGAACTCATTACCATCGCAGTTATAGTTAAACGCTATTCCAATGGGCCACAATGGCCACAAACTTACACTCACACTTATGTTTTATTTATAATTGTAATTTTAATTATAATTGTTATTATAATAAAGTATTCAACTCTACAAAGATATCTTTACACATACAAAAGACGTGCACTAAGCATGGAAACAAAACTGGCCGGAATCAACAACTGTATAATTCTTGGAATACCTAACAAATGTTCAGCTTTTTCCGTTGTCCATGCGACATGGCCCAATTAAGGACCAACACGGCCCTACTCTCTCCTTATAATTTATTCGCTAAGGATTTCGTGTGTGTGTGTGTGTTTTTTTTTGTTCGATCGGAATCGGTTTCGTAAACACCTTGTTTAGTCGTCTGCGAGCTTTGTTCGATAACATTGATAAATTAGTACTTATTTTTAATATATATTGTACAAAGTTATGTAATACGATTCATTATAGCAACTATACTATAATGAATTATATTATATAACTTTGTACAATATATATTAAGAAATAAGTAAATGTATTTAATTGCCTGAAGGACGAGTTATGGGAGTTGTTGATGATCGGAGGTCTAAGTGTGGTCTAAGTGTGTGTGGTGAAGTAAGTGGACCCGTGTTTGACCATTGTGAGCTGCAATTGCAAGTTACCGGTTCAAATTCCACCAAAGGTGTCTTTTGAGTAAATTATTAGAAATAATTCAAAGATTGAGTGGCAAATTAATTTGTATAATTATTCTCTTTGGCTTAATCGACTCACATTATATTGGATTTTATTATATTCTACGGCTAGAAGCAAATTTAATATATTTTTCAGCTTGAACATGGCAACTACAAGTGTCAACTAGACTCGTCGGATAGTTTGTATAATGAGTAGTGATTCTTAGTATTATATGTAACATAATAAGAAATATGACGACACTATCACCTATATTTAGTCAAGAGCATTCCAATCGGCCGGTTGTAGTCGATGTTAACACCTCGAGTACTCGATTAATCTAAAATAACAAGTTTGATGTTAATTCTTTATCGGGATTTTAAAAAACTGGAACCTAACCACTTCAACATTGCAAAGCTTATACTTGTTGCGTTGGGAATAAAAAAATATACTTTAACATACCATAAAGAATAAGCGAGGCCCGATCTCAATCTAAAGTTTGTACAGATTTTTCAATGACTACTTTGTATTTTCTGACACAGCTATTTATGTTTCTATTTGTCTTTTTTACCCATTCGCGCATTTTCTCCGCATAGTAGTCAGAGAGATCCTAGTGTCAAGACACTCCGTCCTCCACTTTCCGTTCTATTATTTTCGTATCAATTACATTGCGCGTTGAGTGGCGGAACTAACCTTCGCTATTAGTCTCGTATATCGCTATATCTTTATTACAGATTCATATTCTGTTTGAGAAACATAGAAAAAGCAAGTGGTTTTGAACCAAAGTAATATATAGTCCAACTTATTTTGACATACCTATTGGGCTTTTATGATAAATTAAATAGGTATGCTGCAATAAAAAAATGTCAATGCCAAAAAAATGTCAATATTACATGTAAAAACATAGAATACACTAAAAAATATTTTACTTTTTATATTCGAAATATTTTACCTTTTTAAACGCTACTGGTCTGTATCTTACAAACTATGACATTTATTTCCTTACCAAAAACTAACCAGTTCTTTCAGTAGCAACTCTACCCACAGTTACTGTGATCACCAAATAAATCGTTGTATACAATTATGTTGATTTGTAGATCTGAAGAGTAGTAACAATTTTACGGTTTATATTATTTACAGTGTTATTTTATAAAATTAAATTTTTTTAAGAATTTTATTATATTTCATTTAAGTAAAACAAAAGAAATATTATCTCCCAAAGTATAAGTATCTACAATTATTTGAAAGTTCACTGAATTGTCATATTGTTATAAAAATTATAATCTATATATTAATACGTCAAGCTAAAATTTCGTACCCATTTTTACAAAAAAATACGCGGACGGAGGTGTATAAATAAACGTAGCACAGTTGTACTTAATATACAAAAGGAGTGCAGAATTCTAATATTTTTTTTAAATAATGCATAAAAGGTACATAAAATTAATAAATTAAATTTAAAACACACCCCACCATATGGACATGACTTTCTCATATATTTATAAGTACCTAATAAGCTTTATCGTTTCATTTCTTTTAAAAGTGTAATAGATTCCCACTGTTGTGTGATTTTGCCGTTCCTAGCCTGAACAGCCAACGCGCGGTGTTTAAAGTCGCCACACAATACCAAATGCACTTTGACGGAAAGTTTAAAATATAATGTTACATCACTATAGCTTCTGTACTACTCATAACACGGAAGATGCCTAATAATAATAAAAAACTATCCACAGTACATTTGGATATAATATATTAGGATAATTGCATTTTCAGTCATAGCTAATAATGTAGCTTTTATATTCGTGCGGGCTCCGTGCCCGGCCGGCGCGGGCGCCTGGCTTCCCAGAACTCTTTAATTGCATCCACTGCGAAGATCGAACGCTTAAAATCGATTTTTTATTCGTTTTATCCCATATGAGCTCGAGTTCAAAATCTTGTTTTTGTTTAGCGATAGTGAACGCACTGTTTATGCAAATTTTACACGCATCTACTGAAACCTCTCAATTAATTAAAGATGGTGACAGACGGCCGCGTTCAAATGTAACGTTTTCAGATTTCATAAGGCTGATAACAAGTTTAGTTTGTTGAAAGTAACCAAAGGGCCATTTCTATATGATTTAAATTTAATTCTAAATAAGACGCAACATTTTCTGAATTAACATTATTAATTCAATAAGAATACATAGTGCGGTTTCAATTTTAAAATTAATATTAAAAGTACAAAAAATTAAGATATATAACTCAAATATTTCACAAATGTATGCAAGACTAATATATTGTCACGAAACAAAATTTAAGCTATAAAATAATGTAATACGACTTACGTATTCACAAATGTTGAGAATAATTTTAATTGGAGACATAAAGGATAGTGGGCATTAGTCCAGTTCCAGTATTTCAATGAGCGAAATTGTCGCATTCACAACGGCCTGCATGCGCGTGTCTTCACACCTTTGTACAAGGTCTTGATGAGATATTTTGCTCTCTATAAACGTATTTATAGGACACATTTTCGTATACAACCAATATTTAAATCACCTCATTTAAATAACAATCAATTCCCAACTTTCCTGCAATGTCCTTTAAGTATAAATTTGCAAATAAGTAACGAGCGATGAAACGCTAACTTTTATGCCCCGTTAAGGATAATCCATCTCTAAGCATTAGGACTTAAAGTGAAATTTACTGTGTTAACAAAATATTAATATATCAGTTGTACTTCTAAAGCTATTCGTGCACGTAATGAGCTGAATCAACTCAAAATGCGGATTCAAATATGTAGAGTTTTTATCTTTCACCAGTAAGTACTAAATAGGTATCTAATCAGTATCTAGTTAGGATAGAATGGTTCGGGACAGATAGGAGGCTAGGCTTTGTGTTGTTGATTGGAGTCATTAGACTGTAAGCTGTCAGTTAGTAACCTTATGTAAGTTACTTTTACTAAGCTAAGATTTCGTTTTTAAGCATCAATTCGATTTTTTTTATCCTTAAAGTGTCAAGACACTTTGTTCTCCATTTTGCGCTTTGTATTAGGCACCAGAGCGGAGAAACGAAAATATTTTTCGAATATAATTACCCCTCTGAATGGAAACCGAACTTACAGCCAACTGCGTTAACTGTCACACTGCGCCACGACGGAAAACATAATTATATGAACAATTTATCAATATAATTGATAAATTACTTAATATCAAAAGAACAAAAAGTATTTGTTATTTTTTAAACGCACGTACTCTGTAACTGAATATATAATATTATTAAATCTATCGGGAGCAGATAGCCCACAAAATAAAAGGATGACGGACAGGTGTAGCTCACGCTCCGAGCAAGGTGCAGGCTCAGGTGTATTTGCTTAACAAGGTGCTCACTCAAGGACTGTAAAATAATATTCCATTGTACGGCGTGCAAATGTTACCTATTGTCTAACGTAATTAATTGAAATGATTTATTTTATCCTGTATAAATAATAATTTTGATTTAAAATATATAAAAACTATAAGTTTATACAGTATTTTTTTAACAAGCGTTTATTTTATCTATTAATTATTTAATATAATTATTTAAATATTATTTATTATATTATATTGACACATCTCCCGAGTTCGATAGAAATTAATGAGTACTACATTTTCCGTTGAAATAGAGTAGTTGAATAGGTTTTGTTAATTATTGTAATATTAATAACGAATTTATGTAAATTAATAATACAATATTTTATAAGTGTGTTCAAAAAATATTTATATTAGATTTTTTTTAAAATATTGCATCTTCATGTTTTCTCCCTCATAGCAGGGTGGTCAGAACTTTAATGTCATATATAGACATAGTGTTCTCCACTTTCCGCCCGACGTTAAGACATTGGGTTTTAAGGGTAGAGAAATTAAATATATTCATCCTCCCAGTGGGAATCAAACCTACAAACAATTCACCACTGCGTCAGGATAGCCTTAAAATATTTTCACTTGAGTTTAAAATTATATATCATTATAAAATTATAAATTCAATTTAAGCTATTTTTAACTAATAAAACATAGGTAACAAAATAGATTACAGGCAATTACATCTATAAAGAGCTTGAGCTATTATACTTAATAGAATTTAAAAGCCGTTTTTCATTTAAAAAGTTCTCATTAGACCCCTAGGGCAGGCAAGGTACTTTTACAAATTTTGAAGTTTGTAGGTTCAACAATTTGAACTTTTACAAGGAAAGGCGATAAGAGAAATTAAAATAAATGATAAGATCGCATGATTTATCAATGTCAAAAATATACCTATAGCTATCATTGTTTTTTATGTGCCAATTTCCATTTATATTGACGCCTATGTGGAAGTTTTATAAAATATTTGTCTAAGAGAAATATTTTATAAAAACGTATCGTATCGTATGATAAATTCGTATTAAATTAATAAAAAAGAATATATTCTTATATGTAGCCAGTAACTAATAATCTACCAGCTGGCTCCTGTAGGTCACAAGCAATCAGTATTTGGAGAGCCACGTCATGATGAGTTCTTTGATTTTAATCGAACTGCCAGTGGGCACGATTTAACTAGTAGTAAATTATAATAAAATATACCTATAGATTACAATATATGTATAGTTTTATAATATTTATTATATCTTTATATTTACAATTTTGTTTGTATCTTTTCAAAATTCAATGTAAGGGCAGTCTATGTTGGTTACTATTATATACTCGGTGCCTAGCAAAAAAATTCCGGTATATTGGTGGTTCAAGGTTCGATTCCATATAGAGTATAATTTTATTATTTTTGTACTGTATATTATTTGACTTACTAAAAATTTATTTAAATATCAGGCGATAGTGGCGCATTAGGGCTAGTAGTACAGTACTGGTATACTGCAATACAGTCAGCCAACTCGAACTCGCCATAATGATTATATTTTAATTTCTTCACTCTTGTGGGCAAATCTCAGCGTTGGGTAACGTTAAACCAGTGGCACTAAACAAATGAAAATGTAAAACGGAGCGAGTTTACACTAAATTCTATCTACCTTGCGTACGTGAAAGATGCGTTCAGCAAAAATAAATTATATATTTTTTATTTTATACTTTACAGAGACCGGCCTGTATAAGTTTGGTTAGGTGCAGAGGCGCGTGCGCAGCGCTTTGACAGTTAACCTTAGATGAACTGACAGACTCACCGTTCGTTTCTCGGAACCCCACAAAATCAGTTTTATATATGTATGTATATTTATATTTTATTTCGCAGTTGAAATGGTATTTTTTTTTACATTTTTTTTGCTTAAAACGAATACGTGACTACAAAACAATGCGTTTTAAAATTTAAATTGACTATTTTTTTTTAAGAAAACTAGGGATGTACTTTATATTTATTATTTAATGTAAAAAATAAATATTTTATGAAGATGTGGACGAGTTTTATGAAGATATGATTGGTTTGATTCCAAGTGAGAAGTCGAGGTTTAAATTGGTAAGCTCGTTAGACGAAACGCGGAGTTGAATTCCGCCACTCAGCACGCAATGTCGCCGAGCAAAGCGTGAAGCTGAGAAAAATAACAAATACTTTCGATAGTAATTCTTTTTGATGCCATCTATAGCTATATCTATCTATATGAAAATATTAATTTTCCTTTTAATTGGTAATAATTTTTCGATTATAGCTTGTAACGGGCCATCGGTACCCTACGGAGGAAGCACGAAGATGTGAGTATAGGAAGAATGCTATTTGCGCCGACGATTTATGACGACTAGATACTGGATTATTTTAATATTTTAAATATCACTTGGACCTAACATATAAATAAGCTGGAATAATAAAAGCAAGATGAGGCTAGTTCGTCACTTCAGTAATGGAAATGTTACGATATGTAATTAAACACCTTATTTTCACTAAAACTGTATGTCAGTAGTGTGTTAATAATAAATATATAAAAAAAGAAACTATAAAGGCCATCGTGGCGCAGAGGGACAGCGTCTAACTGTTAACGCGATTAGTTATGGATTCGATTCCCATTTGGCGATTATATTTATATTATTTTTATTTTTCCACTCTGGTACCTAAAACAAAGCGCGGCGATTAGTTCCATCACTTAATACACAGTATCTTGATTTCAGACGGAGAGTGGAGAGCGGTGTGTCGTGATACTAGGTTCTCTCTAATTGGGTAGTTATATAAAAAAAATCTGTTTCGTCAAAAAGTATTTACATAATTTGGAGGATCATTGTTTCTAAATTCGTCGTTAACTTACGATCATTTTTAATAAATTAGCTATAAGACACCCAGACCACAGGAAATTGTATTAAATTAAAACTACTCTATAATATGTTTAAGCTACTAATATAATAAAAAGTTGAATGCGATTTTAAACTTTTAAAGGAAGGCAGGTGTTTGTAAAAGCTTGTCTCATATAACCGCAACTTGATTGATAGATTCTGTTAAGCCAGATAGTATCAATTGACAGTAAAACGATTATTGTTACATTTATTGAAATTTAGTGGACTTTATAACATAATTTTATCGTTTTGCTATTTCTCACAATACTTAAAATATTAAAACTTGACTAGACTACTGTCATTTTTTAAAGGCCACTATCAATTAATTAAGGCCATTATCAGTTAATAGGTACGAGTACTAATATTTTGACAGTTATATTGTTATACTTAGTCTGGCCATAAATACTGGTATAATTAAAAATAAGCAAATTATTACTTTTGGATTTGGAATCTGTCATTTTTATGTGATTGCTCATTGTGTATTCCATAAAGTAGGTCTGGTGCCAAATACAATCTTTAAAATCCTCCATACGCTGGGTAATAGTCAAATGTTTGTGTAACGGGCTATTGATAGGTACAATGAAACCTCTGTTTGTGATAGAAAGAAATCTGGCCGTCCAGTGTTCGTACAAAAAAGGTGATCGAAGCAGTAACGCCAAGAATCAGAAGAAATCCTGTCCGAAAGCAAAACATTTTATCGCGGGAGATGAAGATAGCACCTAAAACCATATCGCATGTTTTAAAAGATGACATAGGATTTGCCGCCTATAAGAGACGCACTGGTCATTTTTTAACTGATAATTTAAAATCAAAACCACTACCTAAGCGGACCGCTTAAGTAGTCACAAAGGGAGGTCACAAAAAACTTTTACTTATTTAACGTATTTATGCTGAAAGGTCTAAAAAAGCTTCCCTAATATTCAACAGAGACAACGTGGGCATTATCCGTCTTCAGTGTTGATTTGGTGGGGTGTTAGCTATGAAGGGGCGACTGACCTATATTTTTGTGAAAAAGTTATCAAAACATCTGCACTGGTGTATCAAAATACCGTTCTTGAGAAGGTAGTTAAGTCTCTTAATAATACCATGTTTAATAACGAAAAATGGTTTTTTCAACAAGTCTTGGCGCCGGGTCATAATGCTCGATCTATCCAATCTTGGTTAGAAACGAACGTTCCGGATTTCATCAGAGCTGAAGACTGACCGTCATCTAGTCCTGATCTTAATACACTGGATTATGGTAGGTTTAAAATACGCGACTAATCCGGTCAAAATAGTTTTATTCCAAAATGTATATATACTATCGTAAAAACCAAAACTTACTAATTAATACTGTCATTCATAAAGATATTTATTTTCGAAAAATATTTTGATATTGCTTTTGTATAATGAATTTAATTATATAAAGAACGTATAATGTATTAAAGATCGTTTTGGACGTCTTAATGCAAACGTAAATAAGGCTAGCAATTAACGCATAATTTATGTGCTGTCCTTATAAAGTTGACACACAGGACCTTTTTTTCTGTTGGTTAGTTTTCAGAACAAGGCAGACAGCCTAATTTATAGTGAATGTTCGTTTTATACATTTCTCATTTGCCTACAGTATAATATTTTTTTAAAGATTTTTTTATTTTTTGTTGGTACCTATAAAAAATATATTCCTATAATGCCTATTAACATTTTTAATTTAAACCTTATTAATGCCTGAATATTGTAGATTTCTTATTTATTAATTATTATAAATCTTCTAGAAGGTGGCTGACAGCGGATGGATGCGAGATGCTCAGGACCGGAATGGCTGGCGCTCTATGAGGAAAGCCTCAGTAGTGGACAGCGTCAGGCTGAGATATTAATCTTGTTAAAACAATTTTAGCTAGTGTTTAGTTGTTTATAAGTATCATATATACATATACCTATGTATAAATATTAGTATGGGTTGAGATTTGAAGGGAATGGGTGTCTAATGTAGATGAAAAATGGATAAAATCGTTCTCTATTAGATTATTTGTTCCTAACTTTACAAAACGCTACAAATATATAAATAAAAATTAAAGAAATACATATTATATTAATTAGTTTTTTTTATATCAGAGGTGCCTACTGTAGGGAAATTGCTACAACATTGTACATATGTGTGTTCGTTATTTGACTAGTTTTATGTGTAGTTTTAGATATATTTCGATCTTCGGACACTTTTATTATAACTTAAAACTGCGTTTTGTCCTATACGATTTTCGTAATTATTTCATTTTTATGACTAGCACGTGTATTTTTTTCATTGAAAAAACCATGATTGTTAACTCTTGTATGAGTAAAGCAAAATTACTTTTAATTATGCAATTAAATTACAGTTTGAAATAAAAACTTGTATTATTATTTCAATATACGTGCAAAACAATATGTTTTATTATGTACGCACTTAGACTGTACATAATGTATTCTTAATGATTAGTATAAAACTATATTTTTAGATCTTGCAGCAACACGAGTTTTTTTATGTGAGCCGTAGGGAAAATTAGTTGTTTACTAAGATGCGTATAGCGCTTTTCAGATTATATTTATGGAGAATGAGTGAAATGAGCCATTTTCTTTCAGTACAAAATAATTCGTGAGAAACAAATTTCATATGACTAGAAACGCAATACATAAGCTTTTTTATGATCAATTAAACTATTTTGTTAGATTATTCGAAAGAAATCTGATTCAAAACAAAATAATTCCTTTGTGGTAAATAAATATTTTCTTGTAGGTTCTCTCTATGTGAGAAAAAGAGTGAAGACGAATCTGGCTTGACATTGTGGCGTTGCGTAGAGACGTTTCGTCTTTGTGCATTTTCAACCGCATTTATCATGGGAAGTGTTCTGGAGAACTGTTTGACTTGATTCCTGCCGCTGAATTTTCCAACCGCACAGTACCTAACCGACTGAAATGTCATCCACACCATCTGGATACGTGGCAATTTACTACTGTGCGGTTTCGTAGTTACTTCCTTCCATGTGTCAGTCAACTGTGGAATGGCCTACCAGCGGCAGTGCCTCCAGGTCCATTTGACAAAAAGCGGCGTCTATTTCCATATTAAAGGCCGGCAACAACCCTGTAGCTCTTTTGGTGTTACACGGAGTCGTGGGTTCCGGTGATCCTAACGCTCGTCTGCCTTGCCTATAGAATAAAAAAAAAAGAAAAATGACGAAAAAAACACCCTATTACAATTATTGATAGAAAGACAAGTAGACTAAGCACTTATCTTTGACAAATTTAGCTCCACACTCCAAAGTGTGCACGTCAAAAAAAACGTAACTAGAATAATGGATAGACTCATGTGTGCCTTAAGATTTGTAAAACGACACAAAAATACTAATGACGCGTGAAAATAAAAAAAGTTAGTGATGTCAATTCAAATCAATACAGGGACAGAAACAGGAATAGTAATTAGTGTGTCCGTTGTAAAAGGTGTACGTCTAAACTTCCGTTTGGTTCAGCGGTTCGTCTGAAGCAGGTGCTTTTGTTCTTTATAATCTTATAGAAACAAAAAATTGTATTGGAATTCGCAATTGCTGTTTTAACACGTGATTAATATTGGTTAATATGAGCACCATGTTTATTATGTAAAATAACAAAACTATATTATTATAAAATAACATAACTCTTGTTAATTTGCAGATTCCAATATAACATATTATTTTATGTATATTTCCTTTTATATTGTTATTGTTACAAAGAATTTATGATGCACTTTTGGTGCAGTTGTGTTGTAGGTGCTACAGTTAAGTTTTTTGAATAAGCAATTTTTTGCACATACATACAAATCTGGCTAAATTACTTTAATACATTTAATTTCAAATCTTCATATTTAGTACAAAGTTTAAAAAAAAAGTATTAGTTAGTATAACATTATAAATAATTTAAATGTGTTTAAATTGATCATAAAAAATATAAAAAGAAAAAAATTGTTTTTGAACTTACACGAAGTCTTTAAATGCTATGTAAGTATTTATGGATTTATAAATATAGTACCATAGGAAGTATATAATTTGAGTAAGTCAAAAATTATTTTAAAGAGAAGTATTTGAAAGCAATAAGAAAATGTTTAAAGTATTGAAAATTAGCAAAGGATTAGGTCCTAATAGGGTTTAAAGGCGGCAATCATAATAATGTCGAATATTATTAGTACATTACTTAAATTTAACAATTAAACAATATATATATTGATTGATATTATCGAGATTATTATTTAGCTTAAATTTTCTTTTAAATTCTGAGAGAAACTCACAAGAACATTCAAGTGGAGAAATCAGAAATCCAATATAAGTATAACAAATTTAAATGTTCTCGCAGGTTTTCCATATAATATAAATGTATTTAGATTCTTCCTACCTACTTTGATTCCCCGCATATTTTTGACTGTCTATGTACTTGACCTTTAAAAAAATTTATGAAGACCGCTTTTCCGACGAGGAAATTGATACTCTAGCTTGTCTAGCTAGACCAGGAACGGTATAATATTCTAAACATGCACCTTTATGCACACCCACATGCTAATTAAACCTACAACTATTACAATTATTCATTCGTTCAACTGAATCACATCAATTACAGCATTTTCATTTGTGAGTCTCCAATATTTTTTTTATTTTAATTACAATATTAATTGTTGATTGAGTCAAAATAAATTTAAGTACAAGCACATTTCAACGTCAAAAATGTTATACGAATGACAATTAATTAATAACACTGTCGTGTTCCTGTATAGAAATTCCAATGGTTTTTATCAGGTCACCTGCTCAGACCGGACCTCCGAAAGTCCGTTACCGCACCTCATAATTAGCATACTTTTACTTGAACCAAAATATTATTTACCCCCAATATATGACTTAAAATTCAATACGTTTGCACCAAATTGTAATTACAGGCGTTCGTCTGCCGAATGCATGAAGGGTCGTTTTCTTCGTATATATTATAATATTAATGTGATGTGGGCAGGTGTATTCTAAGCTATTAAGTTACAGATACTCAATACTGACACACTGTGTTGTCATTAACTGTATCGTTACGGGATTTTTGGCGGCTTTCGATGGCTTATACATTATCCGTTTGTAAACGGAAATGTAATGACGATATATTGCGCAATAAAGTAATAAAAATCTCGTATATATTGCAGTATAAACTTTTATGATTTTTTTCAATTTAATACAATACCACTGTTTATTTAAAGTTAAACGTTACCTATTAAGTAAATACACATGCCAATGTATGTTTTCTATACTAGAGAAAAAATGGCAACTTATAACGTTACTACTGTGAGGTATATTACTATACTAGTTATAGTTTATCTTTGCCTGTACTTACGAGTACATTCATCTGACGATGTTCTGATCGCGTCAGATTGTGATTGGGAGAATATTTGTATTGGATGTAATCAACTAGTTTGATTTAAAATGGGCAAAGTGTCCTAGTGATATATTAATGAAACTAATTGAATTTTAACTGATAACCTCATTCCAACTATAACTGGTGAAATATAACTGGTCAATGTATATATCAATACACGAAAATATATAAAAATATGATCATAAGTGATTCCTGTAAGAGCAATTTCTTATAAGAGCTATAAAAACTAAAATTATTATCTCTTTAAAGTACATTTTCAGTTTGTCTGTAACTATGCCTTTATGTGTATCGCGTAAGAAATTAAAGAAATTGGCCAAGTTTTCTTTATGTATGTAATGTATATAATTTTTCCTACAATTTAAATTATGGTGTACATATATTTGTTTTATAAAGTCTTCTTTATAGAAAATTCAAGTTCTTTATATTATATGGAATTAGTCTCTTGCTTATTGTACCCAACCAATGTCAGAATGGTTAGCCACTTACCAAATTATAAGTACATACATATATTATTGGGTAGCCATACTCGCACATATTACGTATAGCGGTTGTTACACTTGATGTAAATTTCAACTTTATGAGCCGATAATTTTTACAGCTGATATCGAATAACCCTTTAAAGATAACTGCGGTAATTAAAACCTATCATTGGTTTTATGTGTCGAGGGATTAAAACGAGTCACATTACTGAGTAATTATAAATTACGAATTAATATTAGATAAAATCAGTACTTATCAGTATAATTCTTTATATAAAATTGACGATTGACAACGGATAATTCGCAATCTTTATGTAATTTTAAATAATATACCGTTATTCATTGTTATTGAAAGCAAATTTTGAAAGTTTTATATCTCTGTTGCCGACTCTTCACTTAATTTAATATTATGTCAATTAATTGCAGTAAATAGCGAAACCCAACACTGCCGTTTGTCTAATCGAAGGAGGATATTTTTTTTACGAACACCACCCCGATACTCCCCCGACTAAAGATCGAACCAACAACCATTGCGTGTATCTAGTCTTGACATTTTCCATCGTTTCAAAGCAGCGTTTTAAGACAAAAGTATAATTTGTTGACACAAATACACTTACAATTTAATAATTTATTAAAGATATTTTAATCTATCATATAAACCTTATTTTTTTATTTTATTTTTTAACATTTTTTCAAATGTTATTCGCACACTAAGGAAATTAAAAAAGACATATTTACAAAACGTATAAAAATTTGAACGCAGCGGGATTTGAACCCGCGCCTCTTAAATACCGTTCAAGCGCTCTAACCGCCATGCGTTCTACATCCAGCTACGTTGAAACTCTTATACGCTTATTACAACTTATATTTCTTGTTAGCCTTATTTACTTAGTAAATCTTTTAGTGACATTTAATGATACAATGTTGCTTCTACCATTTTCTAGGTACCTTTGTATTATCTAATATTTATTATAGAAACAATTTACAGTTAAGTTACACTTTATTTGTCAGTTATCATTCATGTGATTATTGCAGCCTATATGTGAACTCGAATACAAGTTAGAATAAATATATTTAAAAATTATATCATATTTTCGATTTGATAAAAAAAAACGAAGCGTTGTTATCGGCCACCCGCCACGTGGTGTCTGTATTTGGTGGAAAAGTAAACACAAAAGTAAAAAAGAAATTACATCCTATAAACCAAGAGTTGAAGCCTGAAATCCTGCATCTTTTTAACCTTCTTTAAATATTTGTTTTAGACTTATTAAAAAAATGATAATTTTGCAATAGTGGCACAATGACAACGTCTAACTGCTGAGGCGAATAGTTGTGGGTTCGATTACCACTCGGGGTTACCCCGAGTGGTAATCGAACCCAATGTTATCATTTGATAACAATTAAATTTTTTACCATTTTTGAAGTGTTATTTGCACATTATTTATAAAAATTTTGTACGCAGTGGAATTCTAACCTTCGCCTCTTGGAAATCGCCCAAGCGCTCTGACCGCTAAGCCATGCGTTCTACAACCGGCTGCGTCTAAATTATTCTACACTTATTACAACTTATTTATGTTTTAGCATCTCTGTAGAGAGATTTTTCTGCTACTACTACTACTGTTCGGCAATAGAGAGAATGAAAAAATAAGAATTTCGATGCAGCCAGACGTACAACGCATGGCTTAGTTGCCCACTGTTATTTGAAATTAAACAGAAGTACTTTTAAATTATACTACACACTCATATGAGTAATGATTATGAAACACATTATTTACCTCTATACTCGTTTATATAAAGTTAACTAAATTGTAACACCTTGAACTTAGAGACGCTAAATGCCAAATAGACTTATATAACAGTAAGCTTTGAAGCTTTAAGTGCCAACTTGTGTTCCTATAAATAAAATGAAGTATATTGATGCTAATTTAATATCATTCTGAGACTAGACATAGTAAATGTACGACACGGTAAGTTCTATTTTATATATAATTTGCACGTATTATTAAATCAATAAAGTTTAAGACAAAGATAATTTATATTTTAAATATAATTTTCTGCATAGGGTGTGGTTTAAATATTGCACATAAAAGAGATAAAAAATTTTTGTAGTTAAAGTATCTCTAAAGTATTAAGTATAATCTTAATTCATGCGAAACTTTACTATAACTTATTGTAATAAAAAATGTTGCAATAAAGTTGACGAGCAAGTCAAATATGTCTCGACACTCGTGTGGCGCAGGGTCAGCGAGATAAGCCCGGGTAAGTCGAAGATTGATTCCGGGATCAAGCGGATAGTCGCGGGCACTGGGGTGTAGACTATTCTTTACTTACGACCCACTGCTCGCTCTGACTGACTCCTAAAGGGATTTGTGACCGCCATTCCCCGACACTTTTGAATCAGAGCTTATTGGCTACTCAGATTTATAAAGCATCAGGCAGATTTGCGAAATCTTTTACTAACTCACATTTATTGCGTCCGACGAAATGTTTATTTTATTATTGCAATATAAGTTATAGCGAATTCTTTATTTGATCCTCAGTATTTTTCAATTTTCTTATCTCAATTCAATTTAGACTCGAGTACCATGTCCGAATGTAGAGAGAAACCTTTGTTTGTAAGGAAATACAGCAGTTTTACAGTCGTAATTTAGCGAAGTGCGAAGTTCCGTCACATCGGGGGGTACGCGTTCTCGCTTAGGTGTAAGAATATGCGCCCAGTGTCGTAAGCCTCGAATATTCCGCGGCGTTGCCACACGCAATAAATCGCAGGGAGTGATGGCGAGCTTTTATTTGCGCGACATTTTTTCCCGCGCTAGTGCTGCATTTATCACCGGCCGGTACGTAGTGACTTATGCGGTTGTCCCGAGCCCCGCTTAAAATAAAACGCGACATTTTTTGAAAGGCATATTCATTTCTTGTCTTCATTTTTTATTCGTGCCTAATATTTCTTGCCTCCGTTTTCTACAAAGCTATATACGCATATCGGTAAGGATTTATTTCATTTCTAACTAAATTTCAATTACTAAAGGGCTTATCTTGTATATAAAAAGTCTTTGTATTATCACATTATATCGAAATTTATATAAATTAAAAAAATATCCACTTAATCTGTGTGCGAATAATGAACTAAATCCGTTACGAATTGAAAAAGAGAGTAGGTATAAGACATCCCCAGCTGAGCGGACATAAACCGCAATTATCGAAGCGAAAACGCTTACAAACTATCAAAATGTTTCTAAAAAGACCAATCGCAAACAGTAATTGTACACAACAATGAGCCCTTAAAGTCCCAAAGCCACAAGCAAATAAACCAAAATATTAAATAAGGCAAATCGGGTCGGGAAGCGTTTTATAAGTGCATTATGCGACGCCCTTTCTTCTGAAATGCGATTAAAATTGAATAGCTCCATATGTCGCTTGCAACGGCCCCGTTGCGTCACAATTACACGGCCGACTGCATTTTCAATTTACCGCGAGATAAGCAAGTTTTGGCCTTTTTCTGCGGAATGGCGGAATTGATCCGGTGACTTATGGAACGCGAGATAGAGGACGCAGACGGTCAATTGAAGCGGCATCTAATTTAATACGCTGAATGGAAATGCGATGGGATGTATCGCCCATTGGACTGGATAAGTGACTCGCGTTAGAATTTATGTGGTGAGCTTATTTTGCTTCATTGTCATTTAAATATTGCTGTTGAATAACGAGACAGTATTTACATATAATGTGTGTATATTTTATAATTTAGAATTTTTACTTTTAAAATATACGTATATTGATTGTTTTACTTTAAAACGTTAGTTACAAATAATCACAAAAATAGTTGATAGTTTAAAAAAAAAGCTAATTAATATGTTTTCTTTCAGATAAAAGAAGTATGATATATTAAAATATAGTATTATCATCGGGATCCGGAAACGAGTATGCATTTTCGGACAGACCATGCGGATTGGACAAAATTACCTTTTAAAAAGTCTTTCAAATGGCTACTAAAAACGTGTTTAAAACAGTTATAATGTCTATGTACAATGTACATACTATGTCCATGTGTTTGTGAATACAATAAATAAGTGTAAATGTGTTACTTGGAGTAAATAAAAAGCCTTTTTGAAATATCAATAAGTATTGATAATTTATTCGCAATTTTATTTAAAATACACAACTTCACAATGTTTGTTTTAAAAACTAAAAACTTTAGTTACGGGATATCGTTACAGGCTGCTCTGTTGTGATCGCTAATTTACATTTTATGTTCATATTCCGATAGTATTATTATTCTCTAAATTCATTCACAATTTTTATATTTATTTACACGTAATTTTGGATCTGAAACGATGTTTTCGAGGACTCATCCAAGTTTTTATGTTATTTGTAAGACAGCTGAGTAAATTATTTCTCAAAGCGATTCGCCACAAAAACGTCGTTCCGTAATTAATTTATGGCCACACGATACTTATTTTTATAAAAGTAAAGCAATACAAAATATCCTTGTAACATTTATGACAAATTAATGTACATTTACAATTGTAATCCAATTCTGCGACCTGATGTTAGTTTATCATAAGGTTATGATATCCACAAATAACGGCTCCTCATACTGACATTATTAATTGTAATTTATTTACAACTTGTACGAATTATAACTAGTATATAAATTACTATTGCATTTTAATAAACTACTACGAATTGAATTTACAAAAGAAACTTCTGGAATATTCGAACACATCACAATTCCTATAGCGAAACGAACAGTCCAAATTAAATACAATCAAAATAAAAACAATCTATACAGGAACGAAATATAACTTAATTAAGATATGTACAAAATACACAATTTGTTTACGAACGATACCTACTTAATATATTTATATAAATCATCTAAGCGGACATATTTACCGACCTTATCTAATATTATAATACTGTACAATTTCGCTAGTTACTTCACCTTGTAATAAATCTCAATGCCGCGTCACACTGAACTGAAAACTCGACTCTACATACAAAACGGAAACAAGCTAAGAAATAGTTGAAAGCATAACAAACTATATAATAATACTTTATTTTATATTGACATTATAGTTGAGTGTGAAGCGACTCTAGATATAATACTAAAACGTTCTGTAAAATAACGTCACATATAAAGAAGGGCTATAGAAAAGTACTGTTAGCCATTCTCATATTTCAGTCGCTGTTAAAATATAAATCTGACAAGTCCATACATCAGTTCTCAAATAAATATACGATATAGAATAAATTTTGCGACCTACAATGTCTTCTTAGGACCAGTAAAACTTTTAATCTCGCAAAAACTTGATGCTTAGTCAGATATGTTCATTAGCTGATGCAATAGTATTAAAACATCAATTCTGTCGCAGTCTTATACATTAATGTGGTGTGTCGATTGTGTCGCTATCAGTATACTAAAGTGAAATCACAGTATCTATTTGTGATGGTTGAAGGTCGCTCCGGTAATTACGTACCTATATCTTCACCTTTCCTGTATTCCCATTGACTTATCACGTGTACTCGCTCCTCCAACCCGTCTGCAATAGAAAAGATAATTAGTATTCCGTTCGTTACAAATGTCAGGGGCGTCGTAATACGGTACGGTGTGCATGTACGAAATCAAGTTATTGTCAGCTATTTTCAACATTCCATATATGTTAATGTCTGAATAGTTTTAAAAAAAGTCTTGATACATTTAATTCTTCAAAAGTAATATGACTTGTTTTTTTTATATGGGTAATCTTAATCGGAATGTAGGATATTAATCGGCAACTAATCATAGTGGGTGGGGTGTGTGGATTATAAAACGTAAAATTTAGTTTTTTTCTTTCTCTTTGGTATTTCGAGAAATTCCTTTTTTACTCCTTATTACTTCTCTACACTTCCCAAGGAACCTACGTTCAGTTATGCGTTATCGGTCAGTCAGTAACACGAGAGTTTTATATACTCGTATATATATATATATAGATTTGGCTTAACCAATCAATGTATATTTACCATAGAGTTGAGTTGCGCGAGATGGTGGTGGTGATAGGGGTTGTGAGAAGTAGGAGGGGGTGCAAAGCCCTGGTGCGGGGCGCCGTACCAGTGCGACATGTGAGCTGCTGCTGGATGCACGAGGCCTACTTGGTGTTGACCTGTGGATAATAGAGAATTTAGTTCTAAAGTTATAAATACAATTTGCCTAAAGCTGTCATGAAAGAAAGGTTATATTTAAAGATTCACGATTCTTCAGTTTCACGCTTTTTCCCTGTATATAGAGGTAGATAGAACATATTGTGAAGACACTCCGTTCTCGACTTTTCGCCCAAATTCGAGATATTGCATGTGTAATTGTTCTATTTTTAACATCAGACTAAAAGGAAGCTTTATAACTTAAAGGAAGATATGTCCATTGGTGTCCGTCTATCCTTACCAAAATCCATGGCAGATGGGAATGCAGAACCACCAAAACCTTTGGTAGCATCACCAAGGGGTTTGATCATGTCTCCCATAACACCACCAAGAGCCAGCGCGCACGCTCCTCCTCCGCCCATTCCCATGCCCCCTTTCTTTTTCTTGCTTTTACTACTCAGTTTGCGATTTCGCGTTTGAATACCTTCTTTCTTCATCGTTAATGGCCGATTTACCTGTAACAAAGAAAATAATATTATACATATATGATTTTATAATATTGTATTATTAACATCCGTCTTTGGTTGACACATTTTGTAAAATATTTATTAAGACTAAGTATTGTGAGATGAAATAAAGATTATTATGATTATTATTATATTAATCCGTATAATACTTATATATAAGATTTTTAGCAATTCTAGAGTTTAGAATTCTAGAGGTAGCAAGGATATGGGCATTCGCTAAGTTCGGACGTAAGGTCGCACGTAAAACCTATCTCATTGAAGCGTGTTAACAAAAGGTCAACAATCGTAGCAGCCTGACTCAGTGTTGCCGACGCGTTACCACTTTATTGCTATGACATGACATTAAAGCTGTATAAAAAACGTTTGCAAACTAATTTGGAATGCTAAGTAAGAAGTATAAAGGCAAGCCGAGACCATAAAATGGTATCACAATGGGTTGTGTGCGAATATTTAGCTGTTTGGTGACCGGAGCCGACATGCGTGAAGTGGACCTACGGTGCATCCTAATCACTGCAGCGATGCACTTCGTTCGCATTTGGTGGGAAACGTGTGTTACGTCACTATACATTCGTATTGAATTGACAATAATATTATTAATGTTCTTCCTATAATATACATGAACCATTCAAATATTAGAAACATCATATTCTATTTGCATACAAACAGATAATCATTGCTTAATACATTTACATATTTACTAACGTATGTAAATACTTTACAGAAACTATAGACAAAAAAGAAGGATCTTTATATAATACAAAATGACACCTACGAGTACATGAGCTTTAAATTTTCGCTATAATTATTTACTAGTTACATGCATCTGAAGGCAACAAGCGGTCCCGTGGAAAGCACTAGGCCATTTTATTGTTTGGCGTGCGAAAATGCACTTTCATATTTGTGCATTTCGCGGGTCAAGTATCTCGGTCACTTTCTGCAGTGCATCGCTGGTTCTGAGAAGCGTGCGTCACGACGGACGGACGGACGGACAATGAGTTATTCATCGCCTTCCATGGAACTTGGCGGCGGCATGTGGCCTAAACGCACGATTTCATTGCGCCCGCGCCTGCCGTCGGCACCAGCTCATGCGCATGACCTGGTCTTATTTACGGTTTTAGGTGTAATTTATGTGCAGTTATCAAAGTATACGTACCATTTGTTCATCTTAGTCACTACATATGATAATTATTGACACAATTTCATCGGAACCTTAAAGGATCGTGAAAGACTCTCCATGTCACTCTCCAATACACTATCCAATTTTACAATAAATGTCGCAGAAAGCAGAGAACAAAGTGATTAACCGTTAATTATATTTATATATCCAACAACATATGTGTGAAAATAATGAAACATTTTAAATTGTGTACCAACATAACAAAACAATTTTGAAATGAAACTATTTTAACCGGATTAATCGCGTATAATTTTGGTATTCGAAAATACATTTTAAGAACCCGACGTTTCGAACACTTTACAGTAGTCCGTGGTCACAGGTAGACTGAGGTGGCACTCGTCTGTCATTTGATACAATTATTATCTCAAACTACCGCCAACGATTTTTTTAGTTGCCTCGCTAACTGCTCTGGATTCTTGCAAAATGAGCTGACTGTATCCAATGATACATGAATGAATGATACTATATCCAATGATACGGGTTCAAAAATATATTTTCGAATACCAAAACTATACGTGATTAATCCGGTTAAAATAGTATAATTTCAAAATAT
Source organism: Podotricha telesiphe (assembly GCA_038994665.1). Classification (NCBI taxonomy): domain Eukaryota; kingdom Metazoa; phylum Arthropoda; class Insecta; order Lepidoptera; family Nymphalidae; genus Podotricha; species Podotricha telesiphe. The sequence continues at coordinate 393,753 of JAOYRR010000193.1, read as the reverse complement.
GTAATAATCGCAGAAAATCAAAGAACTTATAACAAAACAAGCTTGTACCATTTTGTGCGTTCAAGTTCTCTATACGAAACGAAAATACCGCAGAAATGTAACATTATAGTAACATATGTGTAACAATTAGAGATAAATGTGCTTTTGATCTTCGACAAAGGAAGGTCATTTGGACAGCGGCAAGTGCAGTAAAACTGTGCGTGCTAATTCCGAATGTCCCTAATACGTTCCTACGAATCGCCCACACATCACGACGCTCGCATACCGCGCCGTCGCTACTCGCAATTGAACCAATATAAAATGCATTAACACTAACACTGCCGGCAGATTTAGTGCACCGTAATTAGGTCGTTTTGAAGCCTTCGCGCGCTGCGTCGCGAAACTGCAATGTTGTAGACGGTAATATGCTTAGGTACAAACTTGTGCCTATTGTTAGTAGAACGGTAGATTAAATTATACTTCTAACATTTTTAAAGTGTTATTCTCGCACTTAGGAAATAAAGAAACATATTTAGAAAATGTATAAATATCCGCGGTATACCGTCATACAACAAAAATAAGTTGTAATAAAGCGTTAAAGAAAGATGTAGAACGCATGGCTTGGCGGTCAGAGCGCTTGGACGGTTTCCAAGAGGCGCGGGTTCGAATCACGCTGCGTTCAAATTTTTATACGTTTTCTAAGTACTTGTAACATATACTTGTAGCACTGTTGACGTTTATAATAGCCATTACCTTAGCAATTTATATGTCACTTTATACAAGTGTATTTCAAACGCATAATAATATGTGTAATATTTATTTTAACTATTTAGTATATCACTAATGCATTATTATGAAAATTATTCCTTCCATAAAAGAATTTAGTGTGACCATTAAGTATTTAAATAAAAAATAATGTTTAACTTATATATATTTTAAGTCGAAATTGTATTGGAATATTGGAATTGTACTTCAAACAATTTCTCACGACCAAGAAATTATCATTTAAAAGCAAACAGTGAAACAAGGAGGAAAATGTGCGCGTTTAACAATCGTCATCATACGTTGTTTGCATGCGAAACTTGGGACTTAAACCTTTTAAGGGCCATAGTCGGTAACTGGTGCCGCGGAAGGCGTATCCTTGCCTAAAATGGGTACCTAGGCAAAAGGTACAGTTAGCAAGATCTTGAGATCCTCTATGCTGAAGTAGAATTGCTTAATAACTAACCATTATTTCAGTTTAATTGCGTTGCTTTTCCTACTGGTGTACTCTTTTATCTAAATACTCGTATATAACATGCCAGTAACGTAAGCCCCTTACCTTGTAAGTAAGGTGCTCTAAAATAATAATATAAAATTTGAATTGTGCAAAATAAACAGTATAAAAAATAATAAATTGTGCTTAGAGGATTTTTCACATTCTAAATGAATCTATTTCAAGCGCGATTATTCGCGCATACCTAGGATCAGTTACTGTAAAAAATTCAAAACGTTTCCTATAATATATTATCGAATCCGGTTAAAATACTTTCATTTTAATGATATGTATATTTTAATTCGTAATAAATGCATTTGCATTTGTATGGCGCCATCACCCGTTTCAAGAGTTTCACTAAACAAAATATATTATTGAGTCAAATTTGTAAATCAATTGCTAAGTTTGTTTATACGGCATAACCTAACTAACAATCAATGTCACTGAACAAGTAGAATATTATATATAGATTGATATATTGATAATATAGATTGATGGACAGAATTTCATGGAACCGTCCTACCGTCTGTCCGAAGAAAATGTATAAATCCACAAATAACCAAAATATTCAAACTATAATAATAAACATATTTTTTTTACAGTAAAAGATTTTATTGAAATGAAAAGGTTAGAGTAAACTTTAATTTAATTCAGAAGCTCAACGATAAAATGAAACTCTTTATCTGCGTGTTCAACAGAAGTTCAACCAGAGCAGTATTTGACGTAAATATATGCACTTAAAAAAGGCACAGGTACAGCTTCTGTGTATAAGTGGGATCTTTTATTGATATACCTACATTTTATTCAAATATTAAATAAGGTGGGTATATGACGATATAAATTGTATAATTATACAAATTTGTTACTTCTTTCGATAAATAAATCTTTAACGTTTGTTGCAATCCATCGTTTGTGTTAATAGGTATATGCTTTTTGTTTTACAGTTTCACGGTTATTCCCGCATAGTGAGGTAGTCAGATATCTCTGACTCTCCCGTAATGTCAGGACACTCCATTTTCCGTCGGAAATCGAGAAATACAGTGTTACCAGAGCGAAGGCATAATAATTTAAATATAATAATTAAACGTCATAATCATCATGCCCAGTGGGAATTGCACCCAAAAACTCATAAACCCAGCTTAAACCCAGAAAAATATGACAGACAAATACTTAAACGTTAGTTGATTCAATTCGTCATTGAAAACAAAGGGAAACGGAGAGCTTGTCACTAAGTTTTCTTTGTTTACGTTATATAGAACGATGGATAGTAAATGCAACAATAAACAATATACAAAAAAAAAAAGGTGTTACATACATCTTATATCTCGTACGTATACCATATTCTATGCACATAGTCATAAATCTGAACAATTGTATAGCAGACTCGTGGAATAAGGGCTGTATCGCGTGTGTACTTAACATTTACCTGTATTCTACTCCCAACCTTGCACTCAAACCTTAAATACAACTGTACTTCTTTAGTACGTGTACAGTGACGATAACTTGAGCTTAAATTGACCTCTTTAAAACTAATATACTGACATACTCATTTACATTTGTTAAAAATGTCAATTTGTAAAACTTGATTAGTTGGGTTTTTTTTACTTATATCGCAAATCTTTTCGTTGAGACTTTTAATTTTAGTCTCAATGTATTGTGTGATTTAAACAAATGTTATAATTTTATGTATTTATCGTTCGTATTATTGTAATCTAAACCAATTATAAAAAAACAAATGAAAGCCCAAGTGTATATGAATTGAATTGCATTGTAAACAAAGAAAATATATTAAAATTACATGTTTTGAAATAAATACCATTAATAATAATCAATATATAATACCATTTTTTCTTTTTATATACAAATATATAGTCTTGCACAATCTCCGAATAGCATAAAAAATATTTTAAATGTTTCTTTATCATACTAATTGAACCAAACTGCTGCGTTTGAAAATGAAAAAAATGGCGCTGCGTATTATGAAAAATGTTTAGGCCTTGTTTTGCAGTGCGTGTGAATAATTACGTTAGGTTTCTAGCGTACGAGCTATCTGCTCCCATCTGGTGCAGACGCCATAAAACCACTCAAATGGGAAAATAACAGGCTCACATACAATGCCATGGAAAATGCGCGGCCCCCGATGCGCATAATTTTTCCGACAGCTAGAAAGCTTTTTATTCCTCTGTAATTAAAGCGAAATTACAAACATTTCACTGCGTTACGACTGTGCGGAAAAATCTGTGGAGCCTTGTTTATATGTGGCTTGTTTATTTGTTATTTTTATTGCATATAATTGTTGCTTGAATAATAAGTAATTTTATTATTCAATTTTAGTACCAATAAATCGATTTCGTCGAATAAAATACGTCCAATCGAGTTAGGGACGTGTTCAAGTGAGTCATAATGTTCTTAATTTCTGTATGGCATATAAAAAAAAAAAAAACAAAACTTATACCGGTACCGTTCCAAATGTTCCAATTGTCGCAACAAAACCAGAACAAAATGGAATGCAACGGCCACGGCGCGGGAGAAATTGTACAAACTCCGCTTAGCTGTAAATCAATCGATAAAGATCAGATAAATTAGACAGGCGTACCGCTGCACGACAAACCTTCAGAATTAGCAACCAATTACACAACAAAAAATGTACACCCATTATCAAACAAAATTCACCTTAAATGGCTTTATTGAAACCGATCGCTGTCACGTGCGACTTTTGTTTTTATCGCGTAATAGCCTATTGGCGACGTTTACTTAAATAACGATTGCAATTTCCCTGTAAATGAGAACTTTTATTATGTTCATTTTAGCGCACTGTCAAGAATAGGCAAGTTTCATTTCATTCATTTTATATAACGGTATTATTCATTAAATGTAAATAGTTCTATGAATTAAAGGCAGAGCTAATTAAAGGATTTTATGTGAACTAGAAATCATTTTGTTATTAAACAAAGTAATAATGAAGAAACCTTTTTCATATTTTTCTTATTGAAATTTGAAAACAAAGGTTGAAGATTTAAAATATTAATAGGATATTTGCTATTAATAGTATAAATAAATGATATCATAAAAAAAATAAGCAAATTAAACATTTTTTAGCAAAAAAATATTTAAATAACAATAAAATAAACATGAATTTACAAATACAATTTAAACTTAATAATATATGCGTGTTAAGCATGCATTTTCAATGTAGAAAATAAATCATGTTTAGAGGTTCCGGAATCTTTATGGTAGGATATTCATTATTTATTTAGAAATATAAACATATTAGAAATATAATACAGTATTTACAACTTGACTAACTTATCATTGTTTTACAGTTTGCGCTTTAACCAGCCAGTTCATTCTTTGTAAGCTCAACAGCAACGTCGCGTGCGCGTTTCTTTTTATTAAGAGATATTTCAACTAAGCAAGCGGTAGAAGAAATGACTAGATCGAGTTACAATAGATATGAATCGTGTGAATTGCAAACACCTTATAAATCGTAGAACATAATAGAATCGCACACACAGTCATACTGTGTTTATACATTTAATTATTATATCAAAGCAGTAATGCTAAAGAAACCGTTCCACATAAGTTGCGAGAAAATCACATAGGTACATATCAAGATAATTTCTATTAAATAGTTATGCAGTTTTTGTTTAATTACAGTAGCTGATATGAGATTATTATATTACTTCTAGAATATATTATGCCCAGCCAATAAAAAAAAATATTTTGCCAAGAATTGTGTGCGCGTTGAGAACTTTAGGCTAATTGTTTTTTTTTATATATATATTTTATAATGTTATATTTATCGAGACCATATTTGAAATTTAAACAATAATTACAACTTTTTACCACAGTTCAGCTTAGAAATTGTTAAATATTTTTAAAACTAAACACTGAAGCAACATAAAGGAGTGACCAATGTAAATTCTAAGAATTGAAATTAACTTAGATAAATAATATAAAAGTGTCTGTACTGATCCAATCGGCGGAGTGTCGAAAGTCGCAATTAAAGACGAAATTACCGAGTCGAGGACGAGAGAAATGTGCCGTGGAAGACAAATAAACGAGCTAAGCAATTGGCCGCGAAGTGCCCACACGCAACTTAGTTACGCGGAATCGAGCTAAAATAAAACCTTCTTTAAAATGTTTTTTATTATAAATATGAAAAATGATTATGAGATTCACATAGAGTATTTGTATTTATTTTCGTATAAGTACATTAAAGGAAGTATTCTTTTTGTAGTGGAGCAATTGATTGGTAAGTGTTTTAGATGATATTTAAAGCAAGATAGAAACTGGTCCTTGGAAATTGGTCCCTAAATTAGAAAAGTGATTCTAGTTTTTAATTATTTTTCATGATTATAAAAAACGTTTTCTGTCTGATAAAGAAATGTGGCAAAGCTATTTTAGTTACAGCTCTATTTGTTTCAATTAAAAAAGTTTGGCGCCACTGTTGAGATTCAGCTGAGATGAAGTGGCGGTTGAATGAAAACCAACCATGTGTTGTTAGAAAGGGTTCTAAAACGACTGAGGGTGGAATTTATTTTTATATTATTCTTATAATACCAAAGCTATATACTATATTTTAAAAAAATAATAATAATAATACAAATAAAGATTTAGAAAAAAAACGTGTTTGATTTATACATGATATTTCCCTAGCATTCTTTAAGTACCTATTATTGTTGGTTTTTAAATCATATAGTTTTTTTTTATTATAGACACAGACGCATCGGCATTCTCTACAAAATCGAAGCTGCATTATAAGCTATATTCAATATTATTTAACATTTAACTTAAAAAATTGCTGTTCAATTACTTAACCCTTCCAATAATAATAAAATAAACATTGGTGAAGACCAATGTCTTATTTATAAATATTTCTCAAAAATACCATATGACATTATTAGTTAGGGTCAATAAAGACACGGTTGTTTTAGTGCTGTCAGTAAGATGTTACGCGTTGTTAACATTGCAACCGTCCTTCCCGGCGCCTGCGCATGTTGATTAAAGAAACTGAGAACCAAATTACCGAATTTTTTTTTATTAAAGTCCTACTGATTTTATCTTGAAAAAAAAAAACCACAAACGTATTATTTTTTCTAGTATTATTTTAAAAATAACAATTCTTTTAAAAAAGCTTAAAATTATGAATTCTATAATTTTCTATAATACACACTTGCTTAAAGACTTTACATTGATAAATATCTATCTATCTATCTTATCTGTATTTAATGTGTTTTATCTTTAATGGGCTTTTAGTAGGCATATTAGTAAGTTTATCGTTTGTACTTTACTGATGATTTATTTCATTTGCTTAAAGTAACATGATCATATATTTCTTAAATAGTTGTAAGATTGCAATTTCATGGGAAGCAACTATTTAATGCTCTATACGAGCCGATGACTAATTTTATAAGTTATAAAATTTACTTACTAATGGATTGTAAATAAAATTAAACGTCACTACACCAAAAAAAATGTTTGTAATTGCACAATAAAATTTAAATAGATTTTCTTACACTTTGTTCTTTATCTAATGAAACAAAATTTATAATTTGTATTATGTCAATATATTATGATTGGTTGTTTTACGCAAAGATGAATGCGAGTATAACAAATAATCTGTGAGCAGTATTTGTCTTGATCTTTAGATATATCCAAGTATCGTGGGTTCAAATATTTAAATAGAATTAATTGTTTTTACAACATTTTACGAGCAATATAATGCAAATATGCAATAACTTTAATATCCGTATATCAAACATAAAATTATTAAAAACTGTGGGGTAATTAACTACAGAACCTGATGAAATATAGTTTTAGCTTTACGTCTTAAGTGAAGCGGCTCTAATCTTTTATGCTAAAAATACATTAATACCTATATTACTGTAATGTTTACGATCAAGCAATTTTATATAATATATTACCACAATATTAACTTTTAATTGATACGCAATTTTAATAAATTTAGCATGAAAATAAGGCCACCAAGACTCTTTAATTGACAATTGGTTCTGTGATTGCAATAAGCAATATTTCATAATTAAGGATGTGCCTCGAGAGATGTCGACGAAACACCAACGAGTGTTTGATGTTCCTTTGTGATTAAAATAAATACTTGCCAGTAGACAGCTGCTACTCGTGGGGATAATTGAAAATACGATTTATTCACCCGCCAAATTTATCGACAACGTCGATTTATAGCGCCTTGACTTAGTTATTACATATGTACATACTATATATGCAAATCTCACACGGTAATTTGTAATCCAAAAAGAAAATCTGCACATATCGTCTTTTTTCTTGTTCTGTTCTAGTTAGGCAAATACGTTGACGTTAGGTACCAGTAGCCACGCAATACTTAAATGGGCAAAACATAGAGAAGCACAGTGGCTATTTATCATAATGCTCTCTCTATCTACATTAAATGAAATGATCCAATAGATACCTGAAAATCAAATCAATTACAAATGAATGCTAGAATACTAATATAATTTTCGCATGATTCTAATTTTTTTTTTATTCCTGACACTACAGTCTCATAATTCATTTATGAGATAGAAAAATAAATAAAAAATATATATTTAGAAAACGTATAAGAATTCGAACGCAGCGGGATTTGAACCTGGTTTTCAAGAAGCGCGGGTCAATCAATCAATCAATCAATCAATCCTTACCTTACCTTAGCGTGCGAATAACACTTTAATAAATGTTAAAAATATATAGTACAATAATAGTTGATAAAAATAAATCGGTTATACAATGACAATTATGAAATCGGTGCTACCGGCGAAAACCGATGTCACACCTGCCTATGAATGTTTATTTAATTACAAATGTTAAAATTTGTAATGCAACACATATTAATCAAGACTTTCTAATGCAAACGAACCATAATAATAACATTAGTTAATAAATAACAGATATTATACAAGCGGAAGTTGTTCATTTGACGCGAATATGCAGTGAATCTACATACATACTTGTTGGACGTTAGTTGTAAAATTATTATCGACTTTTTATACGGAAACAAGTGTTTTGCTAGTAAATTGAACTTTTACATGAATACACTTTTTATATCTGTAACTGCATATTTTAAAGTAATTGCCTATTTGCTTTTTATAAAGACGAGATGTTGTTTATGAACCAATAAACTAATGACGTAATGAAAATGGCGCTAGTGGATACATAAAGCTCACTTTTGAAAAACAATTATGAAAATTAATAATTTATATTCGTTCTGCCTCTGGCATGGAACCTGGTCCAATTAGATGTCGAGTGAGTCCACAGTAAATCTCATACGGCTACCAGGCTACACTAATTCATACACCGACGCCGACGAGCGATCGTAACTGTCGACATCGACACAAACTTTAACAGCTTCTTGATTGTAGATAATCCAATAACTCCGAACTAAACATATGCGTGCGAGTTTTAATTTTTCAAATCAATGTATACTTTTATATAATTTTTAAATCTAGTCACTGTGCCTATATCTTAATTAAGTTCGCATACACAAAATCGAAAATCAACAATACTGTTTCGCACCCCGACTTTATATTTTCATATTCAATAATTAGAGTTGTATATCAATTTTATATGGAAGTTTCTCTTTTAATAGTATTAGTTTTAAATATATTAGGGAAAATTCAAATATTTGCTACTTTCCAAAATCAAAAAATATGTTATTAAAATATCAGGTGCTATGTCAAATTATCTGGTAATTAAATTTATTACTAGAATGTAATTCATTAGCCGTTTTCGGCAGAAGGCAATATTTTTACTACAATTTACTGTTTCTTTAATATAATCATGATTCTCTTGGTTGTAAATGGGCCGGCGGCGCGTGCGCTTGTGAGGAGCACCTGCTTCTAAGACCCCAGTAATTATTCCACCACTTATGATATGATTATAAGGCTTTTTTGGTGCTTTCAATCAAATTACACCTTGGCCTGGCCACTTGAAACGAATGAGATGTCATAAAGTTTTTTTGTTTTATTATTACGTACGACGGTTTCGTGGCAACGGTGTAAAACGTTGCGACAATTATTATTTCAACTTATTTTTTTGGTTGGTCGATTGACTACACCTTTACTTAATTACAATAACTGTTTTATTTTTTACAAAAACAATACTTTGCTTATTTTAAAAAGTACCTTATTAGCATAATTAGAGATTAAATGGCATTTCTAGGCGTTTTTTTTTCATATGAAAACTTTCAAAGAGAAAGTATGAGTCCAATGCTTTTCAAAAAGCTCGTTCGCAATTGGTATAGCAGTCTATTGAAGTGATTTTAGAACGTACTGTCGCTAAGATCACCTAAATGATAAAGTTACAGCTTCGTTCTAAAATTATGCCTATGAAAATACGCAGTTTTGCCGCCGAGCGCATCGATGCTATGATAAGCGGCCGTAAATAAATAATTAGATGGAGAGCAGAGGAAGTTGGTGGCAGGGGGAGTGAAGGCAGGGGGTATTCGGATAGTTCTTAGATACTATCTCCCGCAACCGCGCTTTGTGTCAAACGTCAGATGCTTATCTATAAGATGTTTACAGATGTACCGGAGGGGGACCGGCCCGAATCTCTGGCGGACGCAATCGAGCGATACTCCAATATGGTTGATATGCTACTTAATTACCTGTGCACTAAACACGTTTCGTGTGTGAGTTATGACGACGCGACGCTGAATGAAGAAATATTAAAATTTACTAATTACTTAAATCGAATTCAAATATCTTAAACTATAATATTAAATCAAATACTATTTTTTTCACTAGATAGCTTATCTGAGTCGTATCCGTTATTTAATCGAAAGCACTTGGATTGATAAAGAAATCACTGTACATTAATCAATAAACATTGAGTTTTAGCAGTTTATATCTTAAGATAACAAATTTCTATAGATAAATACATTTTTAATGAAAAAACGGAATACCATCCTCTCATAGGTAATCTCCAAGTTGAGTACCGGAACTAAACTATACAAAATGCCTAAACTATTTTAAATAGTCCTCTCCTCCTCTAATTTCATACATTTGATTTCAAATTTACAATATCTTTAAAACTGCAATATATTTCAGAGTCGCCTCAATACAAGGTTATTTCCGCGCTCTAGATGTCGCCGATAGCGCGGCCGATCGCCAGATCTGCGATCATCTGGCCTGCCGTCTCTACGCCTAATTACAACATCTGTAGATGTTTTATCTGTACAAAATTTGTGAAATATAATATTTCTAATAATAATGGGCCGAATTTCTTTTTCATGAGATGAGCAACAATAAATTGTTTTGTAATTAATAAAAATATATTTTACTTTTACGTAACTACCGCATTTTGATTAAATGAGTGAAGCGAAATTAGAAATAGATCACTCCACTCTCTATTCTTCACGATTTTATATAATAAAAAATGGAACCGGTACCCACCATGTGCACTTTGAAAAGTCTCAACTGTGCCACGATACCGTTGAGCTGATTTAAAACTTAAATATTTATTATTATATTAATAGTTTATAGATATACACCTACTCTATTAATCTCATACCAATATCTAGTTAAGAAAAAAACAACGCTAATGAAATAATTATACGTTAAAGTACTCGTATAATGGCAAAAGGCGAAGTCGGCCATTTCACAAATCTCTTTATGACCTCAGCGTAATTGTTTTGTAAGGACAGTCATATCACGCGAACGATCAACTAACGTGCAGCTGCCATTAAGTTCTTTTTGTATGAAAGTTTATGACTAATGAAAATAAAATATATTTTGCCGGCTAAACTGACTCGACAACGTCGTTATATACTAGGCTTTATAAAACAGCTCGCGATGGGCGTTCTAAAAAAGGAATGTTTTTATTCAAAACTAAAAGTAAAACAAATTTGATATCTAAGACGTCGTTTAAACGAAGAGCGGAATTTTATTCTACTAGTCTAAAAAGTCTAAAAGTCTAAAGTTGAGTGTGGTATGCAGAGTGAAATGTCACTAAGCTTTTCCTACCGAACCGGAGAAATATAAAATTTAGATTCAAATAAATAACTTCATGTCATAATATTAAATAATATATTTGATCATTTTATCTCGTTTTAATCCTCTAGAATCTTTAAACACTTCCTTGCACGAATATATTCAAAGCTTTCTTGTGAACACAAACGCTCTTCAGTTTCCCAAATTTATTACAAAGACAATAAATCAGCTAAGAATCGCTCGCTAAACAGAATGGGAGCCTCATGAATAAAAACATACTATTTAGCGCTACACACCGTGCCTTCCAGTCTGCATAAAACGGTTTTATTTGGACGCCAGGTGCTCGAAAGTTAACTCTAAGAAACGGTGTCAAGTGTTAAAATTGCATATAAACTTTATAAGACCTATTACCGTTGAGCTTTGAACGGCAGTTCTACGCAAACGCATTTCCGGCCCAACGCTGCCGGGAAAAAGCCATTTAAAACAAAAAAAGAAAAAAATGGTAACGCGCCGCGCGCCGCGCTCGGACACTTCCGGTAGGCGCCATTTTTTCTGTATTGCCAACAGATAAAATCTTTCCGTCCTACTGCACAAACGCCCACTTTTATTTTTTATTACACAAAAACGATGCGTTTGGCAAAATATGACTACTTAAATTACCTGTTTACATTAAATATATTTTAATAAAAAAGTTATATGTTTATTATTTTAACATCTGCCAGAATTAAACATTACGGTGACATAATTAGGAAACGAACGACATTTTGCATTGCCACAAAATTCAACGGCCGAATCTATGTAAATGGACTCGCTGTTCGATGTTGAATATTCAAATTGATGTCATTATAACATTCACCCAAACGTACTGGCCGTTTGGCCACCAGCCAGTTGCATGTGTAATGTAATGTAATGTAATGAGTAAATTAAACCCTTTTTATCTGAACCGCTAGTCAAAATTTGGTTAATTAACCTATTAATATAAAACATATAATTATTATTATATCAAAAATAAAAACCGAATTATCTTTCAAATATAAAAAAAAACCGCCCATTTTAAATATACAGAAAAAGAGAAACAGGAGACAAAACAGTGACTGTCAGATTCCCTCGGATGTTGGCTGAACAAAACAGCACTTTAGACTAAATAAAAAAAGACTAGGAGAGCGTTCTCAATTCAAAAATTGAATTGATCGCCCCATTGTATTCCAAATGTATCATTTGAGCTGTTATTATGGGCGCTCTCTAGCTTCAATGCAACCTGGTAATCCAATACTTTTGTATGGAAGGCACTTAACGCCGCAATCTAGTTACGAAACGGCTGATGTGTTGTTAGAACTTAATTTGCTTAATGTTTTATCTCAAAATGTATAAGGATGGGTTTGTTGCGAAGCTTGTTAATGATACCAGTTATTTATTATGAATTTTGTTTAACGGATTTCAATTGATGTAGATTATGCTTAATGTAGTTGTAAAGATTGCAAATAAAACGAGCTACGTTCGTACTATAGGAAATTGCTAGGTTTCTCAATAATCCTAATAAACGTTTCTGAACGTTAGATGACAAGATTATAAGTTAAAAGTAGGTTGCAATAAAATTTACTTATGTAATAGGTCAGTGAGTTGATAAAAGAACAATATTAATCAAAAGTGTTATTAGAAGTGTATACGTTAGTATTAAAATAAGCGTGATAATTTAAATAAACAAATTTAAAAAAAGCTACAAACAGGCGGGTAAGCTTTTTGTTAGAAAAATTGTGGTTAGTAAGCGCCTTAGTTGTTTGAATTGAACAAAATAAGGTTTTATTTGTAGTAGCGAGAGTTCAATTTTATATATACATTCAAAATACCAATTTAACCGCATTGACTAACGAGAATTGAATCCACGCACCTACGATAATCCTATTAACTGGGTTTTGTGGTTGCCCAAATAAATAATTTATTTTAGATTGCATTCAAAACAAAACCAGTGTGCTCATTGCGAAAATGCATTTATAAAAAGTATACGTTTTAATTTTAAAAATAATTGCAAATTCTCAGAATATTACGAGTACGTCAAGTAAAAGTATACAATTGTTTTAAAATAATAACAAAAAATAATTCTATCATATTATATAATACAAAAGTAATTTAAATGTGAAAATTTATATTGTATTCACTTATTACTTTTTATTAAAAAATAACCTATATTTGCATATTTTTAATTAAATCGTTTACGTAATATTATTATTTTAAACTACCAATGTGTTCCCTTTACTCTTACAAAAGTTCGGCCAGTACTTAAATGTCATCATTCATTTCTTAAGATCGTTCCCATATCAATCAAGTAAACAGCACAAGATGTATCACAAAGGCCAATAAAATGTTTTGTTAAAAACAATAATACCTCGTTTAGCTTCGTAGCCGAGTATTTGATATTGAAACAGTATAATATACACAACAGAAGGGCAATTTTACTTCTCAATTAGAACTCAAGAACCCTGTATAGAGTAAACACTCGTAGTTTAAGAGGTGTAGTTTACTAAGCAATTTTGGTATTATATATTTTGTTAAAATTTTTAAAAGTGTCATTCCCACACTAAGGATATTGAAAAAGACATATTTAGAAAACGTATAAAAATTTAAACGCAGCGGGATTTGAGCATTCTCTCTTGCCAGACGGTTGTTCGTACAATAATCTTTGGGTAGCAGAAATTTGTAAAAATCTCTCTACAGAGATGCTAACAATAAATATAACTTGTTTTTAGCGTATAAGAATTTCAACGTAGCTGGATGTAGAACGCATGGCTTAGCGGTCAGAGCTGGCGCGGGTTCAAATCCCACGTTGCGTTCAAATTTGTATATGTGTTCTAAATATGTCTTTTTCAATTTTGGTATTAGTTATAATTAATGAAACTTAATATTTTTTATAAAATTAATGATATTTTTGAATGTTTTTATGTAATAATAAGAAATACTGATATATATTCGTATAAGTTGTAAAATGTGGAAAATGCATCATGATGAAATATGAACAAAAGAAATATATATGCAGATTTCAACATTCAGCTACACGCTTATTTTCTTATAGTAAGGTAGTCAGAGAGAACCTAGTTTCAAGGCACTCAATTCTCCAAAAAACTAATAACTAGCTTTCATATAAATATTTAAAATATAATGTATCAAGAGTAGCTCGGTGCTGTGTAGGCGGCGGGTGATACTTGTACATCACAATGGGCTCGTGCTTTATTGTATGAATTGCATTTTTTGAGTGAAATCGATCACGAGCCCGAGGCTAACATTATACTGTATTTATTTACTCATTGTTACTAAATGTCCCTTTGCAGTGCCGGTCTTTACAATACAACCATTTCCTATCTTAAATCGTCGATATCTCACAAAAAATAGTCCCCTACAAATGTTACCATTATGCAGTGAAAAGTAAATTAATATGCACGCAATCCTCCTTAATAATGTAAATGCAAATAAATGCGCATTTAAGTTACTGAACTTATAAGTAACTTGTAGACTTATCTTACTGGCGGAACCACTTGTATACTTTAAACTAGATTCTTACATTTTAATGTGTGATTGATAAATGAACGCTCCAGAGGCCAACGCCAGGAATGTTTACAGGCCTTTATAAATATTTATAAGGAGGCGTTCCCTACATCTTGACATCGCTACTGGTTCAATTTCTTATTGTACTCTTGTCATTATGCCTTCAACTTCTGAAGTAGTCGCCTCCTTTGTCGCTCCTTACGAATAATTAGCCTAAACTGTATTGTTGCTCGAATACTTTGAGCGGCAATAAAGTATACATTTCAACAAAAAATCTCAAGTGTTCGAGGGTCGCATTGACTGTTAATTCTTGTCATTGTATCACTCCATTCCGTTATGTTTGTTCTTTTTAAAAATAGTACAGGCCGTATAAGAGCGCTCTACATTACGGGGTTGTGAGAGTCGTGAGAGTTGTTTCAGCTATATTTTAGAAAATAAAAATAATTAAGGCATGCAGAAGCAATCACACATCGCCTATCGTATTTTTCCAAAATAATAATGAAGGTCCCTTAGCTTAATTAAACGATAGTAAAGAAATTGTATTAACATTCCAATTTAACAATTCAACGTCTGTATGGTACTGTTTATTTAAAAAAAATTTTTTTTATGTCAATCCTAAGTTTATTTATGTGTTTTGGTTTATAAGTAATTGAATACCTAAACGATACGTGTATGTATTTATTGTTTTATAATAAATGTTATTTATATAATTGTTTGATAGTATAATTTCATATTCCCATTACTAAAGCCAATCGGTTTAACTGACACAATTATATGGGTGTTATGACACATTACTCTCAGCAGGGTGCGGCTGGGCCCCAAGCAAGATACAGCAAATCATTCTGAGGGATTATACCCCCTGAGATATGTAATAGATTTAATGTTTACTTAATTTTTTTTTTAAATTAGCTTATTTTGAATTTTTTGAAGTAGATTAGATTTAGATTTCCTAAGTGTGCGAATAACACAAAAAAATACTAATTTTTAGATGTAGCTATTGATTATGCCAATATTAAAAAGAAAACCGTAGAAAATTTTACAAACATGTCCTACTGATATGATAGATATTAAATTTGTTATACTTACAAATATGACATTAGTTACAAAATAACGTTAAAACAGCTTCACGATTTCAGCTACTAATCTTGGTTAATTACGCATTTGACATTACCGGGCTATGTCTATTATTCAATTATATTTTTTTTAATGCGAATGTGGAAAATCCGCGGCCTACACCTAGTACTTACATGAGAAATAAACTAGCAGCTATAGTTACATTATTAAAGATATATATTAAAAAAATAACTTACATTATGAAGTTTGTAATAAAGTCCGCACGCGTTGCACACAGGTTCTCCGTTTTGGTTGCGCCGCCACAGCGTCGTCGTCGTCGTCTTGCAGTTCGCACAAGACGTGCCAGCTCTCCTTGCCGCACTCTGTAGCGACTGGAAATATGTTGAATAAGGTTAATTGTATAGGAAATACATTTTTTTATCTATTGTTATCGTTATAACTTTTTTCTTGTTATCTCATTGATCGACTTAAACGTTTCTCACGTTCGTAACTTTTTTCTACGTCACAATTATAATCAACAGCTTAATTAAATAGATATATGGAGACTTCAGGTTAGTTATTGCGCATTACATTAATGAGCTATAAAAATTACAATTATAAAAATTACAAATAAAGATGGTATGTATGAATAAGAGCTTTAAAGTTTGAGTTGAAGGCATTATATATAAAAAAAATATCGCAAAACGTCTACGCCGATGAAAAGAGTGTATTCGAAATTGTAGTAGAAAAAGTGAGTAGCTATCGTAGGGCCGTCTTACACACCTGCCCATTACTGCCCGTCAATCAAACAAAAAACATCCACGGCATGCGGGGGCCGATTTATACAGTCTACAAAAGTGCCTCACTCAATTAAAAATGCATTCGTCCTAAACCGACACAAAAATAAAAACGATCGCACAATCCGACTCATAATAAATCCATTAATTTGTCATGTCATTTATCGAACAAAAAGTATTGAGGTCGTAAAATATTACGGACAAACTATTCGGTACGTCGGCTCCGATCGATTCTCGGTAACTATATTAGAATGAAACAGTCGTAAGATTATCGTGACCGCACCGGCGCATTGTCCGGTTTAATATTGTAAGTGATTGTATCGTTCTCTCAGTGAGTACTGCTGAGCTCGAAAATTAAAGCACTCTACTGTATATAAACGATAAATACATACTATACTTTATAAATACTTCACAAAACTATAAATGTCCTTATAATGAATAAAACGTTCATATCACAATAATCGTGATCTGTTGATTAGATACAAGATTTCTGTACTTTATACAAATATATTTAAGTCAATCGCTAATGCAAATGTCATGCTTATTCCTTTCAAATAATATTATTTCATAAAATAAATTATCATTGACATTGTAATTAATTACGGCGGTAAGTTATTAAAATCGTGTAGACGTCAGTACCGAAGGCTGCTTGGAATACCTAAATATTAAATGGTTTGTGTCAATATTCGCCGCGTCATGGCATCTCCTTTGTGCCAGAATAAAATGAGAGCCCGTCATATTAGCCAACAACGAACCGAAATTTTTTTTTAGATTTTACCAACGAAGAAGGATTTAAGTCACATGTAATTTATGTAACGTCAAATAATATTTACATTTTCTGTTTAAAATCATATTTTCACTTATAAAAGCAAAGCAAACTTGGTTCACATAGACAGGGCAAATATTAACTTGAGCTTGTACGACTCAATTACGCGAAAGCAATTTTATAATCTGTAGATAAGGTTTTCTCATCAAGCCATAACACTCGCTGCATTGCTCTGGTCCCAGGGGTGCCAAAGCCGGAGGGGTACCGGTTAAGCCGATTACAGAAGTCAACTGGTCGTAGGGGAGTCTTTATTTTCTTAGAAAAACCGTCTGTTTAGCGTGTTTTTATTACCAAATTACTTTCATTTTTAATAACAAAGATCGTATAAAACATATAAACTCAAGCAAACAAATAAACGTCAGAAATATTTGTATTAAGATTTACGGTTACCATAGTATTTCAAGTGAAAGCTTCGTACGTAGGTAAACCCCACATTCCAGAGCCAGATGAATAAAAATCTCAAGCATGCGGACACTTGTTCCCGACACCGAAGAGTTTTATTAATTATTAAACCCATTTCACTGTCAACAGCATTCCTCCGCGATCGATATCGCGCGGCCTTCCAAAAATAACTATAAAACAGACCGACAGAGATAAAAAGCTTCTACAAACAAACAGTCTAAGTCCACTCTTCAGCGCAATTGTTATGATGCTACTTTAATTTTCAGTGTAGTGTAAACTCAAAAGAGCCAGCGCAACGACAATATCAGGGTGTCTTTTGTATTGTGACATAAACAAAAACGGTCCTATTGTTATCATTTTTAGACCGAATAAACGGATAAAAGATATAATATTGTCCTTACAAGTGGACAATTAAAACATACTGCTATCTCAAACATAAAATTTGTCCTTTTTACTTTTACACACACAAAAAAAAAAAAGTAAATAACTATAGTTATTGTATTTACTTACAAAACGATTGTAAATATTCAAACGGAGCTATTAAACAAACACTTGCTTAATTATTACCAACAAACACCCAAACAGATTAGCACCACTCCAACTCACTCAATGTCAGCTAATTCAATAAGCTACCCACATTAAAAACATATTTCTATAAAGCTTGCCCTCCCCGCCTCGCGATCCAATCAGCCTATCTTCCCCGACCCTCGCAAACACCTCCTAATCAAATCAAATCACAGCCTCCGTCTTCCTTAATCTATGTACCTATCTACACTCAAACATAAAATTATATTACAAAAAGGGATGGTTACCTACAACCCCTCATATATTTGCAAACACTGGCAAAATTTAACCCATCGGAAGCGTCCCTATTACACCCATATAACTCGGTAGCCGGAAAATACAAACCTAGTTGCCTACACACAGACGGACTCACTTCCAGTACACGTGCACACATACCCGCGTATCAGCGTATCTACGTCATCTAGATGAGAACCCCCAAGAGGGAGGCAATCCATTTACCGAAGAGCTCGCACTACTGAAATTTCTCCGCTATATAAATAAGCTAAGAGATCACAATCGCATAGCAGGGGCACTGTTTTTAAAGGTTTACACGGCCCCTAGCAGTGAAAGCGCGGAATCGATGTTGTAGCCTTCACCCCTCGCCCCGCACCAGTTTTTCCGGCGCTCCGTCCTTATCAGACCGACGCGATTAGATAAAGAGAGATAGAGCGTGAAAATAAAGATTTTCATCGTGTTCACTCACACCGCGTCGAATTCAGTAGAACTATAATAATGCAGCGGTTATTTTGCATGTGTGCTCGGTAGGTATTGGGGGAACGTATGTGGGTTTATACGGAGCGACTTCTTAAATTGTATCGAAAACTAACTAAGCCTTAGTACCTACAAGTATAGAAAATAAGTTATTGAAATGCTGAATAGTATGGTTACTGACACTAATATCTTGTTCTAAGTCATAAACAACGCATAAATAGAAAACGTAATTTCATTTTGTGATTATAAAAACCAAAAGCTCAGTTTATTGACCTGTGACATAGTACGTTTTGATTGCTTAATATCAAGTAAAAATCACAGTAGGCGAGTCGGTACTTGGTATTTGATAAGAGCATAGGCCGAATTTCATAAATATAAATCCGTGAGGATAACAAAGCGCAGCGGTTGCCCAATAGGAGCTATCGCGATAGTATCGCATCAGATTGACACATCAAGCCGTCCGTACAAGATTACATCGTACATCGTAATCGACGCCCGCGTCACGTTGCCGCGTCATCGGTCTTATAATTTTTTTATATAATTAATTGTGTAATATCATTGTTATTTTAAACAATAAATTATTGCAAAAATTTGACATTGATCGTTTTTATATTCAATATAACAACAACTTATATTTTTTCACTTCACACACGCACACACGCTTACAAGCTTCACTGTTTTTCCCGTAGGTACCCGTTCACGTAGGCAGAGAACACCTAGTGTGTCGAAACACTCCGTTCTCCACTTACCGCCTGAATGCCAAACATTGCGTTGTGCGCGGATGTATGAAAATAATTAAAATATAATTTTATTCCCCCAAGTAAAGCTTTTATCCACAACCAATTATTAACTTACAATGAAAAAAAAAACAATGCAATCAACATTCGTTTGCAATAAAACAATTTTCTTTCAGCATTATATAGAGAAACAATTAGTTCGGAAAGCAAATTACGGATAAAAAAGAAAACTCACAGTAATTAATTCAGACGGACGTTGATGGATAGCGCCTAGTCTTCTATATAGTAAATATAGCACCAACGCAAGCACACAAATAACCAAGCGTAAAGCTTTGATTATAACTACATAATATGAAATATTATAAGGCCTTGAATAAATATAAATTTTTAGTTTATTTTCATACACATTGCATACAAAATAAAATAAATATTTTTCTTCTAAATTTGCTAAAAAGATTTTGTAATTTTAGGTAATTACATTACTTTCAAATCGACGATAAACTGATATCTTAAATACTGGTTATCTTATTGGATAAGAAACGACACTGACTTTACCATTTAATAAAGGTTATGCAAACATTATATTGTGTATATCAATATTAGTATCCTATTTTTATATTATGGTTAATTTAGGTTATTACTGAGAGTTATTTTATCAAGCAATTTTAATTTTGAGGCCGTCTGAAAACGGCTGATTGGAAATTTGATGGTGATTTTGGGTTCGATTTCCGCTCTTTATTGTTTTGTATTATATATTATTTTCCCCACTCTTATAAGAGTTCCGCTAGTGGATGAATTCAGGCGAAAAGCGAAATGCCTTGATACTTGATTCCATACTATACGGGAAAAATGTGAAGTGATTATTTTTAATTTCAATATTATTTATTTTTGATAACAAAAACGAAGACAACAATGTGATTAGATTCTAAGAAATCATAAATAAATGGTTGTCAAAAAACAGTATTCGATATAAATGACATAAGACGCAAAACAATTTTCCAGAGGCGACTAAACGTTGGTAATTCAGCGTCGCTTCTTGTAACGTGTGAATTTGCATTGAATGGTAAAAGGACAGTGCGGGCGTTTTCAAATTAGATACAAGGCGAGGCCGTTGGTTACACTGTTTGTTATTCCTTTAGAATTATATAGGATCCTTCTAATGGTTAGAACACGATGTAGACTATAGTATATATTCTTTTGATTTCGCGATTACTATACGTATATAATCAAATTATAAATATTTTAACTGGAATTATGAAATGCAATTTGAGACCTTAGTGGCGCAGTGAAATAATCTGATCGTACACCCGATGTTTGTAGGTTCAATCCCTACTCAAGGAATTTTCCACTAAGATTAGACAACGGCGTTAAGTTCCTTCAATTAACACACGATTCTTGACATCGGATTTTTTCTATTTTATACAATAGATGGTTGAAACTATCATTTCGTAATGGATATATATATTGGAGCTTACATTGTAAATATCCAACGTGGCTATAGGTGCGATATAGAACTAGAAGCCTGATGGAAAAATCAATACTTGTTATTATACCATAGCGTTAAGGGTTAGCTTGTGTTGCTTACTTCAATGACATAATAAGTTACAGTTGCCTTTTAGCTTTTATTTATGGTTTCGCGACGTAACCTATTTATATTTTTTGCCGTTATACGTTTATTGTTGTTAGTTTATAGCTAAATAACTCATGTTTTATTAATATTCTATTTTAGGTTTTGAGTTCTTGGTGGATCATATACCTAATAATATTTCATTTTCTTTATTAAAAATCAAAT
The DNA here is from genome assembly GCA_038994665.1 of Podotricha telesiphe. Lineage (NCBI taxonomy): Eukaryota > Metazoa > Arthropoda > Insecta > Lepidoptera > Nymphalidae > Podotricha > Podotricha telesiphe. The sequence goes on along the minus strand of JAOYRR010000193.1, from coordinate 372,138 downwards.
TATTTTTAGTTTCAAAGACAATGTCAAAAAATACTTTTTATTTCTTTGTTATATAATGTGTGTATATTTTCTCTTTAAATACCAACTTATCCTTTGTATTGTTAGTTTGTAAATGTGTGAATAATACGCTGTCTATTTTCTAGATTTATTCCACTTACATAACTATAATAGTAATATTTACTCACGTCAATACAACTGAATTACAGTTATAATAGGAATATATTATATAATATTTCATTACTTTCCAAAAATGTTTAAACAATTAACATACAATACACATCGAAACAAAGGCAGCTTTCTACATAAGTTAAGGTGTTAAAACCAGACCGCTATATAAAAGAATAGTGATTAATATAAACAGGTGCTCAACAACTGGCACAGAAAAATCGATAACCAGAGTAAAGTCAGGGGAAGTCGTAAATAGTGGCAGCTGCCCTTTTACATAGTTCAATTGGCTTTTTTCTATATTTGCATCAGATTTAGAAATTCATCACCGAAATATACATACACCGAAATATAAATATAATATATTCAGTTTTCCTCTATAATATTAATTAATTATAGTAAATAGATTTATATAGTAACATAATAAAATAAGCATGTGAATACAGACATTACGACTATAGAGACATTTGTGCAAAATATATATCTAGTCAAGCGAAGTCAATAAATACTATTCATTGAAACAAGATGTTTCATCGATAATACTGGCTCGCTGGATAGATGGCCAATATGGAGAGATTTACGAATCGAAGGGCGTAGTGTGAACGAGGTTCGCTTGGGTCGCAGGGTCAATTCGCACAGTTTAGCACCGCGTCATATTTATAATTACCTCGAGCGCATCACACGCGTACTGCTCTCTCCCGCGCTGCGCCTGCACATCGATAAATCAAAATTTTAAATCACCGGTGGGCGGGACACTCCGCTTACCCAGCGCCGAATAAAATGAATTAAAAATAAAACAACAAGCCCTCTGCGCGCCCTGAGAAAATTTAAACATATTTCGCTTTAGTTTTTTTAATTAATACCTTGTTAAATTTTAATATTGAGAGCGTTATTACAATGGGTGTGCGAGAGGTTTTAAGTGGCTTTCGGTAACTTATTGATGCCCCGCATGACCCTTAATTGGATCATTTTTAACGAGAAATTATAAGCTCCATATAACGACGGCTACGGTACGCGGCCTTCGTGTACTTGCAAATTATTTGCCAAAATATTACGTCATACGTGAGTTAGAGGACGTTTTCGAAGAAATGTTTTTTGTATTCCTTCATAAATTTAAGTGACCTAAATACTTTTAAATTATGGTCATTTCGAAAGCAATCACACATAAACTCTATTATTTCAGTCGGCAGCTGCGACGAATGGTAATAAAATACATTTTACAATTACAACTGTAGTTAACGGTGGACAGTAAATATGAGATGGCAATTTATAAGTTAATTCAAACATATATCGCATGCTATAGGTTCCATGGATGTAATACATACATTTTAGGATTATCAATATTTCTTATAGTACTACGAATGGTTAATCTATCAAGTTTATGTCGTGGGGTCAAATATTTTCAACATCTGCGATTGCCCGAACGCACGTCAGTCGGACGGTAGTAGACGGACGACGGTAGTCAGCCACGCGTCACTTAGCCGACAGCTCTTCATTGCCGCGACGTAAAGTTGATTGGTGCGCCTTTAATAATTCCTTAGTAATGGCTACCCGCGTCGAAACGAAACTAATGAGTAACTGCTTAAGCTTTCACTGAATAAAAAGTAGAGCTTAGATTGAAAGCCATTATTGTTATGGCAATGATAAGAACAATATCCAAAGTATTCAACATAGCCAACACAGCCTCCGTAGTGCAAAGCAAATTAAATATTCTAGTGCCACTAAGCAAAAACATTATATAAATATAATTCAAAATTTAAATAAACATGGGAACTCAACGATTTAATGTTATAATTTTGCATTATTTACATCAATTAATAGCCGATGTTTAATGACTACTTACAACGACGAAGTGTTAAAAGTATTCTTGTTAAATATATAGTGTAAAGTATATTTATTTCCAAGCCTATTATGTCAGAGACTAATGTGTGCTATTGCAATAATTTATGCTGGCCTTCGCAAGCCCTAAGTGACCGTGAAATGACATTCATAGTATGCAATCATAGAGCTTTTTCTGCAACAAATTGCTCATTTGAACTTTTTGCAGACACGTGACTGATGCGTCGTAAACTAAGTCTATGAATATGTAATAAGCTCACTATTTACTTTTTTCTTATCTACGCACGGCTTTGGCGTCATAATAGAAAAACGGATACAGACATTATAATACATTTGCATTGACTTTTTTTATAAATTATTTAACATATAAACTTTGAATTATAAAGCTTTTTGTTTTAAGCAAACTCTTTTTAGAATTTTAAATAGATTACTAGTGGAATTATCCACACTTCCACATTCACACTCACACATTTCCACACTCCTAAAAGACAATAATATATTCTGATAGCAGTTATAAGATTACATTTCATTAGCAACGTTTCTCACGATCAGATAATTGAATGGTGACAATCGGCATGGATTAAGAGAAATTCAAGAAACCTCTCTCTGGAGCAAGGGTGGCCCTACATGTAACAATACGGATTAATTATCGGCCAAAATCGACCACTCAAATATACCTGTCACCGCTGTGAAACAGCGCGATCGAATTTATATGGACCACGAACAATGGTAAAAGCGGTAAACACAATGGAACCGCGCAAAATGAACAAAACTGGCTGAATCAAAATGAACTCTCGCCGCCGGCCTCACTAAGTTACAACCAAAGTTACTAACTATTGTAGCCCAATAAATTATAATATATGTTCTAGAAATATTACATATCCATGTGTATATAAATTAACGTTTGTACGTTTCATAAACATAATTTTATTTTTGTTTTTCTATATTAATTCGGGGATTTTGTATTTAAATAACGATCATGGGAAATGGGTTAGAGGTGGATATTTGTGCAATGTTTCCTATTATAATTTATTAATTTACTCATGATGTGCGTATTTTATCTATATTGAATGTTTATGTAAATCAGGAGGGTTGAACAGAACCGCGCACGCGCTGCTGACGCGCGGACCACCGGCGGCTGTGTCAGCCCTGATTCACGGCCCTGCTAATAGGGGTGTACTTTTCGCAAAATCTACCGGCGAAATAAACATATAATTTACCTTTATAGGAAAAGGGTAGCTCATTTGCCTGCTACATTTCTTTCTACAGACAAAGAATCAAATTATATTCAATTTTATTTGAAGCCGCGACTCATTTCTGTAATTTATTTTGAAATTTTTTGAATATTTTAATATAACCTACGTTATTTATACTCCTTCGGAAATAATGTTATTTGCAAGTACTTTAATGATATAGCCTACAATTCTTATAGCAACTTCGATCGTTTAAAAAAAATGTTCGAGCCAGCCCTGTTCCACGCTGCGACAAGCGTAGCATTGTTAGGAAGAGGCCGCCCTGGCGGTATAAATACATTCATATTGCCACTCTAAATACCTCAAATAAGCCTATACCTCTTGTACTGTGGAATAAAAAATCCAAAACACACTGTTTTATAACATATTGACATGAATATGTAATGTGCAAATGCATCTACAAACCGGATCTGCGTTAATAAAGTCACTTAGTTTTAAGTATATAAATAAATCGACGCTAAAAACCTAAGTGCAAGGAGCGAAACAAAATATATAACTTAGTTCGGTCCAAATAGTTAACACTAACAACTCATTCCTACCACACCCCGGGATTTAATCGCACAAAATCTACCGCAGTGCCTCACATTCAAGTCATTGGAATGTGCAGAAAATGGAAAAAACATGGCGCTAAACCGCGAAACTGTATGTATTTAAACGCCGAATTCAACATTCTGATCCTTGAAAAACCATTTGAATTTTACCAAAACTTGGAACACAATGGAACAGATTCAGAAACTTTGATTCTTGTTTTATTTTTAATTTTAAATCTGAAAGAGGAATTCGGCTCGGCAAAGGCTGTCACATCATTCCAGCGCTGCTAAGTGACGCCGGACGCACGTCAGTCTCGTGGATGCGTTTTATTTTATACGAATCCAACCGACTCGCCTCGTTTTTTGTTATCATAGATGTCGGACTCACGTATACGATTAATTTTATAACCGTTTATCGATCGTTTCCTTTATTTTATCACCATTATAAGTTAAAACGACAAATTCAATAATGGAGGTGTTTTTATTTATTCAGTTGAAACCGGTTACATTAAATGGGTTGTTTATAAATAGAATGTAATTTAAAAGTTTTTGCTCGCACACCATACACCATTTAAATATATCACTTAAAGTAGATTTTTAGGAATATATTACATAAACAAATACGATGCAATTATGTATAAGACGGTAAAAAAATCTCTATGAATAGATAAAAATAATATTTTTTTATCTACTCTTAAAAGTGCGACAGATGCACTTGTACTTTTGATTAAAATTGCAAAATTAATAATTAAGCAACTTTATACCCAGTAACCTTTGCATATTAGAGCACTTTCCATAAACGACGATCAATTATTAAAATTATAATAATTACGCCGTAGGAGCCGCCTCGAGTACCCGTATCGCCCAAGAATAATAAAGCTTGTCGCTCACTAGCGTTCGTCGAGGCCGACTCGCGATTGACGTGCGTTGGGTTGACGCTAAAAGGTCTATTGTATACCAAATGCTCGTTACTGGCAACCAACCGGTCTTTAACACGTTTGAACAATGTGATTACTTTATACATATGTAACTATTCTTCTGAGAACTGGAAAAAAGCTATTACAGTAAACTTTATTTCTTTCTTATCCGAGCTTATTACGTTAAGTATCAAGATTTAGGTATATACTTGAAGATATAAACGTAAAGCTTTACATATTCATACATTTACAAATTTGCATATCTCGCTGCTCATTTCGTTAGGCATTGCGCGTTTATTGACGGCGCCTAGCTATATCGAAGAAAAGTTTTTTTTTTTTAAATCGTTATTTTAGATCATTAACTATTAACATTCGACCTAGAGACCAAATGCACCAGTTTGATGTCATTCAAATTTTGTCATAACTTGATAAGTTCTTGCTTTATTAAAAAGTATTCGTACTCGAAACTACTTTCTTGACGTATACTGTAGTAAATATATTCATACTAGCTCCATATTAGCTAGTTTGCTTTTCAAATATGATTCTTGTTACGGACACACAACCAACCGATGGCATCTTAAATATATTTTCATGTATTTATTCAATAGTAATAAAGTCGTAAGTCAAGCAGCGACCGTTTAATGTAAATGAAATTACTCCATTGCGTTGTTTTATAGTGTAATTAATCAAAGGCTGTTACAATATGCATGATTACTTAAACAAATAAAAGCAATTATGTAAATACGCGGCCCATTTAACATTTAACGCGAATATTGTCGCAGTAAGGCTATCGCGTCGACGCGTCATCTCGCATCGCGGATAATATCGGATTGCGTCAATTACGAGTGATCTGCCCCGATCGCGAGATACATACGAATGAATCGAATACACCGACCCTCATATTTGGCGAATAACCAGTTCGATGTATATGAAATCTCTCTATACACTAGCGCTATAAGTTTCGAAAATCGCAAGCGGAAAGTGTAAAGTGCATCCAAATTGATAAAATATTAAAGCATGAAAGCGGAATTGGATAGAATCGGATTGTACATGATTATTGTGGATCCACATACTCTGAAATATAATATATTCATACAGACTGAATATCGAAAAAAATAGGGAATTTTTATTTCTGCAATCATTTTATTTATGTAATTTTCGTGTTAAAATCATCATATAATTAAAAATATTAGCAAAAGCTAAATGAAAAATTCCCGCATATCAGGGTAGCTAGAGAGGACCTAGTGTCAAGAAATTCCGATATACATATGTGTTGAGTGGCGGAACTAAACGCTGCGTTTTGTCTTAGGTTTTCCCTTTTGATTTTTAAATTAGGCATAGTTATTTTTTTTTCAAATGGCAATGCCAATTAAAACTGTTAAATATAAGTCGATTTCATTATACATATAAGATGTAAAATATTTTATTATTATTAAGTATTTATTATATTATTAAGTATTATTCAAGTAAAAGCAATAATATAACAAAATTCACTATAAACTGTACACGTAGAGCTTTAACGCGGAAGTAAACGGGGAATTAAAGTAGTTGCTTGTACGGCGCGCGCGTGGGTCGTCCCTACACCACAGTTGACAAAACGTTACAAAGTCAAACACACATTTTGCGATGCATTAGCAAGATTAAAGTTTACGAAAACAAAATCTTACATTAAAACTTGACTTATATTCCATAAATCGCTCTTCAAATTGTTTTTATAATTAGAAATTACAAAACAATGAAAAGCAAAGCTATAAAATATTCAAACGGATTGTATAAAATATTTTCATAACACGTTAGTTTTGTGCGGGAGTCGCGTCATTAGTCAATGAGACAACGCACCTAACAATTTGAGCGCACAGAACGCACCGCTAAATTGCGGGCTGCCATCGCGTCGGTCTTTATTTATTTGTATTTACAGCGCTTTTTGAACAGTTGGCGCTGACGTACTAATGACAGCCGCGGCTTCCTGCTATTTAATTGCTTAGGAAGTCCATAGCTGCGCGTCGAATTATTTAGTAGTACAATTTTGGCCCAGGTGTATGCGTCACGAACGGTAGCTGCACTTACAGTCTGTCAGATTGGACGCATCCAATCCAGATTATAACGTAATACAGTAGTTCGCTCGCCTTTGATGTCATTCAAACGATTGCCTAATGCTCTTAATTGCTTATTTTGGGAGTAACAACAGTAAGAAATATGATGATTGGCATTTTGAAGACGTAACTACAAATGCGTGTGAAACAAAACTCTGCTACCATTCTTGTAAATTGAATAAGTTAAAATACTGAATGATTTTTATTTATGTATAGTGGGGTAGTCTGAGAGAATATAGGGTCAAGACACTCTGTTCTAAGCTTTCCGCCTCATTCGAGACACTCCGTGTTTAGTGGTGGAACTCAACTCCGCACTTTGTCTTAGGTACCAGAGATTTTAAAATATAATTTCATTCGATTGGGAATCGAACCCACAAGCAGTCACGTTTACAATGAGATGCTGTTGCACTGCGCTGATGGCCTCTGAATAAATACTGTATATATTTTCTATACTATATCATAAATATTATAGCAAAACTTTCGTATTTAATGCAGTATATGAGTCGACGAAGAAGCAAACTCTCATAACTCCGAAGCATGCAATTTAAGGCTCTAAATCAAAGGCGTCCTCGGACATACGGCGGCTACCGATAAATAACTCTGTGCGAAACGATTTGTGTAACACGAGGATCTTTCACTTCGAAAAATGTTGCTGTTATTAAGTTATTACATTCAGTACTTTATTCTTAGCACTGCCTCTATAATGAAAATGTTCCATAGGAAAAAAGTCTATGTTGATAAACACATGAAATTATGATTTTGGGTTACATTTTACTAAAGAAACTACATCTAATTGTAATTACATAAGTTATTAACAATAACACTTTATTGATAAGACGTAACGCGGCAAAGGTTCTCAATTGAGCCCATACATGTAGCTGGCAATCGATTCTCCTCGCTTCACGGGTGAAATCGCTCACACCGCGCTCCAAACCGATCCATTTAACCGCATCACTATATTACACGAGCCTTCTATATTCTATATAAACCACCTTCGCTATTGAACGCCTATCAAATGGGAAGGAATATCACCTGTATTTTGACAACAAAATAAAACAAAAAACTTTGACTTGTATTATTTGAATTTATTATCACCAAAAACAGTATCCCTCATTATTAATATCGGCATTAATATGTTTCCAATATCCTGTCCATAAATGTCACAGCCACTGGCGCCTATTACAGGTAGAGAGTCTATAGAAGTACATAAAAACGTACAAATCCCAACAATGAACGGTAACTAAAAAATTGAAAATTTATAACACCTCCCGCTATCCGGCCACCGCTGGAAGGTCCTGAGAATTGTAATTTTTCTTACAAAATTTAGTGATGTGTCAAACCTGTTCGACGTGGCAAATAAAAATGTACAGGGAGATGGTGAAAAAACCAACTAAAGACTTTGGGTTATTGCTAAAACAAGGGAAGGTTGCCATATCAATCAAGGTGTTGACAAAAGTGGAGTTTTTTTCTCGTGCCCGGGCCGTGGGATGAAAAAAGGGTCAGTGTTTATGGAAATGCAATAAAAGAGACGCGAGTACTGCTGGAGCTCAACCTTGCTTTGGATAGTGTAGCGTCATAAGATATTTATAAAATTAATAATTTATATTTAAGTTAAATCTTAAAGGCCATAGTGGCGCAGTGGGGCAACGTCTGGTTGTAAATATGATTGGTTGTGGGTTTTATCCCACTCAGAGCAATGATTATATTTAAATTATTTTTATTTCTCCGAAAAGTGGATAACGGTTTGTCTCGATACTAGTTTCTATCCGACTACTCTGATATGCGGGAAAAAGCGTAAAGTAGAAAATTAAAACTTAGAAATGAAAACCTGCATAGTTAATTAATTATTCGTATTTTAGAAATCAAATTATAAATTTTTGGTTCAAATATAAATAGATTATGAAATCATCAATTCATATGATAATTTCCTTTTAAACTAGATATATTTAAAACCACTAACGAAGATTTGTGTTGAACTGCGTGTTAAGCGATTTTGTGTTGTTTGTAAATCTGTGACGTCATCATTACCAACCCGCTGTACCGATTGTGATGCAATTTTATACCGAGACTTTTTCATTATTTTACAAAAAGGTCGCCGAAAATACGAAACAGCTATAGTTCACAAGGGCTAAGCCGCGAGTGGGTCGCTAGTATTTCATATTTAAATTTCAAGATTTTTCTAGAATAAATAGTTCATCTTGTTGGTTCTTCCAAAATTTCACAGAGCTTATAATCCTTAGTTTTAGAATAACATTTGAAAATATATTGTAATAAGTACGTTAGCAGGTGCCTTACAGGTTGCGCAGGTAAAACTTTTGAGCTTCGAGTGAGATTGATAAAACGGTGTGCACCCCCGCCGCGAGGCCATGTCACTCACCGGCCATGCGTGAGAACCTATTGTACCCACTGCTAAGTCAGATATCTTAAAAATGTGTGATATGAAAATTGTTTTATCAATTTACAAAAGAAACTATTACTAAACACAAATATCGTCCTTCAAAATTGAAATACAATATTTCAGTACTGTGATTTTATCTTACATTGAATAAATAAAATAGCATTTTAACTACTTATACACATGTAATGTATATACTCGTAAATATTTTCTAATTATAATTTCAAAGTAAAACAACTTTTATCTCTAAATCTGTTGACCGCAAGACGTGAATGACCCAGCTACACATGAGTGAGTCAAATGAATCACGATACTAATTCACCTTGCATGTTATTTTCATTAATTTCACCTATAATAAAAACCTTTATTTGAAAAATAAAAATAAGGTTTTTCGTTTTAATCAATTGTTTGTTATTACAAATTTATTAAAAGCAAATATATATTACTATTAAGAATATATTATACTCATATATTAAAATTTACAAAAGCCTTAAGTGGATTAAAATTCCGCTTTGTCTTGTATTATTTTTAATTATTTATAAGCACTATCAATATTACCTATTTACATTTTAAGAGGAGCGAAGAATTTATATGTTTTTTTTCGCTTATGACTTGCACCGAAGTCTGGAGCAAGATTTATTCGATGGCTCACAGTGATCGATGAGCGGCGAACGGCCCCGTGCGACACCGACAACGGTCACTACCGTATGAACAATAAAACCTCCTACTCAAAATATAATTAATAAACTATTGACATACACGTTTAATGATATAATTTATTTATAGAATCAATGAATAAAATATTTTTTTAAATATATTTAAAAACATTCATTGTTAGATATCTTAGGTTGACTTCGATCGAATGAAACAAATAAGCAAGGTTTAAAACATTGTTTGTTTTCTAACAAAATATTTCACGTAACACAAATTTGAATAAAACAATTGTTTTATTATTTCTTTTGAACATTCCTGTTATGACGTCATGGTCAGGCACGTAAGGCAGACAGTGTGGGACCGATTCATACATAGGCTTGACTATAGAATTCTTATTGTAATATTTATTTGGCACTTGTCGGGGCTATGAATGCCAAATAGGCAAGTTCTATGACCGCCCGCCTTTGGTTCGAATTGTTCATGCATATTACGAGGATGTAGAGATTTGGATATGTGATAATACTATATAGTACCTAATAATTGAAGCACTTGCAAACCATCTGGGCAGATTAGATAGCGTGGGAGATTTTAGATTTAAATAAATAGGAAATATTTTTTTTGTCATTTGTTGTTGTCAATCAACATTTGTTGATTTCGTATTCAATCATATAATACGCTAGTTTATGGAAAATACATACTGTAATCTACATACATATATAAAAATATCGGTATCACAAAATATCGAAAACCGCTTGACGTAGAAAGATGAAATATGACAAGGTGGTATTTTATAGTTAGTAGATGTCCGCTAAGAACGCATTTTGTGAAAGGGCCGGATTAAGGAGGTCTAAGGGCTCTTGCAAGTTTGTGTAAAAGTCCAACATTTTTGCTATAACTTAAAACTTGGCAGAGAGATCTTCATTACAAGGCGGACGATAAAAAAATATATAAACAAACATAGTATATGAACATACGGTGTGTTTATAATTGTTTTAAAAGTACTTCTCCAAATTTAAGAAAAAAAAAGAGAGTAAGATTTGAAAGCTAAGTTTGCAATTGCAATATTATTACTATAAATTTAAATCAAGTAAATCATAAAAAAATACAATCTCATAAAATATAATTAGTAGTTAGAATTAGATTTTTAATATTCTAATCGTAAAATATTTTAAATAGTCTTTACTTATCTAATTTAATACTTATAGAATATTCATCGAAAACTACTTAATTGTTTTTTAAAACCACGATATAGTCACAGTAGGTCGTATATTCCTACTCGTTATATAAAAAGCATATGGAGCACGAGAGCGTCTGTTTTGTGAGTCTAGACTTTTTGTTTTCATTTTTATTCGCAACATCTATATAATTTATAGTATTTGTAAAAATCTGAGAACGGCATAAAACCATTATTCTGTTATATTTGACGTGCATTTTTAACTGAACATTGTTCTTGCATTCCAGCAGTTATTTACTCATACATATTACAGAATACTGAAAAATATCTGTCGTGTCTTAAAAAATATGTCAAAATTGTTATTTTAAAGAGTGTAAGGCTATTTAAACACAAAAACATTATGTTGATTTTTAAAATTAAAAATACCACGTTTAACAAACGTAAAGTACGTTTAAACCTGAACAATAAAGCTTATCGCACACCCATCTCCGCTATAAACAAAAGTGGCATGGTATCGCTTGCTTCTGAAAACGAAGTTGTATGGCATTTGCATTTATATTTACTTCTTTATGTAATTATATGTACATTTTCAACTAAAAATATGATCAGGTGCCAAATTCATAACGTGCGTAATATACATTGTATTTTATTATACCTACTACATTACTTTTATATATTACTATGTGTAATATTAAATAAAAGAACAATAAACTACTAATATAAGTAAATCTATATATACATTTGTTAGGTTGATATATATTTATTATTAAAAAATCCAAATTGCAATAATAAAGTCAAACAAATTGTAAATTAACTAAATAAACATATTACATCGCCTCTACGCGAACATCTTAATCTCTATACTCGAAATATTTTTTTTTTATACAACAAATTGAACAAAGTGAGTTATCTTAATTCCTTAATTAGCAATTACGGCCATTACTTGTTTATTATAAAATTGTCCAACAGTTTCATTGTTTCATTTGCGTTAAGCCCCTAATTTGTATTGTCAAAAGATTCCCACTTCCATTCCCATTCGTGTCAAGTGCATTTAGGTAATTAGTCTATTTTATAATTATTATTGTTGTAACTATTTAATTTTTTCGTGTGCTTTGGACTGGTGTTGTCAAATTATTCGTAATTTCGTCAAGGTCTTTTTGTAAACGTTCGGTTTCAAAACGAATTCGTTACTTCGGCAATAATATTATTAAATTGGTTACAGTTATGCATATATGTAATATACTTATATATATTAGTTTTTTATTGTTTTATTTATTTTGATTTAAAAGAAGATTAATATTTAAGACTAAGTCATTCCATTTTAACATAAAAAAAATTAAAGAAGAAACCAAGAAACAAACAAAATGAAACATATGCACTTAATGTTGTTATGAAGATATTCTATGAAAAACTGTGTTTAGTCTACAATTACGGTAACATTCATAAAATGCCTCGTATTTTGTAAGATAACATCCAGCCGCTGCCAGTTCTATATTAAAGCGAGCATTGTCTTAAAATTTCCACAACGAAATTAAAAGTGAGAATTCAATCTCGAGCAAGTTGCATTAACGGTATCACTATACAGTACACTGACTTCATATAATATTAAAACTACGTGAGTATTATTACATCCGGGTTTAAAAACCATGACTCAATGAGCTGCTCGTAGCTGGAAATAATTTAAATACTAAAATATTTGACATAAACATAGGCGTAAAGTTTATATCCAGTTCATAATGTTTGGACATTTATGTAATTTAGCGAATAATAGCAAATATTTCTAGTCTTCCGTCTAGTTTACGTCATTGAGAGAGGTATTAAGGTAAATTGTACAATTGTGGGCACGGGCCAGTCGTTAGCGGACGAGTTGGGTCGACGTGACGTGGAGCAGCCATGTCGCATTGTTTCAGTTTTATGCGTGCCCGACCTTAGATTAAACGTTAGCTGGGAGATTTATGGCGGTCATAGAGTGGCCAGTTTCGTGAACGGAGACATCTTTCGTCGAAACGCTCAGGTTTCTTAAGAGGCCAATTTGTGAGAGCGCTGTCGTGCTCGCGTGCATGCCCCGCCTTTTTATTACTGCCCCTAAGTGTAAACAACACCCATTCTGGGTTCGGTCTTGTCATCTCTTGGACTTGTTGTTATAATAGAGATATTATGAAATGATATGTTAATTTCCAAAAGTCGAAATATTACAACGATTGTCATCATCGTTAAGTGAATACCTAAGTACTTAGTATTAACTTTTTTGCATAAAACAAATATTTCTTAATTAATTTACAGTTAATTCAACAGCTTACACGTCAGTTACTCTAGTATTTCATCAGGGTCGTATTTATCATCCATATTTCTACATTTTATTGAATGAATGAGGAAATTGGTCGGATTCTTACACTCACCAGTCTCCGCTTGGGCTTGATGAGTGGTCGGTTCTGTCCGTTCATCTTGTAGTAGAGTCCACAGGCGTTACAAAGGTAATGGCCGGTGCCGTCGCGCCGCCACAGTGGCGTGCTCGTCGCGCCGCAGTTCACGCACTCGCGGCCCTCTGTACACATAATGCTAAGTTATAAATAACCTATATACAGTGTAATGGCAAACTAACTAGAAAACTAAGGGGTAAATTAATATTGAACATTAATATTTTTTGCATTGTTTAAATGTTATTAATGGCTTAATTTCTTGCAATAGTTTAACTTTGTGAGGAAATAAAGAAATATTACAATTGAAACAAAGCAAATTAATATTATTAAAGCAGTTGATAATTTACGACATATGATATAGTTGTGTGTTAAGATTTATTTACCTGTCTCCTGGCAGGCTGGGAAAGACCAGAGAAAATCACATTCAGAAACATTACAAATCGAATTTTACTATATACTTAAAGCATGCACAATAAAGCTAACTACTTATTATTTAAATATCCTGCTTACAATTATTTTTTAGCTGAAATGCACTGACTAAGAAAATATAATATATTCGATTAACAAGGGAAAGCGAGTCAAGTTTCACTCGAAGAAAAATATCAAGATTTTTTACACGCAAGGAGAAACATAGAAAGTGACGTTGTTCATTCGTAAAGTCAATTACCCTATAATTAACATAAAATAAATTCTTAAACAAACTCTTAAAGAAAATTGTTTAGAGTATAAAACTTAATATAATTTCACTGACGTATATTATAACTATATGAAGACAAACAAATATTTATTTTTTAAGTGTTATTCGCACACGAAGGAAATTGAAAAAGACATATTTAGCAAACGTCTAAAAATTTTAACGCAGCAGGATTTGAAGCCGCGCCTTTTGAAATCCGTTTACGCGCTCTGACCGCTAAGCCATGCGCTCTACATCCCAGCTAAGTTGAAATTCCTATACGCTTATTACAGCTTATATTTGTTGTTAGCATCACTGTATAGACAAACAAATATTGTTCAAGACATCACTAGATAATCAATAAAAGCTGTAATTGATACTAGTATAACATTAATAAACAGAATGAATTCATTCACAGAACAAAAGCGAATTTCTTAAAAAAAATGTTGCAAAAACATTCAAGAGCGATATAACAAACAGAGCGTAAAGGAGCCATAAAATATTACCTACATGCTAATTTTCACTATGTGTAATTGTATTATATATACACAAGTTATAAAAATTTCCAACGCAAGCATCTCAACCGTAAAATACATCCGTCTAACTATAAAAAAACAATCAGAGGCTACTTTATATCAGTTGACTTCTAAGCGATTAATCTATAGCTTTTATGTTAATTATTTGAAATCATGCGCTAGATTAAAAACATGCAAAAAAAATTAATTTAACCCCAAGACGAGTAGCCCTCCAGGGAAACAACTACAACTTATGTAACGAAATATTAATTAAAAAATATTCATTAAAATTCTTATTTTATCATAATCCGAGTGTAAACTTAATAAGCTTACATATGCGATTTGTATAGATTTTACGCAAAATTAAATTCACACGATTGTTCATATAATGGTTTTAATAAAAGCCGTTCGCTTGAAAAGAGCGATCCGCCCCCATTCTTTCTCCAAAGTCGATTATTTATAGGGATTAATTTAAAAATCCATTTAGTCCATAACCTATTTAAATATAAACTCAATAGCGCTTTACTTTATTATATTTAATTACTAGTATCTAATGTCTGCATTTAGGTGTACTATATATAGACAATTTGATGTACCGAGACGCTATCTGTATTATTTTACTCGATATATAACTGTAAAAATGGTCAATTTAAGTTACGTACAAAAATCAAAACGTCCACTATCTACGAGTATTAAATCTAGATATTAAACACTCATATTTTAATGTAAGCTATAAAACTGTATGCCACTTTAGTGTGTAAATATCAATTTAAGCGTAAGAAATTTATTGCCATTAAGATAAGATATCTATATAATAATCGTATGTATCTAGATCTGATTATCCAAGTCCCGGGTAGACGCCGCGGCGCACTGAATAAATAATGTTACCCGCGCAGGCATCTAACAAGAAAGGTGAAAGTGTTCGAATATCCGATGGAAAAAACTTCTGAACCAAACACAAAACGACCCCCAAGCTTAAGGCAGTACGGCCATTTATCTTTTTTATGTAAAACGAGTTCACAACCGGCAATTAAATCGCCCGGACCTTATCGAAAACTTATTGCGATCGAACCGACAACTCACTTTTTAGACTAACCCTTTATTTTTTATACGTCGATAAAGCCTGTAATTTGTTCGGAGATTTCTAATAAATAAACACCAATAACGATTATTACGAAAAAATAACAGGATATTACACAAGTAACGTGGAGTTTTATGATAGTGTCTCTCACGAGGAACGATCAAATTCAATACTAACATCTCTATTGATAAAATATTTGTGAAAGTCGGTCCGGCCGCGGGCGGCAGACTAAGATTTACAGCCTTTGCCACTCGATATATCGGAATCACACATATTATTTAAGATACCAAAATTTTGATCAATTGTTTTTGAACAAAAACATGTTATTCATTTAGTTTGTGGACACGACGGCCGCCATTTATATACTCATTTAGGTACTCGGTAAGAAATCTGTTTTTTTATTTGTATTCTCGTTTCGACTATCGAATGATCTAAACTTTGCCGCTCGCTCAGCGGACGTGATTCTGACGTGAAATAAAGATATAATTTAGTGCGCACATAACGGTGCCTGTCCAGCTAGAGATAAACCTATCCCGAACGATTGCAGAAGTCGGAGCGAAAAATTCCAGTGTTCGCTCAAAATTAGAATGCGGCGCGCTCTTTATTGCCCGGAGTGACGTGCGGTCGTGACGCGGCGACGCTACGTGACCGCGATAAAAGATTTTCATCTGCCATATTTAGGTAGGCGAGTGGGCGGTTTTTATTTTTCGAGAGTCTCCAAGCCAGCGCACTTCGGGCTCGTGGAGAGCGCGCAGTTTTCACACGGCCTCGTACGCTGGGAAAATACCCCGTTGCGGTCCCGCAGGGCCGCTGACGGTGCTAATAATTAACAAAGCCGACCGTCCAGGAACTATCGATGCGTTCAAAATGAATGAAGACAGCCCCGTTACTTCTGAATGAAATCGCGCCCGTAAAAACTGATACATAGTCTCGTATAACGCTTATACGGAACGGGGTAATGTAATTTAAATCATGAACTAATTTGGTCCCATCTACCGTGACGCGCTCTCTCGACGCATCGGCCCATCAACACATAACGGTGCGGCTATTTTGCATATAAACCATTAAATTATTGCTTAAAACTTATTCTTTGTTGCGCCACACAGTCTGTTATTACGCCTTAATTGTACGTCTGCATGCAAATAGAAAATTTCATAGATTTCGTAGATTAGTCTCATTTGTACATACACTTGGTTGAACTAAGTTTTTGTTTGAGAGCATAGAATATTTTGTCAAATATCACGTAGCCTATAAGTCGAAAACTATGTAAATGAAATCTAAAATGAAGTAATTTTTTACAAGTAATGCCGCGGCGCCCGTATTTGCGCTGTTTATTATCATACGGCCAGATAATTACGTGTGACGTCAATGCAACGAGCGGTTGCACCTAACCCTGTATAATTATACATCGGAGATATGACGCCAGCTTAATAAGACGGCTGGTCGTGCCCACGAGATCTTTTTCTAGTAAAAGAAAATATGGATGCTATTTAAAATTGTACATTGCATATATGCAAGATTTGACTGTAAAGTTGTTTTATATTTTAATTCTTTGCATATAAATTGCTCAGCGCAATATTTTGTACATTGTATGTACCTACAGCTTCACACTTTTTCCCGCATAGTAAGGTAGAAGAACCTAGTGTCAAGATACTAACATCTGTTCTCCACTTATGGCCCGAATCTAAAACTGCCACTGCCACCAGGGTGGAAAAATTAAAATAATATAAATATAATAATTCATCCGCGTGGGAATCGAACCCACATCCATCGCATTAGTGTGACGCTACCACACTTCGCCACGATAGTACGTACCTACTTAATTAAAAATGCATATAAAATATATTTTGCGGTCTGTAAGTACACTTTTATAATGAATTAATCACTGAAGTTCCGCCGAAGTCATATGCAAATTTGGAGTGTTGCAATTGTATCCCACACTGTAGTGCTGTACCGGCGGACCATGACGACCACTGTATTGTTGCCTTCATATTGTTAGACAAGAATATTTAACACGAAATTATTCATTAGCAGCCGGTTTTCAAATAGTTTGGTAGCGGTTCTCTTTGTATTCTCTAAAAAAACTATCAAAACAATTAATTATACGTAAAATTTATTTCATTCGAGGCCTTTAACCTCTAAAATGGTGTACACCGTGCTGATGTTTTTTTCGTACTATGTTAATTATATATTCGGAGAATAAAATTATTTTAGCAGTCGTTGTACCAATTTTATATTAGAAATTTATCAAAATATTTAGTAATATGTTTATTTTTTGCGCTTACTAAATCAAACAAGACTGTTTTGGTAACAAACTAGTCGTTCGTGGTTAGCCACGGACCACTACAAAGTATTCTGAACCGTTTCGAACGTGAAAAAATATATTACGTAAAACATATTAAAAAATATGCAAAATATAGAAACACCTACTGTCTGACATGTGAATATTAATATATCTTGATATTATTACAATATAATTCTAGCATAAAAGTATTGCAAACAACAAAAATAATAACTCACTATGAGCCGTCCCTCTTAACCGCCGGCTTCATTCCTCTTAACCGGCGGTCCGTGGCGTACAATCACACACGTCTAGAAAACCTCTTCAATTTGTTTATTCTATTTTAGCATTTATATCTAACGCTTAGAGACCATAATAAAACTCGCGGTATTAGGCAGTCGTTAGAATTTTTACGTTAAATGTATGACTCCACTAATTGGTTGCAGAAGTTTCTGCGAAACATCTTTGTTGCTACAACTCTACGTGATTTGCACAGAAACAGACCTGTAATATCAAATTTGGTTCGGATAAGATAGTTCCGATAAGGCGCAGTCAATTATAGGACATAAGACCTTTCATTAAGAACCAAAGCCTAAAAGTGCAATGCACTGAACGTCGCATTTGAATTATCGTCGAAACACTGGGATTGTAGTTTAAATTAAATGCCATTTAAGTGAACGTACCGTTGTATTGTTTTAGAAAGTAAACAAAGAAACAATTCAGAAGTTCGCCTTTAAAGTCTTATGGATATAACAGTTCTAGTTATTACGAATCTTTTATTATTTAAGTTGCCTAACAATGCGATATCAAAAGCTTAAGCTAATATTAAAGCACAAAGGCAATTTTAATTTTATAAACACATATTATATTAAATAAATAATATATATATATATATATGTCTGTAATTTCTGATAAAATTGAAATATAATAGAGATTAATAACATTCATGGGATAGATTTATTTTTTAATTTCTACTAAAATCCGCTTGTTTTATGGCATAGCGAGGTCAGATCGGCAACAATGGAATGGGCCACATCCGGGCAGCCGCATTATCATAATACTGCTTCCACCTCAGAACAGTACCGTAAAAGTGGCATGTATACTTCAGTACATCTAAATTTTTGACAGATTATTATATTATCGCGTTACTACACTTAGAGTAAAAAATAACTATTTATATAAATTTTATTTCTATAATATTTGACAATCAAAAAAATCAACACTTTAGCTATAGATTGTTGTTTATAGTACTTAGTTTAGGCTTTGTTCTAAGGCAAGTTCTAAGGAACTGCCTCACTTTGCCATATAGCTATAGTTTACGCCTATATCCACAATTTATGCGCCATTTGAATGTCTCTCTAACTCAATATTTACTTTCGTGGTTTACCGATTTCCCGCAATTTATTTTATAATATTGCATTCGTTTGTATTTATTAACAAGGAAAATATGTTAATATATTTTTTTTGTTTCTTTTGTTTTTATATTATGATTATTGATGCGAAGCGTACATTTTTAAAATAGATAAACTCGAATATTCTGAACTTTTAAAGATTGAAGCTTTAGAGCCATACTCGGAAAGCACAGGTTCAACTTTAGGTACGTCTGTATTTTTTTGCAGTTAGGTCTCCAAGCATTATTTATACTTATTAGTATACTCTATTAACAAGAACATGTTAGATGTCAGCTCCGACCTTGTGGATAGACATCCTGCTAAAATCGAACGAGGCTTTCGTGGCGTTTTCCTTGAACCTAGTTTAGAGGTCGGGCGTAAATACTGAGAATTCCTCACCGATCCAGATTTATAGGTTACTTAAAATTAATTCGAATAAACAAACACATAATGCTTAATTAAATAAATACTTATATAAATCATTAATTAGTATGACACGTTTTTTTCTTGTCTCTGTCATAAAATTTGTATTCATAAAAAGCTATATTTATGTGTATGTCTCTAGATAATTGCTTAAGGATATTGCTATAGTAATAGCTGGTCTTGTGTCCTAAGTACTTCTTTATTTTACTAAGTATCAAGGCCATGACTTTGCAAATGTCAACAGAAACATTATTAAACTTTAAGTTCTAGTTACATTACTATAGATAGTATAGGGACAACAATGTCGTCAAGCTATATTAAGCTCCAATGCTTACTTACATTTTTTTCAAATTTATACTTACAATAACTCTATCTCAACTTTAAGGAATACTAGATATAATTTAAAATGACCTACAATATCTTTTAGCAAGCAGAGCTTTGTGACGACTCCCTTGAACTTTCGGAGGTCGTTTCGGTCGGTATTGCCTAGAACTCTACAGCAAGAATCAAGTTGGAATGAAACAAAACCAAAATATAAGGTCCTGGTTCATCTCACAGAATCGTAGTTTTGTATATGTAAGAATATTTAAATATATAATTGTTATCAGAACTTAAAATCATTTTAAAATCGTATTTAATTAAGTCATAGTATGCATTTAAATTAAATTCACAGCAGGATGTCATTAAGGCGTAAGGATTATCATTATATAATTAAATTAATTATCATATTATTGTAACAGTTATGACAATTTAATTTTTAACAATTTAATTTAAAACATCATTTGAATATAGTAAAGTGACTTGTAAGTACTAAGTAAGTCAATTTCCAATTACTTAAAAGAAGGTAATGTTGTTTTTTACAAATGCTAACAGGAATGAGTTCACTCGAGAACCGGTTGATGAAGCTTATTATACAAAATTATCAATTTAATTTTATACGGACAAGTTAAATAAATCCACTTGCTTAATTCAATGTTTACTTTTTAAAATGCAAATGGCCGTGCATTGCAGGTCTTCATCTAAATATGTACCTAACATTATATGTTACGAGTATAAATAAAACTTCTTTTGAAATTATTAAAGAAATTAAAAAAAAACAAAACAGAAATCTATTGTGTGTACTGTACTACTAAACAAAGTATTGCATTATGAACAGTATTTGTTTTTATATTTTCATTATATAGCATTTAATCTATAATAATTAATTACCTAAATGAATGCATAATGAATCGGAATACGAAAAGTTGCATAATTCTACCTATTCACAATATCAACGAGATCCGCAATTTAATATTCAATGCCATATTAATACAACTAGCGTTCGTACTTCGTATATATGAATAAAATATTCCATAAAAACCGCGACTTCCGGTAGCGAGCCAACTTATGATATAAACATGGGCCGCCTATTGACAACATGGTTCCACTTTTTCTCGCACACCGCAATTATCGCTAACTTTTTCTCTATTACTCTAATTACCTATGAGAAGCCCATCCAAGATTAGATCCGATCGTGAGATCGGGAGTTTCTCAAAGGTGAAATTTCACAAAAATATTGAATAATCATAATTGCTACCAATTGAATGTTGGCGTTTGCATGTAAATTTGAGTCCGTAATGAGAGACAATAAACGAGCGCTTTTTGTTCACTTCCATTGTCAAAGCCTAACTATGAGAGTCATAATTGCATATTTATGTATAAAATAAAGCGCGCGTAATACAATTACTGTTGAGTAATTCTCAGTTATATGAATATTCGTCATTTTATTGTGCTGGTTATTGCAAAAACTTGCTCCAATTGTTGGGGTAACAATAGTCGCATTAGCAGCAAAGGTCAATAGAACAATATTACGCGAATATAACTTTTAATTATTGCCCCAAATTTGATGTATATACTATTTACGTATAGTAAATGTATTGTTAATTTTTAAAAAAATTTAAAGTGTCATGCGCACACTTAGAAAATTGAAGAAGATATATTTAGAAAACGTATAATTTTTTTTTATACGTTTTCTTAATATGCCTTTTTCAATGTATTGGTTTAATACATAAAATTAGATTTTTAGTATGTGAAATCTCCACACCACCATGTGTCATATATATAATTTTATCGTTAAATCATTAAAAATGCCTTGCATATAATGTTTTATTAAAATACGTATTCGTTTTAAAAGTAATTGACTCGTTACTACGTAAGTACCCAAGTCGTGTAATTAAAATATAAGTAGATTCACGCTGATTAACTCTTTCATATTTAAATTTAAAGCATACACAGATGAGTCGACGGTTTCGTAAGCGAGCAGTTTCGAATATTTTCTTAAAAATTAAATAGAAATCCGCTTAGAAGTAAATACTCACGTAAAAACAATAGACTTGCAATTAGGTAATGGGAAACGGCGGTTCAGAAAAATCAGGAATTGTTCTTTAATGTCGATTTATAGTGTAAAAAAGTTAATTAATTTTTAGAAAAAAATATATAAGTACATCTCCAATTTACCTAAACAGATTATCTTTAAACAAAATATTGAAAATATTATATGTTTACATAGAAAATTAAATTCTTAATTATTTTGATACGGTTCTGAATTTAGCTGTGCAATAAACTGCATGTAATTGTAAAAGGAATCCGGATTTAAAGAGCCATAATGTTTCATCACACACGTTATTTGAATTAATTAACGCAGCTACATTTTCAATGTATTTACAAAAAGAAGGTCGTTGTTAATATATATTTTATATTAATATTAATACGAGTTATAAAGCAAGTTATGGCGCCATGTCAGTATTTTTGTTATAAATTTTGTTCAAGTAAACGTATTGTTAGTAACCTCCACCGAATTAGCAATTAATCCAAGCGTTATTCGTGATACCAAGAAAACACTGCGATGTAGAAAACCGTGTATCCATCTCCAGTGCATCCACGTTTATCAGATCACATCACACCAAGAATAAAAGTTTACATACAAATCGATCGGGCAACAGATGCAATTGGTGCAATATTAAATGCCGCTATTTTTGTTCTCGTCAAGTTATCAAATCAAACGACCAATAATTAATTTTCGATATAGCTACAAGATATTATAATATAAAAATCTTTATAATTGACTTATCAATAAATGTGATCGGATAAACGGTTGATCAGTGTGAGTGCGAGCGTGTGCGTACTGCGTAGTGCGTACAGTCCGCGCGGACTCACCGGCACTAGTTCGCGTCTTGTTCGGTCGCGGTTTACTCTGCTGCTGCCCGCTATAACCCTTCCCCTGGTAGTTGTAGTAGTCGCCGGCGGCGGCGTTGTATTGCGCGGTGTATTCCCCAGAGGGCTGACTCTCCTGAGGGCACGAGTCTGGCTGCGCACCTTCTCG
Organism: Podotricha telesiphe; assembly: GCA_038994665.1. Taxonomy (NCBI): domain Eukaryota; kingdom Metazoa; phylum Arthropoda; class Insecta; order Lepidoptera; family Nymphalidae; genus Podotricha; species Podotricha telesiphe. The sequence goes on along the minus strand of JAOYRR010000193.1, from coordinate 348,973 downwards.
TTGCTTCGACGGAGGTGCGCCCATCATGGGCTTCACGTCGCAAAGAGGAAGCTCCTGCTGCTGCATGAACGCGACGCTCATCGCCGTGGCGTGCGCGACCGCCGCTTGGTAGTCTTGCTGGCCGAGAGCCGCCGCGGCAACGGAGTCAGGAGTGGAGTCCTTGGGCGGCGTAGGTGGGAAGGAAAATAAGGGATGAGGATGAGGATGCTGGGCTGGGGAGAGAGGTTTGTCTGAGGGTGCACCGTCTTGTTGAAACCCGCTACCCCAGGCGCCGCTACCCAAGGCTTTGGAATCAAGCCATGGGTGCAACGGCGTGTGGAAATGCGGCCTGCACACCTGCCCGCTGCTGCTGCTTAGCGTCCGACCTGCATACAAAATATGTATAAATATATATGTATTACAATTAATTAAAAACATTTAACAGTTGAGGAGATGCTTTATTAGGATTTAATTATACATATCTAGCGGCATCATATCCCAAATCATAAGTGTTCATTTTATATTTGGCGACTTACTAAAAACTACTTGTACTTGCGAAAAACTTCAATAATTGAAAGTTAAACAAAATTTAAATATTAAAGCCCGTAAATAGCACTTATGCCTTTAAAACAACTGAAAATACCGGCTGATGGGCAGTCATTTTACAAACTAGCGTCATTAGACTGGTCGATTTAGAGGCGTTACAAACTACTCGTAACATATAAATTAATATCATTTGGGTCCAACGAGTCTTTCACACGACATCTCTATTCTTTAAATTAACGTGGCCATGAATATTCTAAGCTTTAATGCGTATTTGATAAACAAATAACCGCTATTATTCCGTAGCGGTCGCGTTGGCTGCGCCCGAGAACAAAGGCGGGCTATTCCGAAATGTTACAAAAGTCGTGTCACAACACCGGCCAATTAAAATAGTGGGCCAGCTGGAAATTTCGTTAATTAAACACTCAGCGTCCGTACATAGCCGTGATTTGTTTTATATACAAATTTATAATTACGCGAGCCAAATTAAAGTACTACGTCACTTTTTGCGTGGCTAAAGTTGAATATGACAAAAGTTTGGTACTCGGCTCTGATCCTCAATATTTTCACTCATTTCAATTTCAATAGGTATATAAGAACACAACACACCTTAAATAAAGCTCACAGTCACCCCATTCAATTTAACATTCAATAATTATTATTTATAAACGTGAACTCAAACATATGTACCAAGGGCAATGATAATTGTGCGTAAAACCCGTGGATTGGTGGATCCACACTAGGGGACCATCCCTATCAAGTAAAAATAAAAAGGGGAAAAATACGATTTCGAATGTAACGTGGATTCCTGTGGCGCACTGCGGGTTTCAAAACTTAATTTTACACTGAAATCTATATTTAATTCAATATCGATGAAAAAGTAATAATAGTTAGTCGTTTCTATAACAAACCTTCATAAGTAAATGTTGCAGCGCTATTAAAATTATACGAAAGCTTTAGTTATTTGTGAACACATGAAAGGATTGACGATTTTATCTTTTATTATAATAATATGATAAATGCATCTAACACTTTAAAAAAAATGTAAAAAATTATGTAAAACAATATTTAATTTTATTTCGTACACGATTAGTAAAATGTAAATACCTACTTACTAATAAATCGTAGCCAGTTATGAAAATGAGTAAGGTCGAACGTTCTTTATCTTAATTATTTAGTTTGTCGGTAGTTAAATTACCCATTTACTTAAAATGTGTTTTGTAGTCGTAGATAGGTATAAAAATATGTCTTCCATTAGTGAATACACCTAAAGATGTTAATAGTATAAACGAAAGAACAAACAAGCGTGTATCTTGAGATCTTAATAAAAATTAAAAGTAACGCACAACTTAAAACTTTACCTACTTTTTTTAACTTCAAAAAATTAATAGCTAGGACGTACATAAATAATTATAGACATTTCATGTCTCTACTTATACACTGAGAAAATATATATATACAAACGCGGTTAATACGAGCTTCTTGTAACAAACAGACTTTGAATATCGATTTAACAGTACAATGTCTACACGGTTTATTTACCAACTGTATATTACATACAACGCGCCCGCATCATATACCCAGGTGCTTCACAGTGAGATTAAGCGATGTTTATCGGAACCCGTAATAGAAAAAGTCAATGTTAATTGGTACTAGTACGTATATTTGGCCTGTTTTTAAATGTACACATTTTGAGTTTTGTAATAAATTTCATTTAAATATATTTTTTTAATTATTTTTGTAAGCAGACGCAGCAAGTAGACCTTTAATTTAACAATGAAATTATATTTATTAGATAAACAATATAAATTATGATTAAAAATTATAGTATTATATGAAAGTTACATTTTTGTTTAATAGAATCTTACAATTTAATCTACTTTAAATTCACTAATACGACGAATCAAATTCAATTAATATATCTAATCCTTTGACGGCGACACAAAATCGATGATAAATAGGGTTAGCACGGAATAAAACAATAATCAGTCGACAGCGTCACATTAGGCTGAATACATACACAACATTTTGACTGTCCAGGGCACCGGTAGCCACCCCTCACAATGCCACCAGTGATGGCAACCCGATAACGGGTATGAATAATGCGTGTTATCGCGTCATCTCGCCACATGCCTACCTGCCCCCTACTATGATGACAAAAATCGGCAAAACGACGGTACTGTAGTACAAAAACTAAATAAAGTTTTACGACTAAACAATCTGTAGATACAACTTGGTAAAGGGACGATCGCTTTCTCATTGGAGAGCTAGTTTTGGGTATTGTACCGAGTATGGATACTAGCCTTGATAGAATTTGAACATTTATTAATTATCTTTAAATAGACTGGAGCAACAAATAAAGCTATTTAGAAATTGTATGGTATATATTTTTGATATATTATGCTTTTGCTTCTATACAGGTATATGGTGCATACACAAATATGCAGACAAATTTAAATGATAACGATAAGATAAAAAATAGATATTACCAAAATAATCAAATCACGATAATTATAAGATAAGATAATTTAGTTAATAAATCGTTTAAAATAAATCGAAATCGTTCTATTACTTTTTGAGCTAACATGAAATAATATATTTAATTAATGTTAATACGAAATCAAATCATAAACTAATCATAGCAAGTTCTCACAGCCGCCTAACAAAACACCGGAATTGAACCCCAACCCCTACCCCCATACACCCCGGCAGATGCAGCCCCAGATCTTATCATCGCGCCGCACCACAGGGCATTGGAAGTGTTGTTAAAATTGACGCTAAGTTTATTCTGTAACGGCTTTTTGAAAAGATCCCTTGCGAATATTTACAACTTTGAATATTAAATGGACACATAACTGTGTCGCTATAGAATTATAGTTTTTAAATACAGATTTTTCTAGCTAATATTAAAATAAGTAAACAACGAGAAAAATACGCATATAAGTGACTTATTAATAATTTATTCTACTCGAATGATATTTCATTGAATCGTAAAAACTATACAGAGAATCTAGTATGCTGATATCAAAGGCGTGGCTTCACCTTTATCCTCATTAGCTGTTAATGATGTTTTAAATATTAATAAATCATAAAAAATAGAAGGTAAATAAGAATTATGAAAACATGCTTTATATATTAACAGAAATCTAGAGCTAAGTTTTAAGTAAAGTCAAGTAAGACTATATTATTATGTGTATGTGCATATGTATGTATAGACCAAGAGGAAAATAAAGTGACAATCTATTATATAGTAGCTTTGTTAACATTGGTTCACAACCAATTAAATAATTTAACAATAATTTCATTAATAATAATAAATATTAAAAATTGTCGTATTTGTTGTTACAAAATACACCAATATTAAATATAAAAACTTCTAGAGAAAATCGTGAGATATTTTAGAAGGTCATTAGGACAGCGCCGTCCAGTCTGCCGCGGTGTTTGCACGCAGCTCGATCACATCCGAATACTAAATACGTGCGCCAGCTTTGCCTACAAAATGCGCGCCAACCTATCCCTACCAGCTATTCAATTTAGAAGTATCATATGCCTTTGTTCCTGTGGACCTGTGACCCTTATGCCGTGAGTTGTAAACGCTACAGTTCCCCGTCATACACTCCTTGTGAAATGTCCGACGTGTTAGCGAATGATAAATGTAGGCGTCAGTATCGCGTATCGGATCTCGCCGTTCGCACACCGAATTAATTTTAATTTATTGATCGCCGTATCGAAACTAAGTATTTTAGTTACCTACAAAAATAGTCCATTTTTAATATATTTGAATTTTACTATATTGGATGATATTTTAAGTAATAAATATCATTTACATCATTTTGAAAAAAAAAAATTAAGTTGCGTTTTACCGAAATCAAATTATATCGCTTTATAGCCATTTCAGCCATATATACAACTCCTATTAGTACTAAAAACTTAACATTACTGCTTTAAATATTAATGGTATTCAAAATATAATTATATTGTATAGTAGAAATTGTGCAATTTACTTGTTTAAAGTTTTTTTATCTTCACACTCGTTTAGAATGCCGCTAAAAACATATGTATAGCTAGCGCTATCTTAAGATAAACATATAAAATTTGCATATGGCGAGGTTAAGCGTGTATGGTCAAACAAGATTTTATTATACTTTTAAATAACTTGCTTTAATTTTTATCTATAATTTCAACACGTCTAATGACTTAATTTAATTTCCGCTGATGTATTCAATTGACGGAAAGGAAATGGCACTTAAGACAATGGCTTTAAAGTTAAAAAATAAAAGTTTTAAATTCTGTTTTCTAGGTACAATGCAAATGGAATGTGTAAAGCAAATTAGTTTCTTGTGACGAATTTGGCTGCATAAATATTGTGGTGATAAAACAATGAATTTAACCAAACAAAGCCTTGTTCTTGAATATTTTATTAAATTAAAAACAAAACATATTCAGATGCCTCTTAAAGGTGGCATAAAAAGGCAATTAAATCATTTAATTTATACTTCAACACAAAACTTAAGTGAACGACCCTATTATAATGCAAGTTCGTTTAATTTTTATACTTTATTCATATTTATACTACGAGTTATTACAATGATTGCAATGTTTTATACAAAAGTACATTTAATAAAGTCAAATGTGAACTGCCACTTAGTGCGACACGCTAGTATTTCACTCTTTAGTTATTGTTTACCAAGTAAAGGTCAATCAATGAAATAAAATCCTGGTGATTAAACAATTATGCGACAGTTTTCTAGTATTATATTATTCCATAAAATCATGAACTTGTGGTTCATCTGAAATACATTTTTTAAATATATAAAACATCTAGAGAATAGTGTTTCCAAATGCGTTCTATTTTTATATAAAAATACTACGCATGTAAAAATACTACCTGTGAGGTCTAAAAGAGCAAGCGTCAGTAAGTTCAAAGTGTTTTTAATGTAAATAATTTGTAAATACTCAAAGTTTGCCTTAGTTTTTGTTAAGAATTTGTAAAGTGTTTTTTAAACTATTGTTGGCTTATACAGATATCATAAAACCATCTGAGTTACACCAATCGGGCATGGGGCAATTGGGATTTACATTTACGTAACCATTATGCGCCGTTTCAATACAAAGTATCGTGTCCTTCTAATTCTGATAAGTGTTGTACTCGCACACTCAAAAAATGTTTTACGAGTTCCATAGTCGCGGCCCGAATGGTAAATCGTGCGCGCGGGCGGTCACCTCACGTTACGTTCTGATTGGATTATAATGCTTTTATATTACGATTCTTATTATTAAGGCTGGCTACTGTGGCGTGTGACAGGCGACGTCGGGAATAACAACTAGTGATGGTGAACGGAAGAGCGCTCGCCCGAGCGACGAGCCTCGTGTCGATCGTGTCAAACTTGAATCTCGTTTCATATCCGCGTATAATATCACAAGACTGAGTTTACTTTGCGGAACCTATATCTAGAGCAATTAGTTATGTTGCCAGGCATACCAATATGCCACATGCTATGCATGAGTAAAAATCTAGAATTTTCAAACAAATAATAATATTTACATAAACCTCAACTTAGTAGTTAGAGATAGTATTACTAATTAACTTTGCGTTTATTTTCAATAGAGTTCACTACTCGGTAGCAATTGAAGCCGTTGAGCCGCGTCGGATAATGCCGAATAGTTAAGTTGAATCGTCGTGGGTGTCTCGCAATGATTTATAGCCCCGTATCGACTGTATAGACGTCCTATATACATATACAAGTATAACACGCGGTATTTAATAAAGATGAATTGTGAAACGCCAAAACAGCGGACCACTGATAACCTGGCGATTATTATGTGAATTGGCGCAGTAAAACAGGTTTTTAATAGATGCTGCGTCGTTTCTACTGTCTCTGTGCTACCTACCATATAAGATACATTTAGTTTATGATAATCAAATCTCTTAAACTCGTTAGCTATTAGGAGTTTATTGAAAGATTTATATTGTGCTAAAGCAATCTGATGGGCACACATTGCATTAATGTAAGAACGACCGGTTTTAATGCTAACTTTAAATGAAGTATTTATATAAAAATGTGTAGACCTCGTAATAATTTCTTCTCAGTTGCAACGGCGTGGTGGCGAGCATTTCTTTGCATACAGAACATGTAATTTTAAGTGAACGCGCCCCGCATACGCAATGCCTCGTCGGTACCCGCCGTTGGTGGGGTGGGTGCATTGTATTTTCATTTTCTTACGAACCCATCACTTCTCATTAAGTGGCGTTTGGAGAATAATTTAACATCACTAATGTCCGGACACGAATTTTATTGTTATTGCATTTTAATAAATTTCATTGTTTTAGGGCTCCTCGATGACTCTCTCCCGTTTCCGAGCGAGGAAGGAAGTAGAAGTGTGTGCTTTTATTCAGTGTAGGAATTTTGGAGCATTCTTTGAATTTACATCACCCTATACGTATACAATATTATTTAAATTTTACGCTCGGTTACGACGATTGCATATTGCATATATAATGTGTGAATAAAAATATAACATATCGTTTACAATGGCGACTTTATTGATTAAAATCTAAATAATCTCAAATTACTTTAACTACATAGGTATTTACATAATATTACGATTCTTATTAAACATGACATTAGAACACATACTACAAACCCAATACAATACTAGTACTACCAATTCATTATTACGTATACAATAAATTGTAGGTAAAGAGGCCTCAGAGAAGCAATTGAGCAATCGATTGGTGCTTTTTTCTATGATCAAAGTTCGGCGAACTACCTTTGGACAGAATTTACAGATCCGTAAAAATATCTCATAGTGGCCGCGACCACAGCATCGGATATGTCACGCTACACTTGTGATTCACTTGATCAAACACACCGACGCTTTGCGATGCCGGCGGCGTACGCGCAGCCTAGAAAATTTCCACTACATTTGGCTCGACAGTTCGGTAAGGAATAGACTAGTTTAATTGTTACTATTAATTTGATACGAATTAACGTAATTCAATATTTATAATTACTGTGCTTAAACATTATTAAATATACCAATAACAGTTCGTGATAAATGAAAGTAATGTGATATTGAATAGTTCTTATCAAAAAGTTTTTAAGTTTAGAAGATTATAGGAAGTTTTATTATTTATTTTTCTGTGTTCTAAAATGTAATTGAATAATTTGTTACTAATATAATGCTAGTTTTCTATGGCGACTCATCATGTTAATTTAAGAGAAAATTTAATAGATCCTAATAAAACACGGGAGAAATCACAGTGAACCTCTTGAAAATATAAAAAAAAAACGCACAGCTACCTAACAAAAGAATTGCAACACACACACATACTTACTCAACTAAATGAGCACTGACATTTTGTTTAACATATTATGCAAATAATCCTCTTGACGGTATCACTGTTGAAGGTTTTCGTTTATTTTTATTAACATTGCCTGCATACAACTCGCAGCGGCAGTCAGCAGTTCAACTGGCGTATTTGAATTACGACAATAGACATCTGACGTACGGCAGCTATAGCAGAAACAGGACATGAGCGGAATATGAGTCGCCGTAAACGTTTTAATAATTAATAACCTCGCTCACGATGCCTACCATTAAACATGATCCAAGCTTTAGGTTTTCAACGTGGAACCAGGTAAATTGTTTTGCGATACGATTTATAGGGTTATAGGAATGGTGAAATTATGTAGCTGTACACCGTCTAGTTCTCTCTGACCCCACAATCTTGACAATGGCCGGGCGAGAGATCCAATAATAATGCCTATAATGACGGCGCCGGCCGGCAGCCATAGCAGCCCGCTTGTATAACCGCTCGTGACTTGCGCATTACGGTATTGAGAGAAAAATACGAGTACGCACAGGCACGGAATGACAAAACATCTACTATTTCATTAATAAGCTCTGTACATATTCTTACATTAATAAATTATGTTTAACTGGAAATTCTATTTTGTAAACATTACAAACGGAGCAGTCAAGTGCTACATACTTATTGGTTTACTCGTTGGTGGTTTGTGAAAGCGTGTGAAATATATATATATATATATATATATATATATATATATATATATATATATATATATATATATATATATATATATATTTTTTATGTTGTCCATTTGATTGGTTGCTATTATATGAATGAAACTAATATAAAACTATTATATAAATAAAAAGTTAAAAGAAATATATGTATTTAAATTGTTATCTAAATACGTTAAAAACTATACACTTATTTGTTATATTATCAATAAATTATTATTCAGTATTAATATAAAGTTATAAGTACCGTTATTTCAATTTCCTATCAGGAATACATGTTTGCAGCAGTACGTCCCTGATCGTACGGTGTCTTACTCGTCGACGGTCGTCAACAACCCATAACTAAATCCGATATCGACTTACAATGCTTATTGAGGGCAAATCCACTTCATATTATCAAACTGTACTAGAAATATTAATAAATTCATACTTAAGCACTCGTTGAAGAAAGAGCCTTTAGTATTAGTCAATAAATATTGTAAGTACATAAAAATAATTACAGGTTTTGTACTCAACATTCTATTATTTATTGTATTTGTTTTTTAAAACTTATTACTCTTTTTTAATTTATTGTGTTTAATTATATATATTTTTTTAACATTTTTTTAAAGTGTTATTCGCACACTATGGAAATTGAAAAAGACATATTTAGAAAACGTATAAAAATTTAAAGCGGTTCAATTTTTATACGTTTTCTAAATATGTGTTTAATTATACTTTTTTTTGTCAAAAAACAACATTTGCGAAAATTTTCGAATCACTTTTCGGACTTCTTGAATATTATAATGGGAAATAAAACCATAAACGTTTATATGTAATTAATCGTTCGTTCTAAAGAATTAAACGAAAAATCCATGACAAGGTAATTTGAATAAACTCTAGTAACATATACGAGTATGTATAAGGAAGTTAAGTAAAGATAATTTCAGCCATTAAACACTTTAATAGAGATATCGATATATCGATACATAATTACATTGAATCGCCAGTTAAAAAAGTATAATTAAAGCATAATATGATATATAGTGTTAAAATGCAATGTGACATATGAATTTGCTAATATATCGATATCTACGATCGATATAATAAATCATTCTTACAACTTAGTAAACCGACCCGAGACATAGACAGGCTCCTTGTATATTCAATGTTACTATGTGCACATAAAATATGATTATAGAGAATATATTTATATAAATTTTACATAATACTTAGCTAATACCACCTACGACAATGAACTTGCTGACGAAATGGGTCTAAATTATACAATCGATTGATTAGCCCAAGGTATTAACTTACCAGTGTTATCAAATTTCCAGTTACGTAATTTTTGAAAACTTGTTTTCATATCGTATAAGAAATAATCTAGAATGTCAAATTATGTATAGTCGTAACAGCTACATAAAACACACCCCTCAGGCTGGAAATTAGTAAACATTATAATTTGTATCCAACAAAACTTCAAGTTATGGTCTTTCCGATAACTATGAAGAGAATGCTCCCGCAGCGAGCGATGATGATACCTTGATGATAGTTATTTTATTTTGCTTGCACGTGCCGCTCACAGATTATATAAAGCTACATATATAGAGTTTACATTTTATGTTGTACTATGAACACTGAATTGTTAGCAATTTCTCAAATTAGAAAAATAAATAAAAAAAATTAAACTCCAGATACCCCATAGGCGATATGAATAAAATAATAATATTTGGATTTGAACAAACACTAAAACGGTCAATCTCAATACAAAAAAAAACTTTGAATGTGTTGTTAACTAATATAGCAAATTTCGATAACGTTCATTTAGATAAATGTATACGATATTGCATGGCGAGCGCAACAAAGACAAATGCTGGAAGCTTCACACAAAGGTATGAATGGATAGGTCCATTCTTTACTAACGGCCTGTAATGAGTCTATGTAGGGTGCCCGCTGGTAGCCAGCACAAAACAACGCCGTATAAATCATGACAGGCCAGGAAATCATTCATCCTTAGTAATGTGCTGCGAAAATAGCCTTCCAGGCGGAACGACTTCTGCGACGCTAACGCCCTCTGTCCTAAATGTTATAACCTACAAAATATGGCGTAATGAAAACATAAATCGCTTTTAAGCTATTTCTGCGAAGTGTTAAACGTGTAACACTCGCGAACATTTGGGATTCCTAGCATTTTATGAACGTGAGGTATAGCTGATTTATTATGCTTTGTCGCGTATTATAATATATGTATGCATTGATGCATGTTCAAGGTTTCGCAATTCTCACTAAAGTCATAGTTCACTAACGTGCAAGTTTGGTGCAATAAAACGAACATTCTCTTTAGGCACTGTCTGAAAACATTAGCAAAATTCAACCTGTTCTGAGTATTAACCGCTATCTTGTATTAATCAGCTAATTAAATATGAAGAATTCGAACAATGCCAACAAAATGCTTGACATAACTCCTGCTTAATTCTGAAGTTACCCCAGGGATGTAGTAACCGCATAGAGACATATAACAAATCGTGACATTACCACCGACTCATCCACACCGTATCACTTGCAAATACAAAGCTATCGCCACCAAATTTGTATACAATCTAAAATGGACTCTACCACAGTGTGCAATAAGTTGTTCCAAGTAGAGTGGTCCGTGGAACGATTGTTAGGGCCTTTTTTGTCTGTTCACACGAATTCTTGTGGCCGGGTCGCATGACTTCGCTACCTTCATCCATCAAGCTCTCGGCGCATCATGTTCATCGCAGCAATCGACCGGAAACTGGGACGCGAGACTTAAAATTGACCGATCTTCAAATAGCTCCCAATGTAAACAAAACTATCAATCTTCTCTTATATAAATAAATGATTGTCATCATTTAGTTGTATTTTTTTATATACTGGCACCAATTTTGTATCCAATACCTTGGAGTTTTCTTATTTCTGATTATTACAGCACTAGCTGCTATTTCAGTCTAATACAATCCACAATGTATCAAGTTGTATTCAAAGAAGAATTAAAATATAAATGTACCTAGATATAAACATGTAGAATCATATAACACTAATTGATACAGTGAGACTGTGTAGTTCTATAAAAAAATGTTGATCAGTCCATTTCAAGTGTTTAAGCATTTATTGCATCAAGACGTTAAACAAAAAATAAAATGATTCCAAAAGAGATTTGCCATTTTTTGTGAAGAATTTTATTTTCTGAATCGTCAATTAACTGAATGTGATAATAAACATCAATATTTGCATGCATTCAATCAAAGTAAATCAGGCGAAACACATAAAAGCAAAATGAATATATTAGACTAGTATGCTAGCGACGGCTGTGCAATGAAGTGGACCGAAAGTTTTTATTAGAACCTAATAATGACCGATTATATAAAAGACTCAGGGGAGCCGTGTGCTCATGGTATGAAACATTCTCATGACGTCAGCGTTTTGTAAATATTTATTTAATAAGATTAGAATATTTACTTAAATAACAATGTATGATTTATGAATGTATGATAAATGTGATGGGTTTTAACTAATATTATATATACGAAACTAACTCTGTGTGTCTATATGGGACGTCATCACGGCCAAACTGCTAATCCGATTATGATGAAATTTAATATAGAGATACTGGAGGGTGTTGGAATGAATTTAGGCTACTTATTTCTCAAATTTTATAGCTCTTCCAGAAATTTCATTGTTTTTCGAAAAGGCCGCCGAAAGTAAGAAACAGCTTTAGTTCACGCGGTCGATGCCGCGAGCGGGTGTTTATTCTACAAAATACCAAATCTGAAGTAATTGTGGGTAACTAAAATACTAAAATATTATTAAAAAAATCATTACTATTAAATATTGAATGTTATATTAAATTGTAATGAATAAGTTAAAAGGCCTTATTATATAAAACATTATTAAGACAAATTTAATGCTAATATTAAGTTAAATTTTATTTCAACACTGAATAGTTAATGTATTCACGAACTACATTTAAAGCGTGCTGCCAGCACAATATAAAACTTTGTCAGGTCAATTGAGGAGCTTATAAAGTTTCCTAATTAGGTCAACTCGTCCCGCGTTTAGAAGCGATATCGATCGACATAAGGCAAACTTGCTGCAATGTTTTATATACACCACAGGTCAAAATTAAAACGTATTCATGGAAAAAGGGAAAAACAAACATTTATATATCTAAATAATTCACAAACCACCTAACATTATATGCCCTGATTATATAATTAATTTCGCGCGCTGAGATACTAATAACTAAGTGTTTTAATTACATTAAATAGGTACAAATATATAAAAAAACACCATCACTATATTCGAATCAGTATATCCACCATTAAATTTCTTTTCAACCCTTTTTGAGAAATAGATTAATAAGCTACACTTAACTATCTATATTTCACTCTTACAGAGACATTACGAATACTGGATAGTCTAAAGTACTTTGTAATTAGTATGAAACGTTGAAAATATAGGTATATTGATAATAAAAATCTCTATATAACCCAGACCTATCCCACAGTCAAGGAGCATCAGGCATAATACAACAGTGACAGTGTTTTTTCTTGCATAGCAGGTAGGCAGAAAGTACCTAATATCAAGACACTCTGTTCTCCGTTATGGGCCTGGATTTAAGATTTTGTGTTGACTGGCGGATTTCAACGCCGCACTTTGTCTTGCAAAGGAAAGCAACTTTGCGAAGGCATAGTGGCTTTTAATTGTTAATTAAAAAAATCATAACGTGTTGGCCTGTGTGTAGTACAACAACTATTTCTAATTGTTGGAAAGTTACAGTTATACTTAATAGAGGAGTGGGATCGATTTTTTAATTGTAACTACAATAGTAGTATAAGTAGGCAAACAGCATTGACGTCTGCATGAGCATGCAAGTTATTACAGTTGACTAAGACCCAACACGAACGGTGTGTAAATAAACTTTACTTGTCATTTTTGTCAACTAAATATACTTAAAAAAACACATATTTAGAAAACGTATAAAAATTTAAACGCAGCGGGATTTGAAGCCGCGTCTCTTGAAAACCGTTCGAATTAAAAAAATAGATACATATACTTAGGTATATTATAAATTTAAAGTTTTAAGTTTAACATAAATTAATAAAAATATAAAATTTTGTATAAAATAAAAGGTTGTGCTTTTAGTAAGTAAATACATACATGTATGATTTATTTGACATTAGCCAAAAAGTTCACAAAACTTATTTTGAATTTATTTCCTTGAATGTTGCTGTTTTAGCAGAACTTACTAACTATCCTAATAAGCTTTCTTCTCAATTCTCAACTTGTAGTGCTTGCCATTTACATGTGATTTTCCTGAACCTTTACTGAACTCAAAGCCACCGCTTGTTAAATGTATTGTGACGGCTAATAAACGCCAGCTCTAATGAATAACGGTACTTGAGTTAATTAATCGTGAAGCTGCTGCTTAGCGACTTTCGATTATTTCAAATACAAGTATGAAGTGTTTATAGTTTTTACAGGAGGTACTTTTATAATAAAATTCATCGACAATACAAGTTAATATTAAATGTTAAATGCTAAGCAATAGAAAAAAACGACGTCTCAAAGAAATAATTTAGAAAGCTATGCTCAAAAGTTTTCCAAGTGATAGACTTAGCTTTTAAGATGGCCGAAACCAGCGATATAATTTAAATTATTTCAAATACAGATAATTCTTTAGTGAGTATTGAACTCGTAACCACCGCGTGTACAGACAAGCATCACCCTAAATAATAAACGAAGCCCACATCATAAGAACAGTAGTATTATTTTCAAATCTTAGAGTACATTAAAATTTACTTCTAATCGATTTCAGCTAAAACAGAAATTGATGTCAGAATAAAGTTAGTATATTACATACACAACAGTCGATGGCTTCTAAATATTAATCGATGTTCAAACAAGTATCTGGCACATATTGGTTGAAATTGCTAACAAAATGGTCTCGTCTGGAAAGTTTACGGCAATATTCTATTTCCGCAAGAGTACCCGCTCATCGCTTACTACACTTGAAAGCACACGTTTTGTACATACATGAATACATATCTAATAATTTATATTTTCTAAGCTAATAAACACCACCGTGGCGCAGTTGGTAAGGATTTGAATGTTCGTTGATAGTAGGTTCGATATTTACTCAGTGTAATATTCATGTTTAAAAACAATACCCGGAAAACGGAAACAGAACGATATATAATTGATACTTGTTGATGTAGGAGATGCTTGAAAGTACCTATAAATATTTAATATACTTTTATTTTCAATTAAATTAAATAAAGGCATAGGTAGGTAGGTATTTACTTATTTACCAACAGAAATAACTTTTTTTTCAGCTTCACCCCTTTTCCCACATAGCAGGATATTAGAGAACCTTGTGTCAAGATACTCCGTTCTCCACTTTCCGCCTGAAATCGAGACATTGCGTGTTGAGTGGCGAAACTCAACGACGCAATTTGTTTTAGGTACCAGAGCAGAGAAATGAAAATAATTTAAATATAATCATTCCTCCGAGTGAATATTGAACCTACATCCAAGTGCGTTTACAGTCTGACACTGTCTACGCCACGATGGCCTCAAAATCAATCATTACTGTTCATATGTATATAGTATTAATAATTATTTTTACCAGTTTTACGGGTTTAGATACCATTAAGCTCGTGTAGTGCTTATAGCTTAATCTAGGCTGACTTATGTCATAAATTGAATCTGCAAATAGCTAACTACAGATAATACAATACGTGATTAAAGTTGAAGTTATTCAGAGATATTATAAGTATATAGGTATGTAGATAAGGCAAATTAAAATTATTTTAAAATTGTTTGTTATTGCATGTACCTATTAAATGTTAGGGTGGCATTATAACTGAAAAATAAAACCGCTTTTTTCGTATTTAACTACATCGCCCATATAACTTCGCTATTCACTTTCTTTCTTGTCTAAATAAATTGCGTATTTAACGGCGAAACGAAAAATGCAGCGCTACATTTTCTTGAATCCGGCCTAAGAAACTGAATTAATAAAATTAATAAACATCGCGGTTATAATATGCATTTCCTATGCAGTAGGTTAATATGACATCAATTACTTAAAAATATTATTCCTATAGTTTTATATATTTAACGAAGTAAATAAAAAATACAATAATTTGATTGAATCTCTCTTATATTTATGCACACATAGTACCTATAGTAGGCCTAATGAATTAATCTGTAACAATTATTTGATTAAAAACAATAGTCTTCAATTACATTAATTGTAATTGTAACTGTTTCAGGGTTCTGTGATTGTCAACTCTATATTTTCTTTCTCAATTTTTTTGACATTGTAACTTATTAAGAACTTATAAAAAACAATAATCTGAGCTTACGAATTTAAATTATATTATCGTCTAGTAAATGAAGCATTTAGAAAGACAAACATACGCAAATGGTAGGTACCCTACAGTTTTATTTTATGTCAGTTTTTTTAACTTTCTTTAAGTACACATATAACATCTTTTTGTAACACTTGCTCATCAGGCTTAGTTTATTTTATATACTGCCTATTCTATCATTTGTTAGTTTTTTTTTTAGACCTTAATAGATAAGGTTAAAAATTTATTGTTTTAAACAGATATCCACTTAAAAACAATTTCCAAACAAGAAGGTAAATAAACTACTAAGCATTCTTAACAACTACCTTTAAACGTATATTTAACATGTCATATCAGTGTTAGAAATAAAGGTAATTTACTTTACATTTTTGCAACACAATTGCTGCTTGCTAATGTAAGCCGGGAATGGGGGAAATAATTAATGTTTCATGGCATCATTATTTTGTGCCACGAACAAGCATGTGTGCGTGCGGGGAGGAGATGTCGCTGCGCAGACGCAGGCCCCGCCCCCCGCGACTAATTGCGCCAATCTGCGGGACGCGTCTCACGCACACACGCATTTTTATAAACACACACAGTCAATGTACGGTCACGATTGACAAGTAAAACGTATAGCGCATTAGGCAAATGCACGCACACATTTTTTGCGATATTCATTCATTGTTAAATTACAAAAGAAATTAATGTAGCTGCCGCGTAATGAATAGTTATACTGTATCATTATATATAATTTACCCCTTACAGCTTTGCAAACATTGTTTTTCATATATGGCAGACGTAATAAAAGTAAAGTAAAGTAATAAAAAGAAAAACACTAATAGATTCGCGAATTTAAATGACTGGGAGACTACATATGCATATAACATCGTGGACGGACTGCATGACACATTTGAGCAAAAGGAATGTTTAGTCAATTTAATTGGTATAGTGATGAGGTTGGCACTTTCATATTCATTTACGTCACCAGACGAGGTAATTGAAAAAATCTAGCCTTTTAAAGGATTGCCTGTAAAAAAGCAATGACGTGCAACCATCTGGCAGGACAGACGGACAGCGTATTGATCGGTTCATAACTCATAACACGAAATGTCGTTTGGCATTACGTTTTATTAGATGTTTTTTACAACTGTTTCATCACTTTTAGTCTTAATGTGTGTGTGTGTGTGTGTGTGTGTGTGTGTGTGTGTGTGTGTGTTTGAGGCATTCGGGATATGTGGAAATAAAAAGTAAATTCGAAATGTAGATATTAATTACAGTGTACAATGCTCGCTGACAGGTGCTTGGATTGGCGATATTTGTGTGCGATAAGCTTAAAAACGCTACTTTTCTATGTAAAATTTCAAAACGTCGTCTGTTTTAGGTTAACTATAATTTGTTTAAATGGAACATAACATGAGAAGCTCCGAGAATTGCACATACTTTAACTTCTTTTAAGGTTTTTAATTACGTTTAAATATAAGAAACATACGCATTCAAGAAATATCTATTTTATATGAATGACTTCTATAAGAAGACTTCTATATGAAGTCGAGACAGTAACAAACTTAATTTTATAATACCTTATTATGAGCAAACTTTGCACTTGTATTTTTTCCCATCTAAACTCATGTAATAATTCGGTAGCATAAAGAGATGCATGTTACATTATTTATTTATTATTTCTTGAAATAACATATTTAGGTATATGTTACAATGCGAAAACATTTTAGTAGTTTTTAATTGAAAATAAAAGACTCGAAGGTTTTATTATACCTACATCTATCTTATTTTTATTAATTTAAGTTATTATAAAAAATGGTATTCTATAATAAAACTGTCTACAATACTCTATCTATTTCATTTGGAAATAGTCGATTTTTAGTTTTTACAATTATTACATATGATTTTGTATAGACAATACCTATATTATTTTAAGTAAAGTAAGCTAACTTGATACGATTATATTTTGAATTGAAGTTACAATTAGTCGGTGATATGATATTAGGCGAATATAAATCGGTAATTAAAAAACAAACAAAAATATCGACTTTCATATATTTAAGAATTATATACGTAATTATTTAAACAGAGCTAACTTTTTTATATAACTATATACGGGTACCTACATTTCCATAATTAAAATTTCCAAGAAGACTAAACCTCCTAACAGTGAATCTTTAACGGTGTGAAATAAATAATTTTACCCACGCCATCAATCGCGCGACCGAAACGTAAATTATTGGATAAGCGTCCAATCGGTTGTCCTGTATCACATTACATCCTCCCATTACATTTTACCATTGCTAAGATGAACATTTCGATTATCTGTCTTAAATTTAATATAATAATGGAGATAAATATATTATTTAATTAAAAAAAACAAATTATTATTAACGATTTATTGACAAAAAATATATTTAAACTTAATTTGAAAACCTAATATTTGTTACATCTACCTTATATATTAACCTTTTTATTTTCTGAACATATACATACCTTTAAAATTGTCATTTCAATTCAATGTCTAAAAAACTATAATTACGTGAAATGTATCGCAAAATGACAAAATAATCTTTTGGCCGCTGATTAAACATTGTAAGAAGCGTGGTAATTTGATATATAAAAATAAGGCATAACAATTTATTAAATATATAAAGTACAATTATGTGATACAAGCAAGGGTGAACTGCAGAGCCGCTCGTAAAACGTTAAGTGAAAACGATCCGCGTTGTCATCGTAGCAAGTTTATACACACCTTAGCCAACTTAAAAATATGTTTTATTACTTTTTGTCGACAAAAAGGACGGACACACAGAGCATATAAATAAAACAAGGGCCTTAAGAAACGCCAAGTGAAGTTCAATGGAGTTTTCAAATATTTAAACACTTTTTTAGGATTTTCAGTGGCATAAATAAACGAGGCGTAAAATGAGATTATTATCAATGTTTCAAGTAATTTTATAGTACCTAATCGAGTCACCCCCTGCCGTTGTCGACAAATGAATTTACCAAATTTAGATATAATCAAACCGACAAGAAGCCGCATCGTGACTCTGGACATAACATGATAAGAGAGTGAGTTTACAAACTGGATAAAAATTTTGTCGAACGAGGGGACACATAAAGTACGTCAGGTTACTGCTGTGAACCCGACAAAATCGATTCTCAGTTCCGATTCTGAGAAATGATACACTTTCTTAAGTGTCACATCACTACCGACGCACCGCTTAATAAATTAAGCAGTATCACCTTTACGGCAATCTAGCCTTTAAGGACTACGTTTAAAACGACATTTTGTACACGTTCGAATGAGTAGTTAAAATATAAAGAAGAGCCACCTGTCTCCACGAAAAACTTTATAGCGGCCATAAAATTTAAACCTCAAAAGACAAAACCAAAAAGTCTGGTATGATTTTTTCTTTTACGGTGCGGACCCATTTTAGATTGTATTTACCTAAGCTGCCACCTCACAGAATGGCGATTTTGACTGGTCGGACCCGTTGAATTAATTGTGGAGTTTTTAGAGAAATCTTATTTGATGAGCGATAAGGTGCGACGGACTCTGCTCGCGATTTACTTTAAATACTACAGTTTCTGTTGTAAAATACTTTTCGCACCACCTTAATTGTTATGACTGACAGTTTTGGTCATTCCTCTCTACTAAATCTAAATGAGTAAGATTTATAGCCTTATAAAGTTACTGTACCGCATTTTAAACAAATGCGGTAACTTTATAAGACTAAATATGGGCATTTTTATGATTTCAAAGTAAGTTATAGATATTATACGGAATATGTATATAAATTTTAGTGCTGAGTGTTTACTTTACATATATAATGGCAAAATATCTAATCGTTTAAAATATATTCTTCAAAACATAATAAAAAGGAAAACCGTCTGTAACAAAGACATTCAATATATAGAATGTGATTAGGATATATATTAATTAGATACAAAATTAGACTTACTATGAGAGCCGACCGCTGTAGAGTAAGGGGCGTGCATTTGCTGGTGGTAGTAACGGGCGCGGCTGTGGTGCCCGCCCTCCAGCGGCGAGTGGAAGAAGCCGTCCCCATTCGTCTCGGAGCTGACGTCGCCGGCGGCCGGGCTGCCGTTCACGCGGCTGTCGTACCAGCGCTGCTGCAGCGCGCCCGAGCCCGACCCCGCTCCGCCGCCCTCGCCGCTCATGTCCATGACCGCCGCTCCGACCTCACAAACCATGCATCGTTTTTATACACACGCACTTTAAGTCCGCACTCCTATCCACATTTCAAGAGTCAATCGCCCGTTGAACTCACGCCGATCTATTTACTGAGTATCCGAGCCTAGTCTTAACATCATCGGACCAAAAATTACGCGTCACGATACCAACTTCTCATACTCGAATCTGAAAAAAACAAACAGAAGGTCGATTAGACATTGCGCATATTAGGTACAAACATATAATATAAAAATATTATAAATAATAAATCGGTATGATACCAAAAGGAGACAATCAATTAAGATAAAAATGGTGCAGTATCGAAAGACGTCCGTGATATCGATACGCTCCCAATTTGATTAACTGATATACCGCAAACAGCACTCGATATGGCTGCGATAAGGTGTTACCGCGCATTAAGCGTTGTTAGCCAACGAAGCACTGATTTTTATTACTACTAAACTAACGAAAGATATCTGGGTGTTCTATGTTACTCCCGAACCTATTAGTATTTAAAAAGATTATTATAAGTTTGATATTAATAAAAAAATCTTTATATACTCCATGTATAAAGTATTTACATAATTGAATTTTCTGTGGAAGAGAGTGACATGTACTGCATGCCTTAATCTTGTGTTAGGTATGTGTTTGCCTTGCATTCTATGAAATAGCTTGTGGAAGAAGGTGTCTAGCCAAACGCCATGCGAATAAATAACTACTTATTTATTCAACTATCCAAACACTGTACACGCTCCAAGAATTTGCTTGATTTGATGAATTGCCCCCTACATTTTATATCTAGTATAGACGATAAGATTGATTTTTTCATACTAATATTTACTTTTTATTACAAAAGTCACTTTTATTTACCTATTCGTTTGTACTGTAATGCCAACATTGTTAATTCTAATGTAGGCACGCCAAAATACCATAATAATAACCACATCCGCCTGATAACGCTAAAAATTAAAGCAACGATTACTGGCACTTACGCTCATGTCTATTAATTTGTATTAAGATAAGATACGTCAGAAATTGAAAACGATAATATCGATTAGATTTTATCGTACTCAATGTCCAAATTAATACTACACGATGTGTGCGTTAACAATGTAAATCAAAGCCAATATAAGTATTTATTAAATCCCCTATAAACTGCTATATCTTTAATATTTTATTATTTTCTTTATTAATAATGTGTGAAGCTCCTCTAAACAATTTGTTGCACTATTTATCAATGTGAATTAAGATTTAATTTGCTTTTGTCTTCTATATAGAGAGAATTCATCATTGTTGATTTTTAATCTAAAAACTGTCCCTTTGCCTTTTGTTTCCAAGAGAAAGTTCTAACTTCAACTCAATTTCAACAAACTTTAGCTCGATCTGTGCAGAATTAAGACTAATAATTAAATATTATAATTATTACAGTTGGTAGTAGACTAAATAGTTAATTAAATATTTATTTTTTATCGTAACAGTTAAATTACGGCAGTTCAAGTACTGTTCAATATACGGTAGGTATAATAATCCGTAAGAACGGCGTTTAGTAGATAGCAGTCGAGTATGTATTGACGCACAAAATCGCAGATAAAATAAATCAAATCTTAAAATCATGCGTCGACTTCATGTTTTAACTAAATAAATTAAGATTTAAATGAGCTTACTTCATCGTCTAAAATAATGTTTTAACTCAATATACAAATAAAAGTTTATATAAAAATATTCTGAATTAATAGTTATTACGAATAAAAACGTATATCTGTTGAGTCTCTTATAGTAATTTACCTTTTAGTTAAAAAAAAGTACAGACCATATTTGTTTACTGTGTTAACAATTTATTCTAATAATAAAAAAGATATACCTATCTGTTTTCCAATCATTTGTTATGTTAATGTAATTTCGGTTCAACAATTTTAAATATACATTTTTAATATATAATGATGATCTAAAACAAAACCGAAAGCACAAGAGAGTATAAAAAGAAAGAAAAGAGTATTTGCTTGTAGTTTAAATATAATTTACTATTTATCCAATACTAGAAACGTAACTCTTATATATATATATATATATATGGAATTATAGATTTAAGTTAAGTAAATTACAAAATTATTTTATAAGTTTTAGAAACAATCCCTTTAAATTAATAATTTAACGTAAAGTTCACAATTTTATTTTACGTGGGAAAATAAAAGTGTTCTTAATATTACTAAATCTCAGCTACTGGTATTTCTGATTGAGATTAGATTGTGATAAGATCATGTCCTTTATATATCTGTATTAATCTTTCAATGAAAATCTAGAAAAGAGAAATATATAATATTGCTTATAAATTTATTTGCGCCCACTTACTACTACTTAACTCTTCATATGAATTTTAAAGATATCAGCTGTTTAATGTATTATATTTAACAAAAACTTTATATAACAGCTTAAGCTCTATTTTATTCAAAACTTTACATTGAAATAGGTGAAAAAATCTAGTTATTTAGTAATTAAATAAAAAACTAAAGTTACAGTTTCAGCAGAAACACATAACGAAATATATACACAAAAGTTATAAAATCTTACCACAATGATAAGATGTGATCAGGACAAGGACTATAAAGATTTTGGAATCTATGACAACCACTAAAGACACTATCTGACGATTGACTGAAAAAATCGTTTTGTAGATAACAAAAAGAAATCATATATTTATCGCAAATTGCGTCCATTTTGTATTATTTCCTCGTAATATCAGCGATAAGAGATAAAAAGATAGGTTTAATATTTCAAGGTTTAAATTTTAATACGTTTATACTACACGTCTAAAGATAGAGGCCCTTAGGCAAAAGTCTATTATCAGCAGATCTATAATAGAGAACAAAAATAGTTGATTTATTAAATATTTCTAAGTGAATATTATATTGAAATAAAAATATTCCTATATATAATTTAAATTAAGAATATCTAATAAAAAAACTGGTGGTCTTAATAGCTAACTTTAAAATATTCACAATTAAGATTTAGTTATTTATTTTAAAAGTACAGAACCAGGCTATTTTTTCTTTTTCTTCTCAATATAGTTCCTTTAACT
This sequence comes from Podotricha telesiphe, assembly GCA_038994665.1. Classification (NCBI taxonomy): domain Eukaryota; kingdom Metazoa; phylum Arthropoda; class Insecta; order Lepidoptera; family Nymphalidae; genus Podotricha; species Podotricha telesiphe. The sequence continues at coordinate 325,764 of JAOYRR010000193.1, read as the reverse complement.
AAATAAATTTTATTAGCATATTTTTCATATTACATTTCTTCGCCTAGTAAAAATGATGAACGGAATGACTTGTAAACCAACAATACCCGATATAGAAGTTGCAAGAAGGTCAAAAATATATAGTAGGTAGTTTAATATATATATATATAGATCAACCATTTTTTTTATGTTAACAGAATGTTTTATTTTTAATGTACCTATTCATATCATTCTGTAATAAATGATGATGACATATAAATTGTACATGATATTCTAATCATTGATATAACAGTAGCAAAGACTTTTGCTTTAATAATTCTCTATATATGTATTTACTACTAATACTAAATAAATTATAAAACATAGAAAATAAGGTATGCTGAGTATTCTTAATTTTTATGGGCACATTTAGTTTAACTACAGACTCAACAACAACTACGAAACATTTTTTAAAGTGTTATTCGCACACTTAGGAAATTCTACATAAATGCTAACAACAAATATAAGTAATAGAATTTCGACGTAGCTGAATGTAGAACGCATGCATGGCTTAGCGGTCAGAGCGCTTGAACGGTTTTCAACAGGCGCGGGTTCAACTTCGCTGCGTTTAAATTTTTATACGTTTTCTAAATATGCCTTTTTCCACTATGAAACCAATACAAAATCATTTATATTTTATTTATTTGTATGTTTATTTACATTTTTTATTATATTTAAAAATATGTAGCAATGTTTTGTAATATCTTACTTTGTATGACGGTTATAAACTCAAGTTGTACATGGGAAAATTTGCAAATTTTTAACAAGAAATAAAACCAAAATCAATTGTTAGCAATAATAACAAACCTTTTACCAACTATGGTCTTACTGCCGGTATTAACACGCATTATAACGCCAAGAAACCTAATAGTTTAAATCTTTATTGATTAAAAATATTAATATTAACTCGTCAATATACTATGGGTTATCAGAACCTTATTAAGATTAGGTGAACCAATTAAGTTAATTGATTCTCCGCCGGTTAAGCCCAAAAAAATATGTCCGAACATCTTACTGACCGTTATCAACGTTACAGCTTACAACTTCGGCTTGCTGCTCTGTTTCGTTTGTTTTAAATATTCTTAATTAGTTTCAGTATATAATTTAAGTAAGAACTTAGTAAAATATAAAAGGGATTAAATATATTATTATATTGTTTTGAAAATATTAATATTTATTTTCATTTCCCCGCTCTAGTATGGCAAAGCACGGCATTGAGTACAAACACTCAACAGCAAGGAGAATAAGGAGAACGGAGTGTTTTGACACAAGTTTTCTCTATGCCTGCCTTGCTATATGGGATAAAAGTAAAATAATTTAGGTTTTCATACGATTCAAAGTCAATTAATTTACTTATAACAAATATTTATTAGTAATGAGTACGTAGATAGGTTAAAATCTGAACTACATAAAAGAATTTTAATGCTACATGTCGAAACAAAGCAGATTATAAGTAAGCGCCCTAAAAACTACTGTCCTAAAATGATAAGATATGGTATGGTTATGGGTTCCGTGGATTCACTTTATACTGTTCTGAAAATAATTTATTTGTTTATACATGTTAGGCAGAGAGAACGCAATGTGATACTCCGTTCTCCGCTTTTCAGTCGAATTTGAGACATTGCGTGAAAATAATTTAATTAAATCATTCCTCTGAATGAGGATCGAACCCGCAACCATTGCTCAAGTGGCGTTTATATTTTAAATACTTAGTAGCATTTATATATTAATTTTGATTACAAAAATGCACTTTGTTTAGTCATTTACATGGTTTTAACATTACCGGTACATGGTTTTAATATGCTTTAATTTTTAATGTATTATCTGTATTTAGCAACATAAACGGTATAAAACTGCAACTCGTGAAGAAGCTAACTTTATTTTAAATAATTATTTAAAAAAATATGCAAATCTCATAAAGAATAAAAATGTACCCTAAATTTTAAGCCGACTCGAAGTTAATCTCCGCTTAAAATAGAAACTTGATTTTACTTTATTTCCTCGACGTTAACTTGATAGCGTTTGATCGATGCATTTTAAAATGAACAACAGTTTGAATAATTTATTGAGTAGCTATTATTGAGACTTTTTATTATATCAACCGTTTAATTCCAACTTAAAGCTTATCTAGAGTTTTAAATAAACGTATATCAGCGGATAAGAATAATGTTTATGATATATGATCAATCATATAAATAATAATTAAGGCATGTATCAAAACTTTTACTTTATTTAAACTGTTATCATCATATGGTACTTAGTCGGTAGGTCTAGAGTCGGAGAAACTGTCAGTTAAGAAAAAGGTAATAATTCATTGTTGCTTGTTTATTAATATCAATATGTCATATGTATAATCTGTAATTTATAATTTAAAAAAATAATGAGCCTCCTTAGTATAATTAATATTTACATACTTATAGTAAAAAGTCATATGACTTACAAGGACTATCCCACTAGAATAAAAAGATACATCATTTTATAAAATTATACTAATTAGGTACCTACATTTAATAATTTTTATTAAAAAAATCCCGTCTGCAATAACCAATTACATTAAATTTTATTCGTTATATCTTGATTTGCACAGCAAGGACAAGCTAGAGACAAAATGTTGACATTTCTGCATAATTTAATTAATTATACTATTGCATACATTGTATAGCGTTCATACTAAATATAAAAAAAATATTTAGAGGAATTTCAAATTATCTAATATATTTCATATTTGTATCAATGTAAGTATACCTAATGTATTGTAAGTAAATATGTAGCTCCATATATTACTTAAAAAGTAGGTAGGGCTCAGATATTTTAATTATTTTTTTAAAAATCCGACTTAATCTTAAAGATGGATAAAGCTTTATGGTATTAAAAAAATGATGTTCACACAGGATATTGTTTCTACATATGTATGTCCGGCGGAAATGCGTAGGTACACACGTAACGCACACATATATTTCTTATCGAAGACTAATCAATAGTTGCCTTTGCGCATCTCGAGCCGCATTCAAATTTCGAACGCGAACTGTCATGGCGGCCAATCGTAACGTCCAAATGTGATACAAAAACAGACACGACATTGACATTGATTTGTTGTCTCTTGTATATTTGCTTAAAACTACTCTAAATTCTTAAGAGCAAGCTTTCAAGTGACTTTAAAGCTCAAAATAGAAAACCAATTTGAAAATATTTACAGTACCTACACGATTGAACATTATTTAAATAATTAAACAAGTAAAACATTTTGAATAATATTGTATGTAAATTTACATATTTTTCTGTCTGTTGATTCAAGAAGTTACTTTTAAGGGGGTCGTTACAATATTTGACTTTAATATATAATAATAAAAAGATATAATCAGATACAAATTTTCAAACGAATTGGACGCCAAGGAGTGCAACATACCATGGCAAGATTTTCTTTCATGGTTAACAGATAAATAGATCTATCTGTCAAGGTAATAAAAGCGTGTTAAAAAAAACACTATATGATTTATAATATTTAAATGTTTATAAAAACATATTGCTATTATATCTAGATATTATAATAAATAAACTTATTTAGCGGAGAATTATTAAATTTATTAATTAATGAGGCCATTGTGGCGCAGTGGGACGGCGTCTGATAAACATACATAAAAAATAAATGCCATTAGTTGTGTATGCGATGCCCACTCGGAGGAATGATTACATATATTTAAAATATTTTCATTTCTCCCCTTGGGTAAGACAAAGCGCAGCGTTGAGTTCCGCCACTTAACAAGCAATATCTCGATTTCTGAAGGAAAGTCTGTCTTGACAATAGGTTCTCTCTGACTTCCATGCTATGAGGAAAAAGCTTGCTTTCTTTCATATTAATTTATAAATTTTGAATTATATAGTATACCTAGTCTTTGCTTTATAAATTACAATTAATAATTAAAATGTCGACCTCATGTATGTAGATTTTTTTTAATTTATAGTATTACTACATTGAATAAATATATATATATGTATAAAGTAATCTTAAAGAATTTTATATTCATGTGTTTTCAAATTTCCATACAATAAATAACTATATATTATAAATGAATTTTCTAATATTATTGCTTTAAAAACATTATATTTATATAAATAGCTTTTCAAGATATTAATTACTTACAATGGATAAATTAATGCAAATAATAATTGAATCAATCATAAATATATCTTAATGCACCATTGAGTCAATTATATTTTAATTTAAGTAACATCATATAAATGCTGTATAAATTATTGATAATATTATACAAAATGAACATTATCAGTTAATAAATGTTGATATAAACAAACATCAATTATTCCATATGTTTTCTTTACAGCTATATAGTATTTTCATAACGTTACATATAGATACCGACGGATATGATTGACTGACTTTGACTGTAAGCGTAAATATTTATTTTTAGGACGAATTTAGCTAGTTAGCTCATTAGCATTTCTACAATTAATATATAACATGCTTAAATTATTATATTTCATCAGAAAATGTTAGAGCATATTAAAATACTAGGAACAGTTCATCTATAGCATTTTCGTTTTGTCGAAGCTGTTGTCTTGTTTTTTGCATTAAAAAATAAATAAATTGTGAAATGGAAAAAAATAACCATATTGGTAGAGTTATTGAATAAGATTATAATCAGAATTAAGAGCTTGTTGTTTTCCTTTAAAATTTTAAATTGAATTAATCTAAAATAAATAAATGCTACACAATTAACTTATATAAACTGTGAAATACCTCAATTGTCCGTTTCAGATGTGTATCACACAATAGTTCACTAGCACTAAACACTTTTATCGCAGCGATATAACACACTGAAATCATGCGCTCCATTCCGTTGAGTCCATTTTCATGACACAGCTCACTAAATTATTGTATATATGGGCTATGTATTATAATTAATTCGAGTGATATATATTTTTTAAATATAGAGATGTTACAATGTTAGATGTATGCGCAGGCGCTAGACGAGCGCGCGTGAAGCGGCGTGGTTGGGACGCGACCCGACACTAAACCAGTCGTGTGACTTTTTGTTGTGCATGCGTCGGCCGCCCTCGGCCGCTCTCGGCAGCGCCCGACGCCGCGCCCCACCCGATTGGTCGGCACCTCCAAGGCGGGGGGCGTGACTAGTGATGGGAGTGTTCTCTTTTTGAATTTTCTTTTTCTCCTTTTGGGCGTGCGCTGGTGTGCGTCAGTCGCGCTCGCGCCGCGAGTGATGGATAATGTATGTTTTGTTTTGCTTCATTTTGTTTAATATGATTATAGGGACTGCGGTTTTTTTGCTATATCAGAAATCGCACAATATAGTTATGTCTTCTAACTAAGAGACAGCCTCTATACCGACAGTATATGATATACCTCATTCAGAATAACTAATGATTAATACACACATTAATACAGAACTGGCAAGAATTCTCACGCTAACCATACTGACTCTAACATTGTACTTAAAGTGCCCTACTATTTTTAATGAATATAAAACTATTACTAAAACATTACATTATGATATATATTTAAATAATAAATACAATATAATTTATATTGAAACAACTGAATATATTTGTCAATATTATAATTTTTTAATTAACATTTGTTTTATAAAAATTATAATACCTATGTACCTATGTTTGAAAAAAAAATGTAGAGTAAAGGTACAATAAAATTGTATGTATGTATGTACTTTTAGTTCACAATAATAATTGGATAAACAAAATAAAAGATTAAATAAAAATGTTGACGGTTTCATTTAACATACCTACCTAACCTACCTACCTTCTTTACCAGCATTGACTAAAGCCAGTAATTGAAGGGCCGGCTCAGGATTATGTATTAAACTTATTAAAAATTCAAATATTTTATTGTATAGATATTTAATATTACATTTTAAAGTATTGTCTCTATATTTTTTTGGTAGCTATTTTGGATAACAAAACTACTTAAAATGTGTTATTTTAAATGTGTAGGTCTTTTAAACATGGTGGTTTTTAGTAATAAAAGCTAAGTAAAGAAATAAATAATTATTGCTTTTAGTGTGCATAGGTTGATCAACTTATAGGCTCTACATATACCAATGGTTAATAAGAGTAGTTACCAACTTTAACAATCCGTTCGTATTGGCTTCGCACTTCACAAGATATATTTATACAAAATATATTTTCCATACTAATTTATTATTTATTAATATTATAGTACAAAATTTAGAATATATATAATTTTATACATAATATCTAGGCAATTATGTATAAAATTTGACAAATAAGCACCTTTTCGCACATCTTCCGCATATTGTGTTTGTATAGAGGAAATCCAGTGATAAGTTTTTTCACGTTTAAGAGATGATGTTGAGATATTTTAAATATATCAATAGGTATATATATATATATATATATATATGAATTATCTTAATTTGATTGTATGTCTCAAAATGTGACTGCGTTATGTTATGACGCGGCGCATTGGGACAGCGTCTAACTTTAAACATGATTGGTTGTGGGTTCGATTCTCATTTGGAGGACACTAGGTTCTCTCTGATTAGCAGGGTGCTATGCGGGAAAAAGCGCGAAGCTGAGAAAATCATAGAATATTGAAATTCAGTAAGTTGTTTACATGTCTTTAAAAAGTGTAGGTATCCGTTGTTCAGCTTTAAGCTTTTCTAAGCTTCCTCATAATAGCAGGGTAGATAAAGAGAAACTAATGTTAAGACATTTCTTTCATAATTTCCACTCATTTTATAGACATTCCATATTGAGCGTCAGTTTTGTCTTAGCAGGTCGTTTACTATTAATAATATTTGAATTCATCACATAATTAAATCATAAAAAATTTAAATGTAAAAATATTTAGTAAAATTACTTCGCACTCGAATTCATACATTTCTCTTAACTGGACTTACATTAGTAATCTTATATTAAAGAACAGATGATTTCAAACATGCTTTAAAAATATCTAGGTAGCAACACTTAACAGGACTACGGTTGGAGTATGACTAAACCTATACCTATACCTATATTAAGTAGAAGTAGAAAAATACATATTTAGAAAACGTATAAAAATTTGAACCCGCGCCTCTTGAAAACCGTTCAAGCGCTCTGACCGCTAAGCCATGCGTTCACGAGGCGCGGTAGACGTTTTCTAAATATGTATTTTTCAATTTCCTAAGTGTGCGATTAACACTTTAAAAATAGTTATTAAGTAGGTCTTGCAGTTACAGTTGCAATGGTCAGTGGTATCCCCACTATAGTTACTCACTCTTACTGCTTAACTCTAGAAATACCTGAAGCACCTACGTTAAAAAGTACCTACAAACAAGGTCTATCAATTAATATATTTTGATTACGATTTAATATCTAATATATTTTGAATATAGTGTCTTATCAAAAATATTTACTTAATAGTCACCTAATTAAGCAAATAAAGATAAAAACTGACACATGCCTCTATTACTCAATAGAGACAAATCTTTTACTCATGACATATGAATATTTTACAATTTAAATACATTTTCAAAAACTTTGTTCGTGTCAATACAAATCAAATTCAATATTAGCCATTCAAATTAATTATTCTTCGAATAATTCTTCTTAATATTGTTCTTATTGCAAGAATGTTTCATATTTATATTTACCCGATTAGATTTTGTTAACTTATAAGTTAAGTTAGTCAAGAGAAGTGAAATAGGACATCATCTGACCATAAACGCGAATGGTTCTGGGTTCCATTCCCACTCAAGGGTATTGTAATAATTAAATTATTCTCGCTCGGCTAGAACAAACCGTCAGCGTTCAGTTGCGCTCAACACGCTATAAGTCAAAAGTTTTGTACTGACCTTTAATTAGCTATTATCAAAAGCGGCGCCATTTCATTTGTGAAAAATATATTAGGCATGATACTATAATTATTTCTACTTACTTGTTGTGAAGCGGATATGAAAAATCTCATGATAGTCTCAATAATAACAATACTAATAACTTTAGAGAAATAAATATAATGGCTGTAAAAATAACTGTCCCATTTCGCGGATTACTCAAAAAATATTTTAAAATTTTTGTCCTGATTCCAAGATATAAAAATATAAACGTTATTCAAATGTGAACCTTTAACCAACGGGTACATATATACATTCTATGCCCCACCATCGCTATATTCAATTTTGTTTTATTACAAAATTGAAAAAAAAATCTAAGCAAGACGAACACGATTGGCATATGTAAATCTATTATTTGCGGCAAATAAAACCTGAAAGTAATTAAAAAATATATATTGTCTCGAATTGCACTAGAAAGTATAAATTTTGTTATGTTGAATAAAGAAAAAGAACTAGGAGTACTTTAATTTCTTACTTTTATTTGAAACTACACTTTTTATCAACATTACATTAACACTGTCGACCGCATTTATATCAATGTAAGTCTTTACAACACAAGTAGGTACGTGATATAATGCACCCTTATTTTATAAAACATTACACGTAAAACGTTTGTTCTAGATGACCTTACGATACTCGTATTTCGTAGTGGAAACTTGAGTCACCATCAAAAGTAACTGGTCTCACAGTATCTATTTATTTATTTGCATGATCAGTGCTCGAATATCCAGAATGTCCTATGGTTATTAAAAAATATATTAAAATAAGATTAAATAACCGACAACTACATGAACACGCACTAAAAAGATATTTGGTTCTATGCGACACCCACACTCTCTAAGCGGGCAACCAGTCTGAATAACATTTAACCCCTTTGAAATGTAAAAGCATTACGGAATGAAAAAACAGCACTTATATACCCCGCGATGCAGATAAACCATCTCCCGTACAAAGCGTACAAAGATACAATACCTCTGAAAGGGTTCAAGAACGCACTTTTAAATTAACACCACTCGCTATTGCAACGGCGCAACACACTCTTTAGGGACGTACTAATTTGAACCTTCCTCTATTAACGAGAAAAACTATATTATAATTTAGGTCTAGCATTTGAAAAGCGACATAAAATATTAGTCTCAGTACTTCTGTTTAAAATGGGGCCGTTTATATTTTTCCTTTTCATGTTATTGTCTCTGCCTGGCAGCGCTTGCAACCGTCACGTCCCAATTTCGAAAAGTGTTGGAACAAAATGGTCGCCGCTTTGTGCCGCCCCCTCGTTCTGTTGGGATATATTCGCTAATTCAGCAGATGCTAGCTCCCGGCTTTGATCTTCCGACTGCTAGCACTGTATCAGACATCTAACTGCATTTGATGTTAAAAGTATCTCGTACATTTTCTCGCAACAAAACCAACTAACGGCGTATCGTTTGGAACATGATTCGTAATTATTCATACGGCATACCGACGTCGAACGTATCATCAGAGCTATACCAGCAGTTATAGATACAACCTTCCATCAAAGAAGGCTGGTAACCAAATTGGAACATCACTGTACCGTGTTTACAGCTCGACAAAAAATATGTATAACAAAGGAGCCGAATTTAAATCCCAATCGAACTTTGACACATGTCTGCCACCATAAACAATGAAAATTCAAATCATCGTAACGTTCGACAGCCGCCGACCTAATGCGATTGTGGCTTGCGCGCCGTAGTCTATGGCTCTATATCTATAAATGGGAGCCTTTTCTTTCGCTTTTTCTTCACAAAATCTGAGTCGAGATTGACCGATAAGCTATCTCGTGTGAGATGGTCTCAATATCCACAGATGGCCTTGCTCTCGAGTAATCTGTGCGCTTGGCGTAGATATTTTTGTCATTTTTTGCTGTAGTTTCTTTGAAAACGCTTTGTAGTCTAATAAGGACATTATTTTGACGAAGATCACGCCGTTGTAATAATGTAAACACTGATTTAGTACTGATAAGTTAGACAATCCGAATGACATGAATGTAGAGTTTTTTCTGAGGTTGAAATTTGTCTCACATTATGTGGTATGTATATTTATATAGAAAGAACTTGCAGCTGTCTATTTAAGATGCTAAATAGCATTAAATTAAACAATAGTTAAATTTATTCTGAATGCAATAAACAAAAAAATACTCTGATTTGAATTCTATTTTATTTGAATTAAAAATAATAATATATAAAATAATTTCTTTTGTAATTTGCATATTCAATTATGACTTTTTTGAGTTTGGCTTCACTCTTAACATTGCAATATATAGGAATCACTGTCATTCTCAAGGTGAGACAAGTTTCATTGCCTGAAAAATTTACAATTTAATGTTTATTGCCATTTTAAATTAACGTAGCAAAATGAGATTGAAGCTGAAACAAATCAAATCATCAATGAAGTTGTCTCGCTACCAATAAATCGCCGTCCAGTGAGTAGACAATCTCCGTACCTATCCCTTATCTGTGTAACTTAGCAAACAAAACATCGGAGCCGGCAATAAGCATAAAACAAAAACGTTTCGACCCCACACACGCCGTCGCCGGAACACTTGGAAAAATCCCTATGGATTTTCCGCACGGGTGTGAGGCGGCCGTCGGGGGACGAGGAAGGAACGTAAAAGAGAAAAGCTGCGAGTTTTTATCTCGGCGCCATAAATTTTATTCGTAGCGTGATTTAGTGCGCAGATTGCCCCCCTCGCACCGCGCCCCCCGCGCCTACGCCTCGCCCGGGTAAGGCTGCTAGTCATTGTCAAAATTATTGCACCCCTATCTACTGAAGCTTTAAATATATGTATGTCCCCGACACGTTCCTGTGCCTACGACCCGATACTTTGATGTTAATTTTTTAAGTTGTAGGCTACCAAGAATCGAGCACTTAAACACGTCAGCGCGATACCATCTAGCTAAAGGAACTTTAGAACATGAATTGACATTCAAGTTTTAATTACTCGACTGACTGAGGCATCTTGAGTGCGGCGCGACGCGGCACCTACCGTCGGACTGTTTATAAGAGATACTTGCACAAGCTACTTACTAACTACGTTTAAACTTCCACTTGATCTAATTCTAATAGCTAGACTAACACGACATAAAAGTCCGAGGCTTAACGCAATATCGAAGCAGTGGCGCCATACAACTATGAACAGTTCTAGCAAAAAAAGTACACTTCTCTTTTAATCCTTCATTATTTTTGCTTTCATGGTAAACCTTAAGTTATTTGTCAATAGTGAGCCACAAAGGCGCCCAAATACCTGTACTATAGCTGAAAAACATAATACGCGCCTTATAATAATGGAACAATTCGGAAACTTGTTAAAATCATAATGCGTTCTTGTAATCCTCTTGACAGTTCATTTTGTGATTTTTTCGTGCTAGGCCTCGGTTGCTTGTGGCGAGCAGCGCTTGCAAATGACATGTTTCTTTTTTCACGAGTTCTGGTGGACCCTCGATCGCTATCGTAAGCGCGTATTTTATGTAAACACGACAAATTTGCGGTATGGCTGTAGAATGTTATCCGCAGATGCGCCGCCGTTATTTTTATTGTCTATGGTTTAGGTTCGAAGGTTCGCATTTGATCCGGGACGCTCTCTCCACACTGTGTCTTATCTCAGATCTGGTTTTATGAAACCCTAAATTTACGACCGCGGTCGAGGGGTGGGAGCCGGTATAAGTCGACTCTCGACGCTTGCTGCCAGGAACACTTTTGTCACCAACAATTCATGACGAGGCACGTTCGCTAAAAATTCTACGTGTCAAATAACCACGATGTGTTCGATCGATGCAAAGATCAGAGATAGATCAGTGTTCATGTCAAATCTGTTGTCATATTTTAATAACCAACAATATATAGGATACTTGTTTAAGTATCAGTAATACGAAACCACTAACAGTTTATCGAAGTACTTAAATAAAAACGAAACTAAGTGAAGCCTGAAAATATTTTTAATCTTCCATAACTTATTATACGAATGTCTACAGTTAATATAAAAAAATAATATTATTATATACGATTCCCTGTTTACACATAAGGCGGACATAGCGCTTGAATTTGCCACATAACCAAATGTAATTACGTCATAGTATTTATTGTAAGTTCTTAATTGGGAGAGGACCCGACCGGTTAGTCCAGATACAGGCAGATCCTCTATAAATTACGAGAATAAATCCCGGGAAAGAAAAATTGCCCTCTGGAGCACATAATTCTTTCCTTGTCACAATCCCTCTTTATCTACGACCAATACCGGATTACAATGCGATTTTTATTTTTGCTGTATTTACTGTTGTATATATGTTTTATCCTACCTACTTTTACACCTATATATACACGTGGTGTGCTGAGGTATTGTTGTACTAAAATTGATAGCAGTAGACTCGTCTACCTTTGAACTAATAGAAAATTTTAAAAAAGAATTGAATTTTATAAAATTTAAGTGTATACACAAATATTAAAGGTAAATTATTTGTTTTAATTACTCAAACTTAAATAGATACTATTAGCACATATGAAATATTATTTATATTTATTCGTCACTACTTTTTTGTATATAATGCTATGTTTTACAAAATTAAATATCAAAATATATATATATAGTCCCTTATACGATTCAAAAGTACAAAATATCTTTTGTCGTGATCGAAAATAAAATTTACAAGAATGTATCCAAATTGATCAGTCACAGTGGTTGCAACTAAATAATATTTTACATGTATCCCAACAATGTCATCTAATGGACAAATGCATCCCTTTGTTGCGAATATAGAGTCGTCATTGTGAGGTAACAATCGTACAAATTCACCAAATATTCCGAAAGTATGGCAGAAATATTTTGACAGCATAATGAATAGGCCAGGTAACGCAGTGACAGGCTAATGATTGCTTTAATATCGTATCTTGTATTGGCATTTTTAAAAAATGTTCAACTTTTGAAGTGCCTTCCTAACCTTACATCTATATTAATAAAATTTATGTTTTGGAATTGATAAAGAGAAAGTGTACACGGTATGTTTTTAAAGATTGAGTAAGATTAATTAAATTAAATAAAATTTTACAGTAGATAATTGAGAAACAAATATTTCTCAAAATATTTGCTATTTTTGATTATTGTGCAGATTAGAACCTATGAACTTTTATTGGTTTTAGCTTGCAGCGTTTAATAACTCATGCCAACATCTTTCAATTTAGCAGGTGTCTATGTCAGAAGATATTAGGATACATTGTTTATTGCAATATAACTAAACACGAAGCTACTGAATTTTTTTTATTTCACAGAAATATTATTTCCCAGATTGTTGCCATTGCCATTAATCTCACGTCACGCCCGTTTATAATGATTTTTGTATTAATTGCATAACCAATGCGGTGACAAAGTATTGTACTAGGATTTATTGGCTCCTTTGTATGACAACACTGAGCTGAAACTAGTGAATACAATGAGGATATTTATTTATTTTGTTACCCAGATTATTTATTTAACTACCCAGAGAATACATTGTTGACCGCTCTTTGTGTATTTCGCTGCTCAACACAAGTACTTTCCATAACCTATATGCTTAAAAAAACAAATATGCTTAAAATATTTTAAAAGGCGCTATTTAATATTTTGTATTGAAATATCAATCGATTACTCTGTTATGTTAGTTTGTTTTATATAATCTTTTTGAATTGTTTTCAACTTAAAATAATATTTTAGGTAAATAACAAAACATGTTCGTATTATATTCTAAATATAAGAAATAGATTAAACAAAATTTTATGACTTTATAAGAGCAAAAGGGAGAGAACAAAGTAATATATTGGATTCTCGTTGTGTCAGATTATACCCCTTTTTACGAAAATTATGCAAATACAAAATTAGACATCGTTAAAGTTATATACTTATAAGAACAGAACTGAAAACCAATACTTTCCATAATAATGTACGTAATATATGGTTTTCGCGATTTTTAGACATTTTAAACAATACTATTTTAGCCGGATTAATATCATATATTTTGGTACTCAAAAATGCAGTTTAGAGAACCCGACTTTTTGAATATTTTACATTAGTCCGTAGTCACAGGTAGACTAAGGTGACATTCACCTGTCAGTCTTAGTTACCACGCGTACTGCCCCGGATTCTTGCAGAATCAGCTATCTATATGTTGTCTTATCTTTTATAGTTTATTTAAAATACATTAAATTAATGACACTCAGTCATTTCGGGTTCAAGTCACTCTATTCAACACGGAGTGAAGAATAGAGTGACTTGACACTAGATTCTCTCTGACTGCTATGCGGGAAATAGCATGAAGCTGGAAAAAAAACTCCCATGTGTTTGATACACCTACACTCTTGTTAAAGTGATTTTACTTTTTGTATGAATTAAAATCTTATATAACACAACAAATTATAAATTATTTTCTATTGTTTAATTGTTGTAAAATAATTTACTACAGGCGATGATAAAATAGCAACCTTGTTATAGTATAGTTAATGATCGCAGCATTATGATCTTACAACTTGCATAATAGACTATTATTAAGTTATATAACTAAAAACTTAATTTACTTTGAACAGTATATTGTATTTACGTAAATATTTTCGCTTCACCAGCATTACAAATGAAAGTAGTTTGCAGAGGCGACGAAAAAAACAACAATAGTTTTATCTGGCGCTTAGTTTGATGCCTTTGTCTTCTGCAAACACAAAAGATGTGCTTCATATACTACGAATAATACAAAAGAAGAAAGGCTAATATGTATAGAATTATTTTCGTCTACACGTGTATAGAATGTAGAATTAAGAAAAAAATAGCGTAACTTAAATAAAAAAAGCTATTATAAAGTGTAGTTAAATAAATTTGCGTGTCACTTAAATGTTTCAAATTGTAAAAAATATATATTATATTTATAATATTTATTTATTCAAAATAGACCCATAATTAGATATCTACATCAACGCAAAAAAGCAATCTTGTCTAATCAATCGAAAAAACACAAATACAACTTATACACGATGTTTTAGAGATACAGCTAGACTTTCCTGTGCCGATATGTACTGTACGTTCTCTACGCATTGTATGTAGAGTCGCGGAACTCAACGCCGCGCGTTTTTCTTAGCAGTACTAGAGCGGAGAAATAAAAACATTTATGAATATTATCATTTTTCTGAGTGTATCGAGAATCGACCCAACAACCAATCGTGTTTTTAGTCTAGACAAGTACTTACCTATTTAATATTATTATAGAAACTTAGCGCTTCTAAAATTTGAGCTAGCAATATTATCTCTTAACTATTTGATTTCTTTTATTTCTACATCCATTCAAAACTAATCTTGCAATTTTTTGGAAAACAAACAATACAATAAATCAATAAAGCTTCTCAAAAAATGACGGACAGCGCCACACAGTGTGAGTGCACCCCATTGCACGCTCTATTAGCATTCGACACGGCCGCCTTGTTTCCAAACACGCCGAAACACAGACATATTTATTGCAATACGAGATAATTTTACGATGTGAACGCAATTTCGACGATGATAATTCGGTCAAAGTTTAATTCGTTGACAAAGATTACGCGACTTTCTAATCGCTTAGGCGTGAGGTTGAGTGCGTAATTTCAATTTTATGTCCCCAGCCTGGTAGGACGAACGAGCATAACTTGCGATTATTTTGCAGTTAAATTAATGAAAGAAAGGATAACGATTTTATGAGCAAAAACCATGAAAACATAACTTTTAATTCTTTTACGGAGCGGTTAAGCTGGAGCTTGTAGGCTAGAATTGTTCACACAGGACTTAGTGCCTGCAATAGGTGAAATTTGTCATATCACAGTAAAGGCAAAGAGCGTGCTGTGTATATATATATATATATATATATATGTATTTAAAATAACTTTAAATTAATTGCATTATTGTTATACATGTGTACTTAGACAAGCTGCAACTGAATGTTTTTTCAAAAAGATTGTATACACAGAGGCGATTGAAACTCCGTGTAATGTGTACCTATTCGACCACATGTTTTATTCAGACTTACACATACAAAAAAAAATAAAGCATTAATATTTTTTTAAATCTGAAAGCGGTACACAAGTAACACTAGGCAAAATAATAAAACACATTATAAATGTACAGGGGTCAATTGAGAACGGCTGATCAGCGATTTGTTTCGGTTACAGATAAATAAAATTAAATGTCTACGCACCCCTCGATATTAGATACGTATTAATAAGTGTATGAGAACATCACTTGATAATTATACTCTATTTTATTTTTATATGAAACTATTTTCACCGGATGATTCGCGTACATACATTCTTGGCATTCGGACAAGGTGGGTAGAGTACGAAGTAGAGTTCTAAAAATATGTTTTTCAAAGTGTTTAACACTTTAAAAAATGTTAAAATTATTTAATAAATAGCTTTACTCTTGCCAAACGATTGTTCGTAGAATAATCAGAAATTTGACAGAAATTTGTAAAAACTTCTGTCAAATTTCTGATTATTCTACGAACAGAAATTTGTAAAAATCTCTCTACAGAGATGCTAACAACAAAAATAAGTTGTAATAAGCGTATATGAATTTAGACCAGACCAGGCCAGAGCGCTTGGACGGCTTCTAAGAGGCGCGGCTTCAAATCTTACTGCGTTCAAATTTTTATACGTATTCTGAAAATATGTTATTGTAAAGTGTTCAAAACGTCGAGTTTTCTATAATGTATGTTCGTTTATCAATAATATACGTGAATCCGTTTAAAATAGTTCAATTTCAAAATGTGTATAAATCGCAAAAACCTAAGTTCTTCTATTTTTATTATGTACGTATAGGAAGGTACGTAATAAATAAAAACTTTTTAATCGCCATAAAGGAGTTGTGTGCTTATGAAAAATTAAAAGTATGTTAAAAAAATACATATTTAGAAAACGTATAAACTACCAGGTTGAACTACCCATTTTTTCAACTTGAATGGTTTTCAAGAGGCGCGGGTTCAAATCCCGCTGCGTTCATATTTTTTATACGTTTTCTAAATATGTCTTTTTCAATTTCCTTAGTGTGCGAATAACATTTTAAAAAAAAATGTTAAAAAATAAAAGTATGTTTCTTTATTAATATTTCAACAGTACATTTAAAATTATTTTAGTATAAATACAATTTTAAAATGTGAAATTAGTAGTTCTTGAGCGATTATCAAATGAATTATATAATATTTGATGTTGTCAGTAAATAGTTTCATATTCCCATCAAAAATCCATGTCGTATTATTATATATTTTTTATTACAGTTAAATATTTATGTGTCTACTTATGTATAACATTAACAATATTTAAAAAAAAAAAAAAAACAATTTTCGTATTTTATTTCACATCCCTTACAGACTAATGCTAGTCTTCAAATAATCAAAAGTATGCACTTTTGATTATTTGTATATTTAAGGTATATTTCATGTATATTTCATTTCATTTCATTTATAGGTATATTTCATGCATTACCTATGATTACAGTTTTATTTCAGTATCTCGCTTTATCTCGCATTGCATCTCCACTTTCCGCTTAAACTCGGGAACTTACGTATTGACTGGCGGAACTGAAAGCCGCCCTCTTTGTCATACCAGACCAATGATATGAAAGTCATTTTTACATATAGGTAATCATTCTCCCACTGCGGCACGATGGCCTCATGGAGATAAAACTATAATATAAATTA
This sequence comes from Podotricha telesiphe, assembly GCA_038994665.1. Taxonomy (NCBI): domain Eukaryota; kingdom Metazoa; phylum Arthropoda; class Insecta; order Lepidoptera; family Nymphalidae; genus Podotricha; species Podotricha telesiphe. The sequence continues at coordinate 308,165 of JAOYRR010000193.1, read as the reverse complement.
TTAACATATATCTATAGAATAAAATATACCTACTTAATATACCTAAACTGTATTTCATCTATTTTGTGTCGAAAAAATACCCGAAATCGTACTTTTATTACTAATTTATTTTACTTAATAACAAAACTTCCAATGTATATAAAAAAACCAATATACACAAAACATACCTGTCTGTCTGTAGGTTATAAGTAACGTATATTTTTTAAGATATCTAGATAGGTATCTGCTTATCTCATAACGAAAATTATTATATTAAAACGTTCTATAAAAACACACCTTATGTCATTTTTTAGCTTCATGGTTTTTTCACATTGTATGGTAGTCGGAGATAACATAGTGACATAGATAACACACAGTCCGTTCTCAGATTTCCGCACAAATTCAACACATTGGGTGTTAGTGGCGGAACTCAACGACCTTCGCTTGTTCAACGCAACGGAGTGGGAATCGAACCCACTAACAATCGTGATTTCACCCAGACGCTGTCCCACTGCGCCACAATGGCCTCCACCAATATAATATCTAATCAATTTTAACTTTTAAAGAGAAAACACTAAATCTTAACTATTTAAATTACCGTTTTCAGTTAAAAGAAATAAACTTGTTATCATATTATATACTTATTAACAATATCCCAGCGCATCTTCAGATTTATAATCAAACATTTTAATTAGATGGTGTTTGGTAATCGGAGAGATGGGATGTTCGGAAGTCGATGCTTATCTCGATCACCTTGGGAGCAAGGATTCTGTGATAAGTCCATGAAATCATTTATGAAATCTCGTTTACTTAATTAAGTCCATAAACAATATTAATAATATTTTGTGTTCCTTTTTTGTGGTTCATATTTTTAACCGTTTGTAACAAAATTTTCAGTATACCATAAAGAATATTTACTATTAATCGAAATTATGTTTGTGGCGTACATTAGTTCTAGTATATTTCTTTAAGGATACATTATTTAGTTTCAATTTTATAACAAATTAATTGAATAAATCAATATTGTGTCATCACTGTCCTGGGTTCGATGGCTACTCGTTTTTATGCATATATTTAATAGTGTACATTCGTTTCGGCTGTTTGATAAGAAAAAATGTTTTGATAAGTTTCCCCACTCAACACGCAATATTTGTACAGTAAACGGAGAGTGGAGCACAGAATATGCTCACACTGTCACTACTACTACTAGGCTCCATCTGCGCGCTTTGCAAAAAAAACATTAAGGTAAGAGATACCTAGTTATATTATTTTTCATAAACTTTAATAAAAAAAACACCTAATAAAACCATATTATTTATTGTCGATACTCGCAGTAATCAAAAGGTATCAATGTTATCATGATTATTATGAATTCAATACCCACTTGGGCATTATAGTTAATTTTTAATTTTTCTACTCTCGTAAGACAAAGCGCGACATTGAGTTCCGCCACTTTGTTATGTCTCGTATCTGGACATAAGATATCTCGTATCTCTCTTTGGGTACACCTATACTATCTTATACTATTCTAGAAAAACCGTGGAGCTGCTACTTATAGAAATTTTGAGTACAACGCAAATTAGAACAATATATATTTTTTTATTTTTTTTTATTCCCACACTAAGGAAATTGAAAAAGACATATTCAGAAAACGTATAAAAATTTGAACGCAGCGGGATTTGAACCCGCGCCTCTTGAAAACCGTTCAAGCACTCTGACCGCTAACCCATGCGTTCTACATCCAGCTACGTTGAAATTCTTATACGCGATAACTTATATTTCTTTTTTTTAAGAACAATACATTTTCATGACAAACTGTACATAAACAGAAAACACAGCACTAAAAACTCGAATATCGTCCTCGGACATTCAAGAACTAGCACAAATATGTTAATGGCATGTGACACGAAGGGAAATTAACTATCTAACATTCGACTTGTGCAGGTAAATGCATCAAAATTAATTAAGGTGGGCATAGACCGCCCGCGCGCTACCGTCCCGGCGGGGAGTCCCGTGACGACTTCATGCGGCTTCCCGGAACCCAGGAGGCGCTGGACCCCGGCTAGACGGACTTACTGCGAGATCTTAAACCTATGTTTATCGTAGTTAAATATGTAAATTCTAGTTGAGGTAAAATGTCCAAGCTACATTTTGTATCTTACACATTTTATCTTTTAAATGTTTTTGCTTTAAGCAAAGCACATTTTAGTTTAGAATAACTAAGAACTAAATGTTGGCTCACTTTTTGACTATATAAATATAACCTTCTAAATATTATGATGTGATAATAATTAATTCCATTGCATGATAAACGACTGTTCAGCGCATTCTACTCTCTCTCTATAATATAATCATTTAATATTTATATAAAATGTAACTACTAAAAAATTATAATTACAAACAGATTTTGTTATAATTGCTCATATTTCTAGTAATAAGTTTACATTGAATCTGCAATCTGAACTGACAGGCCTACAGTACTAATATTCATCCAACATTTGAATTAAAATTTGAACCTGCAACATCTAAACTAACTGCGTCACATTGGCGCAACTTAATGTTCACACATACTCGTACATATGCATATTATCATAAAATCCAGCTTAGCGTCGATAAAAAGTTATCTCTAACATATAAAAAAAACGCAATAATTTTCCACTTTTCACTCTAACTCACTACATGATTCACATAAGTATTTTTATTGACCATAAAATTTTTGAGAACAAAACAACAAATCACTAGTAACTGACAAAAAATATTACGAACGCAGGCTTATAATCTAAGCGCCATAGCAATAGCCTACCTGTGCAAACTACGAAACAAAGTATTCTATGAGTTATTGTCGCAGCCCCTAAGATATTTCATCGATTTTATTGTGGCTCCGATGTCAACTCCGTCTCGTCGAAGGCTATAAAAGCGACGGTTTTTTGCGCAAGAAAGCTACGTTGAACGCTGGATTTGAAATGTTTTTATTTACTATAGTTACTTAGTTGGTAATGAAAATGCATAACAATTATTAAATATAAAAATTTACTCGTATGTATAACAAATATAAACTTACAAAGAAATGGAATCTTTATATTTCTTATATAATATACAGATGGAAATCGAAAGTTATTTAGCGATATAAATCCATCTAAGATTCATAAGTGCAAGTTTTATTTGTATTTATAGTAAATGCATTTTTTTTTAAATATTGTGTATTATAAAGAACTTCACAATGCAGTTTCGTATATAAAAATGTTTTGCTTCATTCCAATACAAGAAGCTTCGTATAAGACAACATACTATTAAACTTAATAAAACAGTTCAAAGGCTGTACAAAGGCTTTACTAAAATCAGTTAACCCGTGCTCACCTGGCTGACTCTCCCACAGACGTAAAAAACTCTTATAAAGAAATAAATTATTGCATTATGGCTTTTTGAAAGAGTCCACTGCTGCTGAGAAATGACAATATTATTAAAAAGTACGCGTCTTTGTCACACTATCTTTTTGTATTCGATATATTGTCGCTATAATAAATGCTGGCCCTTTATGGTTGGAGCATTGTGCTCCTACCTTTGTGGACATTATTAAATATATTTTAAAGAGTTTTATTAATGGTGGGCGTCGTAAGAGAATGTTTGATTTATTTTTTCGACGCGTGTGCTCGATGCTCGCGTGATATGCTTCAATCATCAAAATTAATGGAGTTAATGTTGAAATTGAAAACGTAAAATGTTAAATGCAATAAATAGTAAATATATTCGCACGTCGTAGTTATTGACTGTTAGTATATGGCTTTGTAAATGTCATATTCGTTCAAAATATAAAAAATTAAGCATGTAAAGAAGTTATTTAAATATTTATAAGTAAATCATAATTATAATTTAAGCATATAATATTATCAGACTATGATGGCGCATTGTGACAGCATCTGACTGTTGGCGGCTCAGCGTCTGAATGGTTGTGGGTTCCTTTCCACTCGGGTAAATGATAATATTAAAATTATATTAATTTCTCCACTCTGGTGACAAGACAAAGCGCGACAAGCAAAAAATAATATAAAGAAAACAATAAACACCCCAACACTAACCTGTCACAAAATTATTATAACCTACGCGAAAAGCACATATCAAATTCGTTGTTTTGTAACGTGACTCTCTAAGCTTGCGAGTACGCCTTCAATTTCAATATAAACTTTGTTTATTATTGAAGCTTTTCTGTAGTTGTTATAGGAAGGACAAGTACCCTTTATTTTTTACTTCGTAAACTTTTTGTACATTTTTATAATATATACGTTCCCACCTGACTCTATAGTTTCAAATTACATTTGGTATGCTAATTCTTAACATGTTTAATTTACACTTTGTATGAGCTTTTTTGAGTGTTGGCCTTGAGTATAAAAAACATGAATGTTTTATATACATAAGTTTAAACATATACTAAATATATCTATTACACATATTATTGATTATACCTCATAAACAAATACACATTACGCAATTTTTTTTTATGGAATTAGCACAGCTAGTTATATCACTCACATCACTCCACGCTGGGTGGCAGAGCACAAGCAATAGCAATAAGCAAAATAAAATAATATAAATTAATTTACATTAGTTGCTAGGAAGTATTTCCCATCTGCATCATTAAAGCATAAAAATTTATAACATAATTTATTTTCATCTTTTCTCCACTTTCTGCCAGTGCTGTTGAGTGGCGGGAGTCAAATGCTATATCTTACGTACAAGAGCGGGGAAATAAAAATAATTTAAATATAATCATAAACACCAATCCCCCCTCTCCCCCCAATTCACAATCAAACCCACAACCAATCGCATTTATATACACAACACGGCGCCATCTTAATAGAATATAATTATTATAATACCTAATTGATTATTATATAAATCATTACAAATAAGTTAAATAAAACGATTTGTCATAATTAAAGAACTGAACTGAACTTTATTAAGTTGTATGTGCGTTGCGTATGTAACGTTTTGAATAACAATTTTTGTTTATGGATTTAGATGAAATCTGCCATATAGTTCATGATCGATATAGGGGAGAGTCTGGTATATTGTACTGGCTGTTAAATTTTACCACTTCTAAACTTTCCACTAAATGGCTATTACTAGCAACACCAAATTATTGGCTTCCGGCGAGTGCGTTTAGTTTGAGAGACAAAATGTTAATGCTTGATATAAATTTTGACGAATATACCTTCAATAAAAAGTTATAAATTTGCTTAAGTTTTTTGTTAAATATAATAATCACGTCCCAAATTTATAAAGTAACGTAGTAAGTTTTGAGATTGTAATGTGACAAATATTTTATTCTTAATTTTTTAGTTTGTTAAATTATGCCACCACTGGTTGTCTTATTTTACTGGTAGTTGTAATTTTCCCCAACATTAAAAAATATTATAAATTAAAGAGGCACTGTTGACTTTAGAAAAGAAGATGTGTTTGAAAAGAATATTTAACCTAGTATTTTATGTTATACTTGATAATTAAATTAATATTGCCAATGCATTTATGTGTGCATAAAAGAAGACTCAGTACTTTCAATTTGGGCGGGCAAAACCAAATGTTGACTGTATGTGTGTTCGTTGTCATATCCCCTATATGGAAGGAACCTGCATGTCAAGCCCAGGTATTTGCGGTTATAAACGCTTATGTTATGTTAAACTAACACAGTAACAAGTAACTAAAGAATTGCGTCTCAATACGAAACAGTTCAATAACTGTTAGTTCAATAACTGTTAGGCAATACTAAATAAGATATTTATGTAAAATTTACTTATTTAGTTTTCATATAACTACTTATTTAACTTATACATAAAGAGCACTAAAGGTATTTAAGTTTGATAAATGTTTAAATTTGTATAGTGTTTCTTTTTTTGTTATTTCATTTTATGATTATGAATTGTATTAACATACATATATTTTCACTTTTCTGTATATAAATATAAGATCATTCTATTAATTTTGTGTATTATTATAACATTGTGATTACACCATATATCATATTTGGAAATCTCTTAGTGTTACAATTTAACCAAATAGTCGAGTAAATTGTACCAACGGACAGCCTAAATTACATACTAATTACAAGTTTTTTATAATTTTGAGAAATCCACTAAGAGTATGAAATTGACTATAAAGTAGGTACAAGTTAAACAAGGTCCTAAACTATGGAAAATTGGATAAATAGCATGTTTTAGATAATATAGAAACGAGATATTTTGATAAAACTAAAAAATCGTCCAATAATCCCACTCTCCCCTATAGTAATGTAGGGTCATAGTGACTGATATTATATTATCTTACAGCTGGTTCATAATAGTTTTTCACCACAATATATTTTATTTGGGAAGTATAAGCAAATTAAGTCAATGAAGCATATTCAAAGTAAAGTAAATCAATTTATGTATAAATTAATAAATAAAACAACTAATTTCCACTTTTAAATGAAACTCACGCTCGAAATCCTATAAGTAGAGGCAGTGTGTTCAAAATAAATCATAGCACTATGAACAGAAGTATAGCGGGTGTTAGCCGATAAATAATAAAATGAAGTAATGGAGTAATGGTCGCGCGTGGCGTTTAACAAATGAAAACTACGTGCTCCGCCACCGCGTACCGATCGAATTGATTACTGGACTATCGTAGGCTGGTAGCGATGGCCTTTTAGTTTGTACTATCTTGTTACATTTTCTAATAAGAGCCGCAATATATCTCGCTTCTAATATGATAAGCTTGTAGAGAAATTACTTAACTGTTTCAATAGAGTGCTGCGAGATTGTATTAAGTGATTACATTAGAAAAAGCTTAAGTTATACGTACATCTAAAAGCCAGGTGGCATATAAAAAATGGCTTCGTTGGTGATGTGATTTTGTTACATTTATGTGAGTATAACCATTTCACAATAAATGTCATAGCTATTAGAATAAATAAGAATAAGCGAATTACTTAGAAGATACCAAAACATTTCGCTTTCCGCAATCCCCAATAAGAATCTCGGAGTTGAAGTTATCTGTAGATTTATTTCTTTATCTTTATTGTTATGTTATCATGCAGTTGTCCCCGGAGACACTTTGCTACAAATTGATGAAATATCACTACATCTGAAACATTTATTAGTAAGTAATATTTTTAAGTATATTTGGGTAACTTAAAATTTGTTTATTTTTTGTAACCCTTATGACGTTGGTACAATAATATAATAGAGCCGATAAAAGCAGTCTCACTTGTCTTTTAAACGGCTGGCTACTTTATCATTTAGTGCGAGTTCCTTAATAAACTATGATAAAATATCAATGAAGTGTTCTCACATCCGTTACCACAAAATAGATGGATGAGAGACATACAGGTAATATTACTAAATGAAGTATCTAGCACGGAGGTCAGCCCACCGGGCATCAGCACGTGCCCTCGTTTACCCTCTCACAGCCACTCCATGATATCCTCGATGGCACCCTTTATAGCAACAAACTTTAAAATTATGGCATAAGTGTGTACAGTTCACCATACTAAGGTGCACTACGCAGCTGCGACCGCACGCGCTCTTAATGATGCGAGTGACATTGTTTTCGAATATGCACGGTGGTCCCGAATTAACATCGATTGCCACTTAATGGCTTTCCTGTTTTTTTTTACACAATACACTTTGAATTGCACGCGAATATGTTATTAATACAGTATTCTTTTTGTTTTTTTAATAATAGTGTTTGTTTTTATTTATAGCCACACCTTTTAGTTGCTGTGCTATTTGGTTTGAGAGTGTTGTGTAAAATTAAGTGAAATATTTAAAATGAAATTATTTTAAACGAATCAATTGTGTATATTTTGTTATTCGAAAATCCGAAATTCGAATAGTATTTAGAGCTATTTTCGAGTCCGTGGTCACAAGTACACTCGCTTAAGCTTAAGATTCACCATGCGGGTGCTGGAGCTTAGGCCCCTGCCTGGGACTTGCGACCCAAGTGTAGAGACCTCTCTCTAACTAGCCAAGCTTTTAAAGATCCTACTATAGCCGCTTTCGAAATACCTTTAAATTACTAATACGTTTATACTAAATTTTATAAATTTAAATAATAAAATGCAAAACTTTTAAACTAAAGGTATAAATATAACTGTAAGTATTAAATTACATCAGCTGTGAATATTATAAAATATTGTAAATGCTACTATAATTATTTCATCTTTGAGATTAACAGCTTTTACAGCAAAAAAATAGAAATAAAGTAGGTCTTTGTAAAGAAGCGACAAAGCCTAGCGTGAAACAGGGCAAGATGTCATCCGATATCATCAATCTGTAGTGTCTAGAGTGCACTCGGTGTTTTGTAAAAACTTTGCTATTTATAACATTCTTTTTTATTCAAGTAATAAATTGTCAATTTAATGAAATATAGAAAAACAAACAACGAGCCCTAATGTACCAAATACAAATTTTATTTAAATTTCTTTTATTAAACATAAATTAATTTAAAAAACATTCTTAAGTTATCTCGCATTATTTGAAAAAAAATATTCTACGACTTAAATAATACATAGAAGCGGAAAGGCATCGAGTTAATTATTTCAACTTTCCCCTTCAGTGGCGTCTTTATAGCGGCAAAAATGGAAATAAAATAGGTCTTTGTGGGGATCGTTTGAAGTCTCAAAGCCTAGCGGAACAGGGTAAGATGGGGACTGATATTATCAGGCTGCCGCATCCAGATAGTGCGTGCTTGTGTGCACTGAATTTTAATGTAGTAATTACGTATTTATTGTTATATCTCAATAGAATTAATATAATTTTGGGTTTGTTTGCCTATGTTTGAATGTTATGACTTCTCGTGGAACACGTCTTTCAGTGTTAGTTACATTTTCATTGCATTGTAGAATTTGTTTTATATATTTACTTTGGAATTAAGTATTGACGGTATATTCAAGCTCTACATAGTGTTTATACGATATAATTGTGTAAGAGTTGTCCACATATATTTATTATAATAATTATTAGTCAACTTGAACAGTGTATACTAAAATTAAGTCACACTAAGTAATAGTATAAGATAAGGTAAAAAAAAGAAAACATTTTCAGGCTTCTGGCGAGGTAACATACATATTGAAATTGTTATAGCACCGAAATGTCTAAAAGCTAAATTTTAACTTTTCAAATAACCAATATAAACTTTAAACTTCTAAAGGAAATTCTTCGCTACATATTTCAATTAATGTGTAAAATTTTGAGTTTCCCTGAAAAATGTGCACGGCCAACGCGGTCGATCCTGGCACAGACGCCCACACCCCACAGGTGCGACGGAGATAATCCAAGATGGCCGCCGAGATAGGACGTGACGTCACGGCCCTCCCCCTCCCCGGGCGCATCCTCGAAGCTCTGCCACCCTCCCAAGATCCTTTAGAAAATCTGGAGGTACAGTTGGCATAAGCGGTAATGTTTCATAAATTATCGACTATTATTGTTAAGAAGGTAATTTAAGGTATTTTTATTATGAAACAACAACTGTTTTTAAATATTATTACTTGTTTTCTTAAACTAGTCTTATATTGGTTAAACGTCAGTTAAGCAATAATCAACGAATCGAGCTGAAGCTGATATTATCGCATAAATTAAACAGACAAGAAATAGAATAAGTACCCCACACGCGTTATGTTCGTATATCATCAAATAAATTTCAGAGGGTGCTCATTGTATATACCCCCTAAGTATACGGATGAGTTTGAATTGCATGTGTATATATGGTGCAAATATAATATTTTAGTATTAAAAAAATATATAAAATACACAAAAAATTATCAAATTAGTTTTATTTTAAGTAACTTTTGGCACGGGGACGGGTTGAGTTAAATGTTCAGCAACAACGTGGAAACCATCTTGTTCACTACGGTACTTCGTGACGTGCACCTGGCCATCATCACAAACGAAGCTATACTGACCTTTGATTTCCTGGACGAATCCTCCATTGGTACCCGGAACTAGACGACCACGCTTTGATACCACCGTGTCTGTAAAAACAGTACTCTTCATAAACCTCCTTCAAATTAAAGGTTATAATTATATTTTGTGATCATTAATAATATATGTTTTTGTATTTATGTATATGTATATCTATTTTTGGAGTAGGAAGGTAAAATTAAATAGCACATAATTTCACAAACTTCCCTTTCTTTCCAGTAAGATTTAGTTAGGTACAACTAACGCTTTCTCCTTCCAACGCACATTACATCCAATGCACATTAAATTAAAAAAAGGTATCTTACTGTTATTTCCGCATCACGGTGAAGTCAGAAAGAACCTAATGACGAACTTCTTGACGAAGCTCCGTTTTCCACTTTCCGTCCCAAAATGAGACATGCGTGTTGAGTGATGGAACTCAAAGCCACCCTTTGTCCTACCATGGCAGAGATAGATGCCATATATATATATATATATATATATATATATATATCTGACACCAGTACGCAAGTACGAAGTTGCTTTCCAGCATAGGCCTCCCCTAGAGTTTGCCACATTAATTATTAGAAATTAATATAATTTAAATATAATTATTTACCCACCGGGAAATACATTGATAGAAATCGCTTCTACTCTATTACTAAATTGATTGAATGCTTGAAATTCTAGGGTAAATTTTTTAGCAATATCCAAAAAACTACAAAAATTAGGTATGTTTAATCAATCAATAAAATAATTATATTATATAAGTAATAGTGAATAACGAAATGAAATCTAAAATTACATTACTTAGGTACTTTTAGCAATAATATCGAAGTTCATATTGTCCGAATTCATTGTGAACTTCTTCGTGCCGTATAGCAGGCAATATTGTGAGGATTTATCGCCATCCTTGTGTGCTAGTGCACCGACCACTAATTCTGCTAAATATTAATAAATATTGTTTAAATTGAACATATAATTTCGTATAATGATTGTTAATTTAGTTACAGTTCGTGTATTATTTTACATTTCATTTATTGTATATTTGATATGACAGTAGATCATAAGTATGTCTCATGCCTTATCCTAAGGCATAAGACGTACAGTAGCTAAGAGGTATGTATAGTAGCGCGCTACAGCACAAAATGTATTACTTGACAGAAACAAGTCCCAGTAAGTCCAAGCCTTTAAATCAGTTACAATATATGACTAAAAATATGTATGAAGGCAACTCACCGATTTCATTGTTCTTGTTATTCGATAAATGGTATAAATGCAATTGCTTCAATATGAATTGAAAACATTAAAAAATAATAATAAAGTATTACATAATAAAAATTGAATGTTAGCACATGTAACATTTTGTTAATCGCTTTTCTATCGCAGTGGTTCATTGGCTGACAGTTGTAGATTCGATTCCCATTTGGGGGAGTAATTTCTCCCGTCTGATAAAACTAGCGCAGCGTTGAGTTCCGACTCAACACAAAATGTCTCTAAATACATTGTCATTACACATAGCACTAGGTTTCTTTTACTTATCTGCTCCATGAATTGATATAAACAAAGCTAAAAAATATATATATCTGTTCAAAAACAATTAATGGTTACCAAATATATTTTGAAAAAAACCATACCAACTAAATATTCTCTATACAGTAGTATATTTCAGCCCATCTTACACCTTCCAAATACGTACAAAGAAAATTAAGAGTAAAGACTGTAAGAATTTTAGATATTCAAATACATTGTTTATTTTATAATACCGTTTAGATACCAATATTTATTGCAGCTTATGCCTTATGCATTACTTTATATATTTAAAGTTATAAAATTCGCGAAATAGTTACATTTTCTGCGAACGCTACAAAGGGTGGCGCTATGTGCTATGAGCTATGTAAGAGGTTATCTGCGTCGTCGGAGCCTATCTAAATCTGTATAATCGCACCCGCCAAATAATTATTATTACATGTACCGACGTGTAGCGTGTAGCGTATAGCCATCATATTAGAAATACCTACAATTTCAATAAATATGTCTGTACCGATCCTGTCTACGATAAGCTTTGCGAGCTTTGAGCAAATGGCTGCTTCACAATAGTGCTTTTAAAGTAACAATAAGATAATTGATTATGTGCACTTATATAGATTAATATTATACAGTACAGTAGTTTTTATTTTATGTCGTTTCGATGTTTTGCTGTGCCAGTATTAACATTTTATAAAAGTATTCAAATTAAATAAAATAAAACTATAGGTTATTTTAATATCCAAAATTTATGAGATATTTTACATTAACAAATATTTAACTAATATGTATATTTAGAAAATATCCATACAGATATTACAGTTTTGCTTAACCTCGTGCATCTTTGTACATCAGGGGTTAAAAAACTTCTCATGGCTGTGTTCAAAGCTCGTTTTCGTAGGAGGTTTGCTGATGACGTCGATAAGGCAGGGCGTGTGAAGTCATCACATAGACGTGAGGGCTGAGTTATTGCAGCCTCTTGAGCTGCTTTTGTGTGTATCAAGCAATCGCTTGGATTAAACATTTAACCGTTTTTATTTTCTTTTAAATATACTTACAATACATGCACTAATTTGTAATAACTTACACTAATTCCTTAATGTAATTTATATTACCACTTAAGTATTTAAAAATATAGTTCTATAATATATTAAAATGTTACATACAATAATATATAGGATAATATTACATTTTTATATATGACAACATTAAGCGTTGTTGTTCATAAATATACCAAAGTGTTCAAAGTTTTGTATAGCTGCCGATGATGCCGATAAGGCAGAGTCGCGTGAAGTCATCACGTCTAGAGAGGTCCGTTAACGTAGTCACTCCAGTTCCTTTTGTTCGCAAGGATCGTTTGGATTAAGCATTTAAGCGATTTTTTTCAATGGGAGGATTAAGTGAACTGTATTGGTTGCTACCGTATTGTATTATTAGGATACAAGGCAGCATTGCTCTTATACACATAGTATATAGCAGCTTATTTTTGTATACAACTAATATATTGTAAATAATAATTATTTATTTTTGTTCCCTTGTTGTTATATTGGTTAAATAAATAAAAAAAGATATATTTCATGAAAAACCGCATCCAGCTCACCGCTATCAATAAACGCTAAACATACGATTAAACATTTTAAGAGTAAATATATATAAATGTTATTATGTTACTGTAACAGATCCAAACATTTTTTAAATTTAATGGTAAAAGTCCAAATTGACCTTTGATCATTAATTTCGAACTTCTAAGACTTGAACATCGTCATTTTAGCTTTTACTTCTAAAAGACACGGAAAATGTTAATTAGGTTAGAAACACTTTAGACATTTACCATTAAAGTTAGTAAATCTAACCGTAAAATATTCACCGTATTAGATAAATAACTTACATGGCTACTAAATATATCCACGTTTTGGAAGGATAGGCATGTTGTGTATCTATATGTAACAAGTAATTAGACGACGCACGAGGAACGAGGCGGGAAGCGGAAGCTCGCCGGAGATGAAGGCGCGATACAATATCCGGTTAGACGCCATTTCCTTCAAACGTAGTGTGTGGACGCCTTTATGTTTGCTTTTATTTCACACTTTTAGTATATTAGTGAAAATTACACAAGAAAAATACTAAAAGACTATTTACAGTTAAACTATCGTCCAAATTAAATAAAGCGTAAGTTTGTTATTACACAGAAAGACCACAGCAGGGATATCGTTTAATAAAGCTTAATTGCGCAGTACATACCGCGAACATCCATAACAAATGTGAGTAGCCCAGGGTGGTACCCTAATCCCAAACAAACCGATAAACTAGTAGCTTCTGTAACGTGTGTTAACACTGTCGTCCTGGTAATAGCCGCTGTACAATGTGACATCTGCGTTTGAAGACTATATAGCATGTTCGACACTATGATACTGCTTTTGAATATTTTGTTTGGAAATTATAATTCAACTCTTTTTGTAAAAAAATTAATATAGGTACAGTCAAAGATCTTTATTCGCGGGAATTGTATTTATATGGGATTATAGGGGATAGGTACTTTCCTATGCGACAAAATAAAATAAAATAAAAAAATTTAATTGAAGTTTTTGGCCATATTAATTAATTATTATAATCAGAAAACTTACACAGTCGTTTAAAGAAAATTATAATTTTATCTTGCTTGGCAGTTTTAAAAACTCCTGCAAATCAGATATTCAGCAGTGGCATTACCAATTTTTCATTTAAAAATAAGACTTCGTTCCATAGACACATCAATTTCTATAAAGAAATCACAAAGCTTAAATCTAAAAACCAAACTGTCACTAAAAATATTTTTACATGCATGTAAAAAAGTATTAAAACGTTAAATGTTTTATAAAATTGTGTTAAAAAAAATTAAATATTCAAAACTATATTAAAAGTTTTAAGTGTATATATTTTGTAGCCCTATAGTACGTATTTTATGATAAGTAAAACTTTTACTATAACTCTACTACGATTATTTAAAAGAATTGAAATGATTCATAAATACTTACATTTGTAACGTGAATTTAAATTCAATTAATACTTGTTTCTCCCTTGACACATAACACTCGTGGGTTAGGAAGTGTAAATTAGCGCGTTTGATGCGCCCGCGGCGCGACGCGTGCGCTTTGTCTGTTTCCATCCGATACAACTGTTGCAAACCCAACACAAAAAAAATTACAATAACCATGTCACTTTATTAAGAAACTTTGTTAAGTTCATTTATTAAGACTTTCCTAGCGTATGACGTATCTGACTGCATCATAGAAGAATGTAAGCAAAATAAAGTAAAGTAAATTCGACTAAATATAACAGACACCAAAGAAATAATATTATATCACCCGTCATACACCTAACTTTCTAGTTCTAGAAGGTTGTATAAGCTAATTGGACACTAGCACTACTAAAGTCATTATTTTATTACATTATTATATAATACAGTACGCTTTTTCCCGCATAAAATAGCCAGCAAGAATCTAGTGTCAAAACACTCACGTACTCCACTAGCCTCCAGAAGTCGAGTTATTATATGTAGAGTGGCGGAACTAAACGCCGCGCTTGTAGCGAGAGTAGCGAGATGAGAATAATTTTATTAAACATAGTATTGAGAGAAAAAAAATGTAGCAAATTTAAACAGTAAAAAAGAGATATTATATACAGACTTAAATCTTATATACAGACGAGATATCCTAGATATTTATAAAAAACTAAAACTATATAACTGCTTAACATTTCCAACATCTAATTACTATTATACAGAACAGTATTGTACCTCAGTTATAATTAAAGCAGATTAATAGCTCGTTAATTAGAAACAAACACGACCGAGACTCACTTTCTAGCCGGTTTGTTGTTTTGGTCCCCACATTTCGTTAATTAATGTTTTATTACTAGTTTATTAGATATGTAAGATACTTCACGGTAATACATAATTAATATATGTAGATAATGTAATTCTATACGTTTCTATTTTCGTTTTATAATATCAATTTGTTGGTTGGAAATGAGCATTGCAAGAATAATGTGTGTTAGTATTAATCTAAAATTAAATATAATAAATAACTATATTGTACTAAAATATTTCACGAATAACAATAAGGAATAAGGACAATGCAAAATACTTGTAACTTAAAAATAAATGTAAAAAAAGTAGCAGGTACTTTACGAATTTTTGTTCGTAATAGTTGTTAGTTGCATCGTCAATATAATAAGGGAATAATTATTATATTTAGATTATTTTCATATATTAGCTGTACAGTGTGTAAGACAAAACACGGCCACAAGTTCCGCTACTCAAGCTGCATTATCTCCAATTCGGACGTAAATTGAAGAAAAGAGAGGCCTATATTTAGAAAAAATGAGTACTAACCGAAACTACTATGTAACTAGCTAACACTTTCTATGAAAAACACTTTTTTTAATCACATTGTAGATTACCACGTATAGGTATAGAGATCAGCCTATAGATATTCCACCCCTCAAATAAATCTGATTTACTGCCGCGATTCCATCTCTGGTTACATTACCACCCTTGATAGCTCCCGTGGCAACAAAAAGCCACTAATATTTAATTGACTGCAATATAAATTATAAGTTACTTCTATCATCAACATTTTTCCTCTAGCATGAAATAAAGATGTAAACGAAATTTTATTCGTTTTAGAATAATTATTAACTTTATGGTGAATTAAGATGCAGTCCATTAACATATTGTTGATTAATTTAAATTGAATTTCAATTATAAATGAATTCCCACCGCCGGTGAATAGTTCATTCACTTATGTTTTGTGACATTCCGTACTGTCGTAATGTACAGTATGTATGAGTTGTGGGTTAAAATATTAGGTATAAACTGTATTTAACGATTTTCCACACGTGATAAGGATATTTTGATTACAGTAAAATACAAGATGACTGGGCAATACGTAAGAAACAAAATCTTGATACTAAAAGATAATATTCCAAGTGTATGGCCAAGAAACAATAACCTAAACAAATAGTCAAAATTATAATTTTTAGTTCGTTGCGCATAAAAGTTTTAAACATTTCATTGTTAATTTTCATCACAGCTACTCGATCTCGATCAACTTAATTAAGGCAGACTGAATATATTTTTTTAACAGCTTAGACGGGCGTTCATCATCCAGACACAATTACATCTGTTATTTAAACTAAACTATTGGGCTCTATGACACCCCCAATGTTCCAGGCTCATTTAACCCCCTTGATCATAAAACGGAACAATAACGTACTGGTCCAGGGGTGGCCGAGATTCTGATTGCAACCGTTTAACAGCCCCACTTAGGGTGAAAGTATAGGGATTTTATATCGATTTTTCTTTTACTTGCTTATTCATAAGTATTTTGCGTGAACGATTACTTTTTATAATATAATTTCATATTGGCGACAACACGTTGCGCAAATAAAATACTCAACTCATTCAGATACTTCATACGTAGAATAAAATCGAGTAAACAAATAAAATCAAGACAAAATGTAAATCGATCTTTATTTTTATTTTTCATTACCGTAAATAGGCAACAGGGATGTGCATATGTAATATATCTGTTAGTAATTATTTGAATAAATTTAAACAAAATAATTAACAAATTAGACCATTAATAGGCACTTTTTGTTACCGATACTAATTAGAGCTAATTTATGTTGGCGTAACTCGAATAACGTTCTCGTTCATCAATCGACTTAATTTATTGTCACATTAAAAAGAATAATTAAAATAACGGGTAATAGATAGCTGAACGTTCCTCTTGTTGAATTACGTTAATCCCTTAATCGGTTCGCAAGACAGCGAAATTTTCATAAATCAATCAAACTTTGAAACAAAGATCATAATTCCTGCGAAAAGAGTCTCCTGAAAAACTTAAATTACTCTTTTTCCGCATTACGAGTGCGAAAAATCTTCTTGACGGGCTGAGAAATTGATGGTGTTGAAAAAACTGGCAAGCCGAAATCCGAAGAACTTTTTATGTCAGCCGAGTTTCACTTAAACGAGTTTCTACATCCATTTGGAAGTTGCTCGTATACGACAAGCTGACAAATTTTAATGAACCTAAGCGCCCGCTAATGTCCGCGACTTGCGTAATGGGAAAACTTTGAAGCCTCCGCACCATCCCACTTGCTGTAACTTGGATTTTTTACGTTCCAATTTCCATATGTTTAATATATTTCTTTACACTTTAAAAAGATTCATTTTTTTAAATGCGCTCATAAAATTCTCACTAGCCAGCGCATTTAATACTCCCTTCAAACATTTAATGCGCAATCATTTCGACGTGTGCCACACAATTTTCAAACTCTTTCACCAAATGAGCTCCAGTATCCATTACGTTATAAATTTTGACGAGCTCCTATGACCGGCGCAAAAAAATTCGGGACCACATGATTGTGATTTAAACCGTCCCCCGTTTAAAGGCGTCGGCGTCATCCATCATACGCTTTACATATGTTTGAATAAAGCTCGTGGGAAAAGGATTTCCTCTCAGAAGTCAGGGAGAGTGTTCTGCAGCTAAGTAGGGTGAGCACGTTTTGTATGCGTGACCTCTGGATAAAAGGACCATAATTAGTCACTTTTGTTTCTCTCTTTTCCAAAATATTATTTTATACAATTAGAAAACCTTCATGTCATAGTGTTAAAATTATATTTTGAAACGTCCTTGGGACTCGTGGCAGGGGGAAATAATTATTATACCTACTAGTAAAAAACTATGCATGATGGTTGTGGGTTCGAATCTAAGTCGAGTAAATTATATGTAAATTTATTTACAGTACTTTCATTTCTCCGCTCTAGTGACAAGACAAAACAGGGTGTTATCCGCCACCGCCAATATAGAATGGAGTGTTTGTCACTTGTTTGTTATCACTGCTTGCCCTTCTATGGTGGAAAAAATGTGAAGCTGAAGAAAAAGGATAATAATTTAATTTTAAATCAACCGAGTTTAACATAAGGTACGTACGTATGTTTAAAAAATAACATATATTTATAAAAAATACACATTTTTAAAATCCTGAATCTGATGGCGATTATGGTTCTCTCACTACAAATAGCGGATTAGGGCAGTTTAGCAAACAAGGCGTCACTGACGTGTGCCGCCCTCACAGCTAATGCCATATTAATGTCTATTAGAAGCCAAGTATTGTTCTGGACTAGAGTCGACGATTTATTCAGATTTATTACACTAATGCGACGTGCTAAGTCACCGGCTTTCGCACGAGTGACGGCAGTACAACTCAAGTGGGACTTACTCCCAAAAAGTACATCGTTTTACTTCGAAATTGAAGTTTTAGCTTAATATTCGCACTTTTAATCAATTAATAACAAAATATATTGTGTAGGTATGCAGTTTACTGCAATTAACTGTGGAGTGCGACTAGGTTCCCATTTCTTCCTCTTAAAATGGAAAAAGACCAGCAAAAATAAATTAAAATTTATGAAACTAAACTGGGTACTTTGATGAGTAATATATATTTATTAAACTTGAGTATGAAAGATTTTTACATATTAATTTTATAATTTATCAAGATCTTCAAGTATTTTAACAAAAATTTAGAACGGTCGTTTTATAAACCAGGGTTTAACGACACTTAATCGCACACGTGCCGAAATCTCTCTCCCCATCACAACTCATTTCTTATCTACTCTTTATGATATTACTGTATTATCTCACTTAGTATCAATTTTTTATATTTTGTTTCTTACAAAAATCCAATATTATGTGTCAAATTCTTCTTTCTTAATTTTGAATCGATCTTCTTTATAACTGCTGTGATTTTTAAAGCGACGACGTAGAAGACAAACATATACTTTGAAATTTTTAGAAATGTTATCACTTACGTTAAACAAAATATTTTTAGAAATCGTATAAAAATTTGAACGCAGCGGAACTCGAATCCGCACTGGTCGCTAAGCTATGGCTCGTTCGTGTTCAAATATTTACACATTTTATAGAAATGTTAAACATATACAGGTGAAATCTGTGTAATCTATATGTGCTTAGGAAGAAAGCATAAAGATATAATATATATTAATACAATATGTCTTTATACTTTTGACTCTTGAGTTTCTGACTGTACAAGTGATTGTTGCGAGTTCCATTCTCAATTGGACAATATTCACCCCTACGGCAAAATTATGATAAATTCCACATTTATTATATATAAGTTTAATTTCAGTGTGCGAATTTACATTTTTTTTTTCTATTCCACCGGAAAGAGAAAAATGTGGTGAAACAATACCCCTTTTGTTAAACTTTAAAGAACTGAAAATTCATATTAATAATAACGTTTATTAAATCTTATGTGCGTCGCGACATAGTGTCTCGTGTCTTGTTACAATAGCGAAAATTCCTTTATACAACCTACAGTTAAATCTGAATTCCAAATATCTAACTAACTAAATTCAGAGGATTCCACAACAATCCTATTACCGGCGTTTCACTTTACACTTCCTGCCCATTCGTGTGCAATCTGTAGTGCAAATCCGTTAATCTTATTTGGCGGGTAGACATCGCACGTGGCGCCACGTGGCGGCAAATCGAACTAATCTCGCTGCCGTACGCGCCAACAGCGGGCGGAGCGCGTGCGCCGCCCCGATAACGCCAAGATGCCATTCATTCCCGTTCTTTTGTCACGAACAATCATATTTATTTATGATATTTGCTACAAGTAACCTGCTACCCTATGCAACGCCGCCCCCGGCTTAGGTGAACCTATTGTTAAGCGTTATTGATATCAAAACGTAGAATTAAATCTGTATTACCGGCATATCAAGCACCCGGTATTATAGTTAATAACATTTAACGCAAACTAACCAGCAACAAAACTTTTTTTTTTAAATTATAGCATGTATGTCTGTAACCATATTCTGGTTGATTTTTAAGTGTTATAAAAGTATGTTTATAAAAAATACAACTTTCGATTTTTTGTAATTTAAATTATTATATTAAGGGTTAGCTTTAAGTATTTGTTCACCGCTACCACTACCACCACCACCATCACCACATCATTATAATAATTAGAGCTCAATGGCTGGCTCAATTATAGTTTTTAATTCAATTAATTTAATAAGTGTGATATAATAATAGACGTACACTATAAAGTTATAGGTGCTTTATATTTTTTGTTTTTAGTCGTGACATGATTCGACACATTGCACATTTTGATAATGGAGAGCAGACGTGGTTTGGTGGTAAGTTTGGGAAGAAGAAATCGTCCTCATTGTTTTCAAGGATCACATCCATTATACCAATATATAAATTGATAGATTTTAATAAATTTGGAACGTTCGTATTCCATTGGAATCTATGTAAAAAGGAATTAGTTTGAATTAAGAATTAGGAAATTGAATTTTTTGTTATATTTTGTGCATAGACCATTAGTGTACGAGTCCGACTACAAAAGCTGTGTGGATGTGCAAAGATAATAAACTATCATCCCCAAAATAATTAAAAAAAATTAATCAAAACTTGTCTATAATCTAAATAGCTCTAGACCACAAAGATATGATTATAATTAGTTTACGTATAACTATATCATCTTGTGTAATAGAAACTTTTTATATTTATCCAAATTATTTATTTAAATTAAAAATATTATGTGTATGGCAAACTTTGGAGATCTATCACTGTCATGTCAATTGTCAAAACAACTACTTATTAAGCATTGCACATTGTTTTGCAACACGTCTGTTGTTATTTAATGTAAATAGTGTTTTTGACTCCTTCTAAGTTCAAAATGGTTGAGGAAGATGAATACGCATGTGTCAATAAAGCTCAACTCAAAATTAAGGATAATTCTGGCATAAAAAAGAAAAAGAAGAAGAAGAAGGCCAACAAGGAAATAGAGAAAGTTATTGAAATTGAAGTAAAACAACAATTAAAGCAACAAGCAAATCCGAACAATAAAACGAAAGCTGAAATAGCATTTCAGAAAATGCAAGAAAAAATGGTAAGCTTAATAGTTCCGTTACTTTAGCCATTCAAAAATGTCATTTCCCAGTGAAATTATTATTGTAATTAATTGATATATTTTAAGTATCCAAACATATATTATTTATTATTACCTTACTCTCTATTAATCATGTTAATTTACAATACTTTTTATTTGTTTTATAATAATAATATTTATATTTTTGGTTAGATTGCCATTTGACTTAATTCATTGTCATATTCCTACTGAAAAATCCACATAATAATTTACTTTTCTATCTGTCAACATTACATTTAACAAATTAACATGATGAAAATGTATCATAATTATTAAGTAATCACCTCTTTAACTGTTCAAGTATTGTTTTTGTGTATTTACTTAAAGTAAGTTTTAGCTTAGTTATAGTTAGTACTAACCTATATATTTTATTCTTTGTTACAGCAAAAGCAGAGAATTCTACAGAAGGCTGAAATGACTCACAAACAAAGGGTAGAAAAGTTCAATCAACATCTAGACAGTTTGACTGAGCACTTTGATATACCAAAAGTGTCATGGACTAAGTAATTTATATGTATTAAAAACAGTACTATATAGAATGTAATTACAATAAAAAAAAAACTTTAGTTTCTTGGTTGTTTATTCAATATTTGTTTATTTTATATTTCTTGGCTTCATTACATTACCAATTTAAAAAAAGTGACTGTTTAATAGATGTACCTGTAGAAGTAGAGTGGAAAAATAAATATAAATAATAATGTAAATTTTTTTTATTATACCAAATTATATAAAATCATAATAAGTAAAGGCACTTATAGACATTGTCTAATTATTTGAGATTCTTAGTCTAAACAATCCTCAGAAAGTAATATTAATATTTTTTGTCAGTAAGGATATAATTGTGTGAATCTTACTCTTACACATGTTGAATAATTAATAAGTACTTTATTTCTGAGTACAGATTTATAGCTTTCAATTTACTACAGTGCTAATAGTCTAATACCTACCATGTTTATAAAAATGTCTACTTGTCTACAAAGTAAAAATTAAACTTAAAAATATTGATTATGTCAATAACTTTTAGAAAAACATAATTTTCTTTTTTAAGTCAATAAAAATATCACTGTTAAATAACGTTTGGACGGATTTGTAATAAAGTTGTCTTATAATGGAGGTGATAAATAAAAATTTATATAATACTAACTTATGTCTAAATCTATAAAAAATATACATATTTATAAAGAAAAAAAAATCTAAAATGTCTTCGTAAACAATAATATACATTAATAGCTATAACAATGTTTGTTATTCACAATATGAAAATTTGCCAAAATTTTATGTTATACTTTGATATTTTTGTACTATACTCAAAACATATTATAAATAGTTTAAACAAATTTTCACTATTGTCTATGACATTCATCTATTTCTTTTTATTTCAAACATAATATATTTATAATTAGTATTTATTTTCTTGTCTACACTCATATTACTGACAAATGGTACAAAACTTGATTATAATTAATTCAAGCCTTTTTATATATGTGTATAGTAAATTTGAAAATTCAATATGTAAAAACTGAAATATAAAAGTACATTATAACAATTGAATTAAACTGAACACTAGAACTGGTGTATATATTTTTAAAGCACTTGCACTATTACTTCTCCAAAATGAATAACTAAAGGAGAAAACTTTAATGTAATTTTCTTTAGTTGACCAGGGGTCACTGCCATCATCAAAATGCATGGGGCATTGATCCCTTTCTCTCTCATATTCTTCCATTTCTACAGCGACTGCTGCACCTTCAGTGTAATTCCATGATGTAACATCTTGTTTTAAATCACAATACGGACCTAGGGCTTGAGACATTAACACTCTAAAAAGAAAATTAAAGAGATATTTGAATTTATGCCTAAATTTTACTATATATTAATGTGTGAGAAAAAACTATCCTTTATTTCTATCGCTAAATTATACATACAAAAATATGAACTAAGTAACTAAAAAGTAACTAAAGATTGGAATTTTTGATTTTATCACCTAAAATTTAAATTGATCAAGCTCTTTCATATCTACTCAAACAAACATTAATTTAAAAAAAACTTTTAATGAGATTTCATTTATATTCCTATACATGTACTATGGGACAGTGTCTGACTGTAAATATGATGGTTGTGGGTTCCATCTCCATTCAGGGAGAATGATTATATATAAAACATTTTTATTTCTCACAACAAAACTGGCAAAACAAAATGCCACATTCATATCCATCACTCAACACACAATGTCTTGAATTCATAGACTGGATTATCTCTGCCTACTAACTGAAACAAAAGGCAAATAAATACCTGTTTAAATCGGCTCTTTGATATACCCAGCATCTGTATTTTGAGAAGGGATCCAATTCATCATATGTAATTAAATACGATTTAAGATTCTCTTTCCAATAGCCAATACATTTCATTTTATAATCGGGATCACTGTAGATATCAACAGGCCTTCCCAGATAGTCCACTGTTAGACAATAATTTTCTTTAATTTGTATTGTCTTTTGATCCACATCACACACAGAGAAGTCACTTATATTTAATTTACAGTACAAATTTGGTCTTGGACTCAACGTTACACCTCCTAATATTCTCGTTTCAAATCTCACATCTCCTTTCTGTGTAAAATTAAATTTCCCGGCGACTGGACATCGGATAGGAGAAGGGTCCTTTTTTAAAAATATATCATATCGCCATTGCTGTTTGTTTTTAAATTGTACCCAAGAACATACAGTGTGAAAGTTGCTTTGTATCATTGCCAATCCTTTTCGGTATCTGAAATAAAATTGTGTATGATTTGCTTTATTTTAAGTTTACACGTATAAAGCAGCCACTTTACTCATACAATACCGTTCCTGTAGTAATTTTAAGAAATCTTTTCAATGTGCTCCCAAGGAATATACATAACAAATTACCAAATGTTCCACCCAGTAATTTAGGCCAGTCATTTAGACAGTCATTCAATAACATCAGAGTTGTATATTTATAGATATAATGGGAATTTGCTTTTTTATTATTAATATTTATATAAAATCATCAGGCTATTGTAGCACTATGTGACATTGTTCGACTGTAAGTTGTGGGTTTCCATCATTCTCCCACTTGGGGGGAATTATTTATATTTTAATTATTTTCATATTTCTGCTCCAGTACATCATGCATATCACGCATTGTATCGGTTTTGGGTGGATAGAAGAAGCTGGAGTGGCTTGACACTAACTCCTCTAAGATCTCCCACGCATTACGGGAAAAACGTAAAACCAAAAAAAAATAAAAATCACCTATACATTATTTTATATATAGGAAATACGATAAAATTTATATTATAATATGTATAATATATAAAATAAAAAGAAATAAATACTATACAATAATAATGACAAACAAGAACTACCTTATAACATTATGGTGTTGCGGAACAAAATCGAAGCATACATAGTCTTTCTGACACCCGTCCACTGTGAGACGCGCCATCATGACGCGACTGTCACGTTGTTCTCTAAAATAAGTTTGGATAAAATTAAAAGGAATACACTTAAAATAATTTTATTAATATTGAATTTCCATACGATTTTTAAGCAAATAAGATGGCAATTAGCGAATTGAATAACCGTAGCAAGCTTTTATTCCATTGATACAGGTGAAGCTAATAAAATCCAAGGATGTTATGGATAGGGTTTTTCTTAGAAATAATATTTAAAACATATTGTTATTGCTTTTTGCATGTCGTATTAAAGTATATTTAAATTCTTTTGTAATTCTATTTTCATTAGACGCTTTTAGACGACGTGAAAGTAGATTTAATCATGCAATATAAAGTATTTTCGTATTCCTCATTTTCTCATATAGTATAGAGTACGATTACCCAAAATAACGTACAATACTTTATTATAAAGTACGGGTGGCAACCCTAGTTATCGTAGTAGTACCTTCGTTATTGAAACTATCAGGATATCCGAAATAAAAAACTATACGTAACCGCAGTTATTAAGGATTTGTTTTATAAGTATTATTATCATATTATATTTAAATGCAGAACATCTAAAACTGACATGGTGTGAGCCAATGTTACAATTATTTTTTACGTTACATGCGATGTTGAGATAAAACTAAACTATTATTCAAGTAATATAATTTAAAATTTGTTTTGATATTAATTTTTGAGATTTCAGGGTAATTTGTCAATTAATCATTGAATAAAATGACCTGGTGAGCGTTCGCAGTTCTTATTATTAACTCGTATCGTGTACAACTAGTTACAAGGGACGGTTCGCGTATATACAAGTTGTTTTACGGTAATTTTAAGTTTATCATAAAAAAAAGTATAATTTTATTAAATTATTATAATTTAATTGACTTTCATTTTTATCCATAGGGTATTCTTAAATAAAAATATTCAAATAAGGAAATGTAATTTACCTGCAAACATATATAGTTCTTCTAAATCTACCTTCATCAGGATAATATGTTTCTATTATATGAGTTTCATTTATAAAAACATCTGCATCTATATTGGCTGTATTAATCCAATCTCCAGAGAAATTTTGTGGTAAACGACAACCAGGTTCCACAACTTCTGCCTGGAAATAAATTATTATTAAAAAATATTGACATATTATTTTTACCATTTTCATTCTTTAATAAACACTACTTAAATATGCATTGGTTCAACATACTTATTTATTTGTTATGTTTTGAAAATGTTCATTTAAGAAACCTGAATACTAACAATTTATTCATACAAGTCAAACATTGAGACATCATTTCTTTTTAAACTTTTCATGTTACTTCATAGCAATTTTATAAAAAAACTATATATTTGTATTTTTTTATTATATATTTACTCTTTTCTTCTCCATATCCTCTTCTGAATAATAAAACCTAATAAACCTATCCATGCATAGTGCAGTAAGACAGTGTCTTACTTTAAACATGGTTGGTTGTCAGGCACTCACTCAGGGGAATAATTATATTTAAAATATTTTTATTTCACCCCTCTGGTTCCACCCCTTAACAAGCAATGCCTCAAATGAGGGATTGTCTTGTGTACTAAAGTGGAGGTAATTTTATAGACAAAGTGTGAAGCAAACACATTTCATACCTTGACTGGATTAATCCTATACCTCTCTGGTGATTTTTCTACTGTTTTCAAAGTATGACATTCAGGTGTGATGGAGGCACCAATATAGAGATCATCATCCCTATTCTTTAAGAAACAACGATATTTCTCATCTTTACGAGACTCTTTTGTGTTTGCCACAGCAAAGAAATGATTTTTGTCAACAAACCAATGACCTGAAAAAAACATAATAAAAAATATTATAATATATGAAATGATTCATATCCAGCACTTACAAAGGCACATTTAAAAAATACCTCACTTCCTAATACCATATCCTTCTTCTAACATTAAATTACTTTATCAATTATACAAATGTTTGATAAAATGCTTGATAATAAAAATCAGCCTAGTTAATCAAATCTATTGTTATTTTAATTTGTACCTAAATAGTACACAATATTGCATAATTTGTATCAGATAATGGAATATGGTCAACAAACACAAAATTTTAAGCTTCAACTTTCACCAGTTACACATGTAAAACCTGTTGTGTCAATTTTTTAGTAAATGTTAATTATATAAGGAAAAGACAGAAACATGACATGTTCAACATTAAAAAACATCTTTAATTAGTATTGATATTTTATAGTAGTTATACTTATTGTCAAATGCTTAAATTTGGTAACCCAAATTTAAGCATTTAACATATGATTTTTGTTATTAAATATTATATATATTTGTGTTTAAATAATAATTATTTCAAGAAACACAAATATCATAAATTGGAAATAATATACCTAAACAACTATATTCAACAACTCCATCAAATGTGCCAGACATTCCAGTGCATTTTCTATATGTTATATTAAACTTTTGATTTGTTATCAGAAATTGTGTTCCAGCTGTTTGACATGATCTTATCTGAGCATCTGGGTTATTACATTCACCTGTGAATCTGAACCGATTCTGATATGCAAACTGCCACACTCCCTCAAGAGATGACCTACAATTTACCTATTATAAATAAAGAAATATCAGTTATATAAAATTTTATAGTACTGTTAATGAGTTATAAACTATAACAATATTTGTTAGTTCCATACTAATACATGTTGTTAATATATAAGTACATAAACAATAAAATTTCTTACTGGAACAGAATTTTCAGAGAATAGGGTAATCAAATATTGATCATTTTTAAGACCTCTGCATACTGTTTGAACTGTTGGTTCTTCTCCTGGTTTAAGATTAATGCAAGTGGTTTCAATTTTCTCCAACACATTTACAGTTCTCACAATTAATTTAACACAGTAGTAACAATCTGCATGCTTGAAAACCATTGTGTAATTCACATGATAATCTGCCTTAATATCCACACATACACCTCTATAAAATAATATTTTTGAATAAATAAATGTTTAATTATCAAAAATTCTATGAATTAAAAAGTTTTAAAGAACTTGCCTTTCAGTCATTTCACTGGCATTTATGTCGGTTATTGTTTGTTGACCTTTTTCGAAAGAAAACCAAGTGTTTCTTAAAACTACAGGAATTGAACATTCCGCGGACACTAATGATACTGTAATATAAATTAATTAATTATTATAATCATTGTATTGGGGTATGGGCGTATCCAGTTTCATATTTAAAATATGATTTCCATATAATTATAGTCACCTGAACATAATGATATTGTAATTGCGGTATATAAAATAATAAATGTAATATTAGCCATCTTTATTTCATGTCGTTTATAAGCATTAATTAAGACAATAAATCATGGGAATATTCAAAATCGTAAAAGCATCACTACACAATTAGCATAAGCGTTAACCATAAACCGACTAGTTTCAAGTTTGACAGATGACAATTTAAATTTATTAATACATAATTGTAAATAGAAAATAAGTGAACAAAATAACTGTGTATGTTTTTTTATTATTTGGATATCTTTAAGATTATATAATATTTCTAATTTTAATCAATATGAGCAAAGTAAAACATTAACTGTCTCGTAAACTTTCAGTTTGACTAAATAGTAAATACCAGCTCAAAATATTTTTTATTATTTGGATGTCTTTAAGATTGTATAATATTTCTAATTTTTATTAGTATGAGCACAGTACAACATTAACTTTCTCGTAAACTTTCAGTTTGATTAAATAGTAAATACCAATTCAAAAGATTTTTAATTCGAGAATGATTTCGAAAGAAAAATATTTTTATAGCTAAATGAAATTTTGCGAATAATATATTATAAATAAAGCTTTACATCTATAAAGTTTATTTATTCAATAGTGTAGATTAGGACGTTAAAATTATTCTTTTTTGGAGGTGGCAATTCTTAGAATTGTGTATTGATCGGCTGAACCAATCGTTTTCACCCAAAATATTTTACTGCAGTCCTTTGTGCCGCTATTCGTTGCATCAATGGGTGGTAAGAAATTTAAAGCAATCCATTGAGTCTACGCTGACATCACGTCGATCAACGTGAATCATTATTGTCAAAACATCGAATAATAAATAAATTTTACAATTATTATTTAAAATGTCTTCAATGGTAAGTATTTTAAAATTTACATCTTACTTCATTCCAATTTATATAATTTAAAAATTTATTTTATTTATCAATATTTCTATTTAACTGCAACATCATTACCAAAATGTGTAAAATTTAATTAGTTTCTATTATTTTTGTCAGTATCCTTGTCTTTTTTTAAATAAGTTATGTCTTGCTTTTTGCTTTAAAATTACATCATTCATCTTTAATGTGATTTTATTAAATTATGTTTCGTATTCAAATATATTTTAAAAAAATACATTTTTTAGCGAATGAAAGCAGCAAAATGTCCTTCGGACGAATTGGCTATCACCAATTGCGCCCTTATCAACCCGGATGATTTTCCCAGTGATGTGAAGTAAGTACGATTGATATGCCAAGTTACATATTAATATAAGGTAACAGCTCTATAGATCATATTAAGAAAATCATGTACTACTTTAAAAGTAATAAATAATATTTAAAATTTAAATATTTTTTTTGTTTGCGTATAGCATTTATATTTTGTTTGTGTACTGTATTTTAATATATTTCCTATATTTTTCACTAAATAGCATTCTTTTGGCATAGGCATGTTGAAATCTCCACGGGTCCATCACAACACTTTGTGTTTAGCATCAGGTTCTACAGTGGTGTGGACAGAGGAACTGTTGGTTTCTCTGCACCCCAAAGAAAATGGGCTACATTATCTATTGGACAGGTATGTAATAAATCATGGATTTTTTTGATAGTAAAACAGCATTTGATAAAAAATCATATTAAAGCGCCCTTTAAGCCTACTGTTGGATTACAAGTCCCAGGTGCTGCTCCAAGCTACTCTTTCTAAAATGCCATTTGTCTGGGCACCTGCATAGTGAATGCATGAAATGCTAACGAGTGGCTTCTCATTTCTTCTTTTCTCTTATGCTTAGACAATAGATGTAAGACCATTCAAGCCCCAGAGTGCCGAGTGTCTATGCAGTGTTACTCTAGAAGCCGACTTCATGCTCAAAAAAACGTAAGTATAAAAGATCTCAATATATGAAATGTATTACAAGACAAAACAGTTGGTGTAGTGACCTTATATGAGAATTATAGGTACATCACAATTTAAAATACTAATTAACTTAAGCATTATCTTCCTAGTTTTATTTCTTTGATAAGCAAAAAACCACAGAATCTGAGAATGGAAGAGAAAAATTCAGTCAATTAGGCCTATATGTTTATAGGTGGCATTTCTTTGCATTATTTCATTAATTTTCACTTTATTTAACTAAATAAAAATTACGACAAATAAACATATAAAGAAGATGATATATGTAGAGATTTACTTATGCAATATTGGATCTAAGATAGAACCTTTTTTTATACATGCAAAGTGAATCGTATTCGGGTCTTAGGTTATGGCATTTCGAGTGTCACTTGAACATATCACTTCACCAATATCATGTTGAAATGAGAATATACGGTAAAATAGTAATTCATTAGAATAGGATGGGATAATATATAAAAACGAAGGGATCCAGTAAAAAGCCTGCATCTACAAAAAAACGACAATTCTAAATAATATATGTACATTAAAAATTATTAGTGTTCAAATAATATTTTACAATGTCAAATAATAGTCCACAATTTAATCCTATTATTGTTAATATATTTACATAGACGACGGGGAATATGAAACGAAAGGAAAATCTTATTCAAATGGCCTGAATAAAAAACTAAACAAAGACACTCTAAGCTGAAGTGCAAATGCATACGTCCCCTCTATTATACTAATACTAGCCCGCGACTTCGTCCGCGTTGAATACTAAAATAAAAGTATATCAGCTATCTGCCCGTGAAAGTCCCGTCGAAATCGTTCCGGCCGTTTCTGAGAACAAACAGACAGACAGACATATGTATGTCATATGTATGAATTTAGTAAACAGCGGTTATTTTAATATTTAAAACAGACACTTCAATTTGACTTCATCTTAAAATAAATTATCTTTTAGTATTTTGTCATACGCTTGCCATGGGATTTACATGATTTTTCTATCTCTGTATCGTTGTAATATAATCTCGCAAAGCAAACTTTGACTCCCGTGTCGTCTTAATAATTTGCACACGTGTCCGGATCGGGTGAAATTATAATATTTTCATTTCACAACTTATTATCCTTGCCAGGACATCCTGTCCTAGATGAGTTCGATCAGGATAACGACATTTTTTAGTTTAAAATAACTATTATTATGCGTAAAGTTGTATTTTATAGCATAGTACTTTTTTGTTAGTTAAGCGATGTATGTGAAATTGTAAAGATAGTAACGCTTTCTAAACACGACATTTGTAGATCCAAATTTTACTTGGAGAAATATTTCTTATTTATGTGATATATATATATATATATATACACGATGCGTTATTAATAATACAGTTTAATTGTTAACGATTGATTGATTAAGAAATCGCAGGGCATGGGTTCGATACCCATTTGCAGGACAAAAATAATTAGATAGAAGTTCTAATGTGCGTATTTAAAGTATATATCGTCGATTGGGTGGTGACATGAGTCTTTGGTTAAATTGAAGAATGTGATATTTACGGATGTCTAAGGAATAGATCTAAGCCATAAAATGACAATATATGATAATTAATATGACAATATTTTCAGTCTGGCTGTTCCACGTTATTGCTTATTTGCTATTTGAAACTTGTAGTGGTCGTAGATAGGTTGGGCTGATATATCAAGGGTTTGACCTTCATGGGCCCTACATAGAATAGTATGAGATTATAGAGGCGTTGTGCCGTTGTTATAAAACTTACATTAGTATACATGACTAGTTTTTAAGATAATTTTAAGACAATGCTATAACGAGCTTATGTTAGAAATATAAATATCGCGATTATTTTTGGATATGTGTATGTATGGTGAGCCTGATATTACAGTATTAGCCATGACTCACGACATATCACAGCAAGCTGACTTTGTTTTGTTTTTAAATATGAAAGTTTAGTTCCTAAAGCAAATTTTAGATTTTAAGCAGTTTCATTTTGTAAAGTACAAGTATATATACAATTAATGACATGTATATAATTACTAGCAACCCTGCCCAGTTTTGCTCGGATAATAGAATTTATAATCTCCTATATTTTATGTGGACGGGCAAGTGAGTCCCGACATCTATATATATCGTTTTAGATACTCATTTTAATGGTATGATATAAAGGATAATACACAACGTACCAAATTAGATAAAAAATAATACTATATTGTTTGAAATAGCATCGTATATGACCCATTATTTTTTTGGACTAAGTAATACATAAAAATGGATACTGTGAGGCTATTTTAGACGATAGGCATAATAATATACCCTCGCGGATTTTTATTTTGGCCTTTTTTACATATATATACACAGTACATTTTTTTTTGTGTATCTCGTAAGGTTTAGCCAGTTTTTGCAATGTAAGCGCACAAAAATATGTTTTGTCACGACAAATCCTTGAAACTCTCCGCTTTACTATAATATACATGAGATATACATGTAAATTTCCCCCTATTTTTCCTCATTTGCCGGCTTATAGTTCCGTAGCTTGAAAGATCTAAAAGCGTACAGACAGTGGAGGCGACTTTGTTTTATACTACGAGTATGTAGAGAGGTAGAAAAAAGAACTTAAAATTTCATTAAATAAAAAAAGTAACAGTTATATATTTTTATTAATAATTGTTATAATATTCTTCCACTTAGAACTTCCATGGAAGCTTACGACTCTGAACAAATGGCGCGGGACTTTTTGATTCAGTTTTCAAACCAAGTGTTCACTGTTGGACAACAACTTGCTTTCTCGTTCCAAGAGAAGAAAGTCCTGTCTCTGTTGGTTAAAAATTTAGAAGGTAAGTCTTGTGTTTTTTTTAATTGCTATGCCTATCGTATAATGAATATAGTTTAGAATGAATAAATATTATTTGTTATTTGCAACAGCCGTGGACGTGCAAGCACTAGCGGCGGGTGCGAACGCGGTGCCGCGGCGCGTCCGAATGGGGAGACTTCTGCCGGACGCTTGTATACAGTTCGATAAAGCTGAAAATTCTTCGCTGAACCTCGTGGGCAAAGCTAAAGGGTAAAGTATAGCTTCTCTATAGGCAAATAGAATTTATATCAAGACACTCCGTTTTTGTGCGTTGCGCCCTAATTAAAAACATTGCATTGAATGGCAGAACTCAACGCCTCGCTTTGTCTTACCGGAACATTTATTACACCATGTGGGCATCGAACTCACAGCCATCGTGCTTAATTTTGGAAGCTGTCTCACTACGCCACGATGGCTTTCAAATAATATAAAGGGTAAAGCGATTTTTAATTAAAATATCTTAATTGAACGTTTCTGCTTCATTGATTGCACTTTATATAGTAAAATTTTGAGAATCACAATGAAATGTTATATAATAAAATACTTAAATTATGGTTCTCGAGCAACATTGCACTGCTACTTAACCTATCTTACATCTTAAGATACAAGATTGGTGTTTGTGACATGATTTTCATACACTACTATTAATATGTTATTTTTTTAATTCAATGTTTATAAATATTTTTATTGTTCTTTAAATAAATAATGTAATTTAATCCAGAAAGCAACCACGTCAGTCCATCATAAATCCAGACTGGGACTTCGGTAAGATGGGCATCGGTGGTTTGGACAAGGAGTTCAATGCCATCTTCAGACGAGCTTTCGCCTCTCGTGTGTTTCCACCGGAAGTTGTTGAGCAACTGGGTAAGAAATACTTTGTATTATATGTAATTATAATATAATATTTCTTTTATTTTTACACTTCTTCTGTATTTACTGTGGTAGGTAGGGAGACCTCTCTCGTTTTGTGTCTTTGCCTGTTCGATGGCGGACCCGAACGCTGCACTTTTTATTTTTACACAGGGAGATCGTGGTCATTGTGGTGTATTTGGGATACAATACACTATACAAAATAAATATATTTGCAATATAAAAGTTTATTTAGTTTAGTTGTATAAAACGTATGGGAATTGTGTATGGAGTCATTATATTTCTTTGCCTATACCACGTTAAATGTGTTTTATATTATAAATCAGTTCTAGTCGTTTTGTTACAAAATATTTCTAGACACCAATTATTTTAATAATTAACGTATACTCTTACGAATTCATATTTATTGCAATGTAATTACTTAAATTAAGTTAAATGATTACTATGAAATAACAAGATTAAATTTTTTTGTTATATAGAATTCTTTCAATATTTCATATGTCTACTAAATTAGTTTGCAATTTTTATGTTTATATACTGTTTAATGATAACCTGTTCTCCAATCTGTTTACCACTCTCCGCCCAATTCTAGCCACCGCCTATTGAGGCGGCAGAACTCAACGCCGCGCTTTTCGTCTTACTTATTTATAAATAAACCTTATAATTTTAGGATGCAAGCACGTCAAGGGCATCCTCTTATTCGGACCACCCGGTACCGGTAAAACTTTGATGGCAAGACAGATCGGCAAAATGTTAAACGCCCGTGAACCCAAGATCGTGAATGGCCCGCAAATATTGGACAAATACGTCGGCGAGAGTGAAGCTAACATCCGGAGGCTGTTCGCTGACGCCGAAGAGGAGGAGAAGAGGGTGAGTTAGTGTATGCCGTTCACGTTGATTATTATCTTAACATTCTTGCAATATCTTAAGATTTAGCTGTTTGATTAATATTTTATTGTCATTAACAAGAAAGTTCCAATTTAAAACATGACGGGGTATTTTCATGTACGTGTGTTGGAGCCCAGTTGAAGAGTAATAAGTAATTAATTATAACGGACTTTTATTTTTATATTGTAATGGCTCCTATCTCTCCTCCGCATAACTGCCTTCCGAACTGAGTAGATTCCTGACTGACATCGCTGACATTTTTATGTTAATTGACGATCCAAGAGTGTTAGTAATTATACAGGCCATTCCGGGTCCCCTGAGATCCGGGACCCAAGACTTGAGCCCCTTCCGCACCGATGATAAAAATGGAAGTGCACACATATATTAACATAAATAAATAAGTTACAAGCTTAACCTTTTCAATACTTACTGTATACTACGCAAATGTAGGTCAAGATTAATTGGATTACTTATATCGAGCTCAGTATTTGCCATAGTTATATAATTGAAAGAGAACTTGTAGATTCTTTTAGCCTCGTACACAGTAACAGAATTAATGGTCTTTGTTATGAGTGCTAGTGCAGAAAATATCTCTTCCAAACTCATCGTCCCACATGGTGATGGGGGTCAGCTTTTTTTCGTTTATTTTTTCCACTTGGCTCAGTCCAGGACGTTGCCAGTGACTTCGGACCTTCCTATCCTTTAGCACTACATCTTTCCACCATTTCTTGGTACTGCCTACTGATCTTCAACAGGGATGTCAAGGTGTATGGCCGAATCCCTAAGGCTTTCTCTCGGAGTCGAGCCTGGTTACGATGCACATCCGTCTCAGCATCTCTATTCCAGCTACTGTTTATAGTACTATTTCAGATAATATTTCTCTTTTGTATTACATTTAAATTAAGTTAATAGAAATTTGCTTGCATATTTAGATACATTAACTGTTCCATGCCGACGAAATGTTTTTAGATCTCATTTGTACTCCACGTTCTTTCCTTATTGGATTATGAAAAATGGTAAATAAACCTCACATTATTTAGTATGCAAAAGAAATAATGCAAGATGTGGAAGGTGCGTGAAATAAATAAAAATAAATATTTATTATAATTTGTAAACACTACTCAGTTAATACCTTTGATGTGTATAAACGTGTAAGCTCCAATATTTTAAGAGAAAATAAAAAGAAATCACAAAAGAAAAGATAAAAACAACGATTTATGATATTTGATATTAAGCTTTCTATAACAAAGGCAGTATTTTATTTTCTACAGTTTATTTTTACTGTTATTTAGAGATGTATAGTGAACATTCTATAATTAAAATATTCATTAATATTTTTAGTGTGGGCCCAACAGCGGTCTTCATATAATTATTTTCGACGAGATCGACGCCATTTGTAAAGCGAGAGGCTCCGTAGGAGGCAACACCGGAGTACATGACACTGTTGTGAACCAACTGCTCTCTAAGATAGATGGTAATCATGTCAATTATCAATTAATATGAAATATCTTTAATATTTACAAAGGACTTTGTAATGCACATTTATAAAAAGATGGTAGCAAGTTTGAATCTCGTTGTAAGTTTAGGTATAAAGAGTTCAAAAGCTTGAGTTGTACTCTCATAATGGAGTTTTGAGATTATATTTTGTTATACTATATATTGACTGTAATTTGAAAACAATCATAGAAAGCTTATATTGACAAGCTTTGTATTTATAGTACAGTTATATTGTGCCTAAGATTATATATTCGTATTTTACATAGGCGATATTTATTATTATTAACTTTTATATTAAATCAAGCACGATCTGGTTAACTTGCACATAGAGTTCCAACTCTGAATCTTCAATGACTCTATGGATAAAAAGTGGAGAAAATAGAGATGTATCATTTGATATATATTTTTTTAACAATTTAACACAGTACTATAGATATTACCATTACCTATATATAATAACTTAACAGTTATCCTAATAAATAGAAAAATTACAGGTGTGGATCAATTAAACAATATCTTGGTGATCGGTATGACTAATAGACGGGACATGATCGACGAGGCTCTCCTCAGACCTGGCCGATTGGAAGTGCAGATGGAAATCGGTCTACCAGACGAAAAGGGACGGGTTCAAATCCTGAACATACATACTAAGAGGATGAAAGAGTATAAAAAGATCGCTGAAGATGTTGACAGCATGGTGCGTGATTTAATGTATACATACATATAAAATATATAGGAAAACTTCCTATTAACTCAATCAATTATTTCCTTGGTAAATAAGTGTTTCTTTTAGAAAACTGTCACTTATATTTACACTTTTGTAGAGAAATTATCGTGTTTTTTTTATGATCACACACTTATTGATGCTTAATCACTGAAAATATCCTGTACAGCATTGTATGTATTGAAAACAGTCCTTTTAAATGGCAACTATTTGACTAATTAGGCAGGCCAATAGTAACTAGGGCTCACGGTCTCTGCTAAAGTATTGTGTAAATGAAGTAAAATGTACCTGTTTCCGTGCTGTAGGAGTTAGCAGCTCTCACAAAGAACTTTTCTGGTGCGGAGCTTGAGGGGTTAGTGAGAGCTGCGCAGTCCACGGCCATGAACCGGCTGATCAAAGCGTCGTCCAAGGTGGAGGTGGACCCCGAGGCCATGGAGAAGCTCATGGTGGAACGAGGAGACTTTCTCCATGCTCTGGAGAATGACATTAAGCCGGTGAGTTAAATATTGTATGTTGGGTAGTTAAGCCAAAGATAATGTTTCGATAATCATTTTTTTAATTGATACGTAAAGAAGAATCGTTAATTTTTAGAAGAATTATGCGGGCTAAACTTGTCATATTTTACGTATGACAAGTTTTTACAGGCGTCGAAAGCCATTTTTTATAATAATAATACAGTAGTTTATTAGCTTCACACTTCTTCCCACATAGCAGGGTAGTCGGAGAGAACCTAGTGTCAAGGCACTAAGTTCTTCATTGACATACACTAGATTATGAAATTAAGCAATTTTTAACCTTATTAATCCGTGTCACAGGATTTACGCCCGTGGTCACAGGTAGACTCTGTCTCCACGGACTACTGTAAAGTGTTCGAAACGTTGGATTTCTAAAATGTGTAATCGAATACTAAAAATATACGCCATTAATCCGGTTAAAAATAGTTTAATTTTAAAATGTGTAGTAATAGCGAAAATCAAAAATTTTATTATACACTAGATTCTCAATGCCTACTACGCTATGCGAGATGCGAGCGTGAAACGGACAAATAAAAGAAAACGAAAGATAACCTTTACTATTTTACCCATATGGTATTTTTTAAATTTGCTTAGTGTCCGTAAAATCCCCAGTAAATAAACTTGAATTTTTTTAAATAAAATTATGTACATATAATGAAGTAATACTACAAATAGAAGGTTTAATAAAACGAAAACGTAATTTTATTTAGGCATTTGGTACGGCAGCCGAAGCCTTGGAACATTTCCTTGCTCGCGGTGTCATAAACTGGGGCACTCCGGTCTCCTCTATTTTCGAAGACGGACAGCTCTACATACAACAAGCTAGGGCCACTGAAGCTAGCGGTGAGAAAATAAATATATATAATTCACAGTGAAGTGTCTGTACGATATTGTAGTAAAGTCGAATCGCACGTAGAAAAAAAAATATATATTTAAATTGCATTTAGTTCGGCTAGACTAGTTAAACTAAATGCGAGTAAAAGTACCAAAAAATCTTTTGGACTTTTTTGGGTCCAAGGCCTAAGGCCAGTAAGTAAAGAAAGTTGTTATGTAATTTTTCATACACATTTTACCTATTCTATGTAAAGTTGGAGATGCGTTTATTTTGTTGTTCATTCTCTTGCCAAACGACGAAACAAATTGTATATGCTTATGAACTTATATGCGTCTAGTATGGAAATATATTATAAAAAATTTAAAATATAATTAATAAAATTCATTTTCTTACCTTATCTATATAAATTAATAAAATCGGAGTGTTTGTTAGTAATATTAAAATAACTGCTTTTTACTAAATGCATATGTATACGTATGCAGTACATATGCCAGAATATCAATTTTATAATTTTTGTTTATCTGTCTTCTTGCCTGTTTGTACCGGCTTATCTCTGGAACGTCTGCACCGATTTTGACGGGACTTTAACTGGCTAGCTAATGTAATAAGGAGTACCTAAGTTACTCCTCTTATACTTATATTTCAGAATTCCACGCGGACGAAGTGGCGGGCACAGCTAGTTGTCTAATACAGTAACCTAATGAAGGAAGGGATTAGAATATCTAACATGATATACATTATCTGTGTAGGTCTCGTATCAGTTTTACTGGAAGGGCCTCCCAACAGCGGCAAGACCGCGCTCGCGGCGCAACTCGCCAAGTTGTCGGACTTCCCCTTTGTCAAGGTCTGCTCTCCGGAGGACATGGTCGGCTTCACCGAGTCCGCTAAATGCTTGCAGATACGGAAGGTTATATATATTTATATTATTTTAGACTACTTTGTCAAATATTCCGACTTGTCAGAATCTTAGAGTTGTATATATGTCACTAGTAGTATTTATTACTAAGTTATTCCGCTTATCTTATATCATATGATAAAACTAAAATATTATGAATAAATTAATTATGAGTACTTAATATTACTTAATATTTTTTTCATTTTTTAAGTGTTTTTCTCACACATAGGATATGAAAAAAGGTATTTAGAAAACGTGTTAAAAATGAAATGAAGCGGAACAACCAAGCTCTGACCACTAAGCCATACGCTTCGACGGTTTCCAAGAGGCGCGGTTTCGACCCCCACGATGTTTAAATTATTATATTTAATTTCATTTCGATTATCATTGAACATACATCGTTCATTCTTAATGTACTCGTAGTCGTGAAATAAGATGTTAATATAATAAATAAATAAATTCCAGTATTTCGACGACGCGTACCGTTCGAGCCTGTCGTGCATCCTGGTGGACAATATTGAACGCCTCCTGGACTACGGGCCCATCGGGCCGCGCTATTCCAACCTCACGCTGCAGGCGCTGCTCGTGCTGCTGAAGAAGCAACCGCCCACGGGCAGGAAGCTCCTCATTCTGTGTACCAGCAGCCGCAGGTTTGTTCAGATCAGTATATTGTATTGATGGTGTCGACTGAAGTTTGTGATATTTATAGCTTTTAGGCAGGGAGAAACTAGTGGCAACGTAGTTTGAGACATTGCGTGTTGAGTGGCAGTGTTCAACGTTGCGCTTCACCTTGGGTACCAGACAGGACTAAGCAAAATAATTTACATAGAACCATTCCCCCGAGTCCTCGAGATTCGAACCTACAAACATCGCGTATACAGTCAGACATTGTTGTCTGATGTCTTAAAATTTACCGGAAAGTGGCAAAACGGAGTGTTTTCACACTAGATTTTCTCTGTGTAACCTACTATATATAGGAGATGCTCCACGCAAACGCACGCGACTTCGCCTGCGTAAACTACATGACTAAAGTATTTAGATTTTTTGGTGTTCCGCCCGTGTTCTCTATCTCTCTATTCATTTAAGTCACATGCTGAAATTTCTTATTTAAATAGTTGTAACTGTTTTGTGTATGAACCGATTAAATGCAACACTAAATGTTTAGGGAAGTTTATCACTACACAATAGTCAAAATGCAATTACATCGGTTAAGCCGTTTCTGAGATTAGCGTGCACAAACAAACAGAAAATAAAATTTAAAATCATTGTTTTGGGTTCTATTATATTGATAAATGCCCCTAATAATATGTTTTTTCATAAAACTTCCACGTACAGACAACGATCAATTACATTTTTATTATATGTATAGATGAACTGACATGTTCAAAAGGGCTTTATTAAAGAACCGAACTACTACTTAAGACTTGCTCCACCAGGCAAGTGCTAGAAGACATGGAGGTGCTGTCGGCCTTCACAGGCGTGCTGCACGTGCCCAACCTGTCCCAGCCGGAGCACGTGCTGGCCGTGCTCGAGGAGAGCAAGGTGTTCAGCAAGCGCGACCTGGCCACTATACAGAGGGATTTGCGTGGTGCCAAGTAAGTGCATACTGTCATCACCAACTCTAATAAGTAATGTGTTGTTTGATGTTATAAGGGGTAAATCATGTCAGGGTGGAAAATACATTTAAAGCTAACAATATAATTTATCAAATGAATATAATGGAAATTATTATTTTGTATAGATCGATAACAATGATGTACATTAAACGCATCTGTTACTGCTTGCAAAGACAAAATGCAATTTAAAATTTTTTTTGTCTAAATCTATGTAAAAATCTGTAAGTAAATTGATAAAACAAAATTAAATACTAATACCACCAATTCGTTATAATTTTGTCAGAATATTCATTGGCATCAAGAAACTGTTGGCACTTGTCGACATGGTGAAGCAGACGGACGAGGCCTCGCGGGTACTCAAGTTCCTCACGAAGTTGCAGGAAGAGGGCGGCCTCGACCTCGGCACCTCTGTACAATAAGATTCATTGCAACCTTAGGGGTTACATGCGCATACCACATACACGCCCTCACTAACGCATACATACAAAACCCTCAACCGACCCACTGAGAGCTCCCCGTGCGCCTCCGACCTCAGGAGCTACGAAATCGACTACGACGATCTCAGCGAGTGCTCCGAGCCACACGACTCCGGCCTCAAACTCATCAGGACAGCGAAAGGCAACGAAATATCCCCCATCAAAATGCCCCTCATGAGAATAAGAAGCGTCGAAATCGTATTCGAAGACGAAATGTCGACTTATACAGACACTAATTTATTAGATAGAAGCATAGAACTGGTCGTTTCTGACAGCGACGACTCCACCAAATGTGTGGACGACTTAGAACACAACCATGAAAACGACGATTGCGCCACACTGAACGCTGAAGCCGATTTGTCCGATGATAACTCGATTTCCAACAACGATGTCCCTAAATGCACCGCGAATGTTCCAATTTCTGATGAATCAGTAGTAGTCGAT
This sequence comes from Podotricha telesiphe, assembly GCA_038994665.1. Taxonomy (NCBI): domain Eukaryota; kingdom Metazoa; phylum Arthropoda; class Insecta; order Lepidoptera; family Nymphalidae; genus Podotricha; species Podotricha telesiphe. The sequence goes on along the minus strand of JAOYRR010000193.1, from coordinate 266,473 downwards.
GATACTATTTCAATTAACATATCCGAATGGGTCGATTCGGGGCGCTTCACAGAGGAGGCTTCGTCATCTCACATCGAGGTTCCCATCCTGTATTCAGACGCTGTGCTTTCCAATTCGTTTGACGCTGTCAATGTTGACGAGTCGATTATCAGCATGTTCGAGGCTGAAATCGATAACCGGAATCTGTATGAGTACATCGAGAGCGACGATGGCAGTTCAGACAACACAGCCGTGTGTGACGACACTGAGAACGTTAAAACGTCACCCGATGTCAACTTGGAGGACACATTGTGTGACGCTAACGACCTCCAGTACGATTCGTTTGTTGATATTGGTAAATTTTAACTCTTTAACGCTTATTATTTATAATAATGCTTGTTTTGGTTTTATCTGTTGCCCTATGACTTACTCGGATAATTTTGTGTGTACATTCCACGTATGACGTTGGCTTATGAGAGTGTCTCGAGCTATTTACGCCCTTTAAACCTTTTTTGACAGCTGCAGCTCGACGGGCTAAGTGGTATGCGATATCCCGTAACCATGTCATAGTACATCACTGTATCTATTACTAGAAATATAATATCTTCTATAGTGTCTATGTAAATATAATTGTCTCATAGAAGTAGACTAGATGGCGTCACGAGCCGTTCTACTCACAGTGACATGGTTACAGAAATCCCAGGGTTGTAATTGTAGGCAATAGCTCAATTTTTTGTATAATATAATATAGTTTTGAGAGCAATATTATTTATTTTTGTTATGTAAATGTGGATACAGCTTGACGCTGTTTTATTTAATTAAGTATATTTAATTGTTATAATATATTAATAGACATAGCTTTTTAAGAGAAAATGTCAATGTTAAGTATTTACTGTAGTATTATAGAACTTGCAATTGTTGTCAGTAGGGGTAGGACCTTTACAATTATGGCTTGAAATCTACAATTCACTAAAAAGTACAATTAATAATTAATTAATTAGCTTTTGATGTTGTTCTTAGAAGTTAAAATTTTGACTTTCAAGCATTTGAGGTGGATGGGCTATAAAATGCCAAATAAATAAAATTATAGCATATAAATCAGCTTATCTAGTCTGTTGGTTTGTTCACAACTTGAAATTATATAACACTCAGAAATATAATAATAAATTCAATTAATATTTTTAAAAAATGTTGAATACTAGATCAATATATAAATGTTAAAATTAGTTGCTAGCATGTTTGTTGTTTGTTAATAGTGTACTTACATTATATGCATAGGACATTCCATTTTGCATTCACGCTATGTCAAACACAATACATTTTATTAGGTATCAAATATTAATAAATTTCTCTATTTTAAAATTTAATATGCTTGTAGTATTACAGTAGATAATCTAAATATTAAAAATAGGCTACATGTTTGTGAGTGTATACTGAATTTAAAAGATTAAATAAAACTACTAGTACTGGCTCATATATTTTGAAAGGAATTGACTATTGAGAGAAGCCTAATATTCAATATATACATGTAAAATTAGTAATCAGCAGTATATGTAAAATTTTCTGTAATGATACAATAAATTGTTGAAAAATTATCAATAAAAATGGATGGTTAACCCTTGTTCTAATTTTATATCCTTTTTCCACGCTCTTCTTACATTTATTATAAGAGAAAAAAATATTTTAAAAATAAATAAACTTCACACTTACTAAAACAATCAAGCTTAAAATATGTAATTTCATTTATCTTGGTATTTTTTGAATTTGTTATTTTAATGACAATGGCCAATGTCCTTACCTAAAATAATTTAATATATTACAGGAATAATAAAGCTCAAGACTATTTGTTTATGGTAGAATTGAAAATGAAAAGATCTAAATATAAATAATCATTTTATTTACCATACTGTAGAACTATTATTGAAGATCATGAAAACAGTAATTTTAATAAAATTAATATAAAAGTTTTAAGTCAAAATATATGATAATATAGACACAGGCTACATTTAAATTAAACATTTTGCAAACTCATCATTATTTTCAACTTAAAATAACCTTAAAATTAATTAGCAGTTTCACAGGCATCCACCCAGTCATTATAAACATCTATGGGCTCAGATAAAACATTAGTGGTGGTCTGAAAGTCTTCTAAGCAGACTTGACATTGTATTCGGGCTGTATTTCTTGCTCGATCCCTGTAAGCAGAGAAAACTATGTTTTATACACTAATTTCGTATGTACTAGAAATAAATAAATGACCGATACGAACATTTCAACTTCACAAGATTTTTCATGATTGCAAAATGGACAGTTAAACTGTTGGTCAAGTGGCTCAATAGCTTTTCTTTTCGGTGGAGGCTTTCGCTTTGATTTGCGGCGACCCATACCTAAAAAGTAAGTAGCTCGTTAGTACAAGCATATCAAATAAATATTTTATTATCAGCAATACAACTGAATAATAAAATATAATTAAAAAGGTTATTTTAATGAAAAATTGTCGTACCGGTTCTTTGTTTATTTTTCAAAAAATACAAATACGACACAACACAAACGTAGCACTCCAACTCAAAAATGTCAATTTGACTGCTCTTATGTCAATTTTTTAAATCCGTTTCTTATTTTAAATTTAAAGCAATCATGTAAATTAAAGTAATGTAATTTAATAAACAACATTACTAACAAAATCATAATGTTATAAATTTTATGTCATAAAATTTAATCAATAACAATAATTATTAAAACATGCAAAAAAAGTTATTGAACACCGACCATAAAAATTATATATATATATATATATATATAATTTTTATATAATTGATTATATAGTTTATATAAACTATATAATCAATTGCTAATTTATACCTATTTTTCTTTCTTTTTTTTTCTTTTCTTTATTAAATTAATATTTTTATAAATTACTTCTTGTTCAATTGTTCTTGTCTAATAATTCTTGGATAACTAGTTAAATATTAGTCTACACTTTACATTACTCACTTATGATAGTGTACTATATTAGATCTATGTTCTATACTTCATAGTTTATTATTATCTATGAAATGTAACATTAACAAATGGCCGACGATAAATGGCGTTTACCAAATTTGTCACAGTTGAAACTCAAATTATAGTTAATGCGTAATGAAATTAAGTGAAATATTTTTAATGAAATAAATTAAGAAACACTTATGTTTATTAGATTTAATCTTTGAGTAGCTTTGCTAACCTCAAAATTAAATCAAAATGGAGCTTCCACAACCACCACAGGGTATTGTGAATTTAATCTTGATATGAGTTTGTAAAGCCCGTGTGCTCATATTTCTAACGTTATTTTATTCCGTAGACCAAGACCTGCGGAACATAATTGACAAACTGGCGCAGTTCGTCGCTAGAAATGGTCCAGAATTTGAAAAGATGACCAAGACAAAACAAAAAAACAACCCCAAGTTCAGTTTTCTCTACGGCGGGGAGTATTTCAACTACTACCAGTACAAAGTGACGACAGAGCAAGCAAGTAAGCATAATGACGAATGGTGGAAATAGAATAATCGCGGTCGCGCGATCGCTGCTTGCGTGTTATAACCGTTTCAAGTGACCCTCCGCTGTTTATAGTTCTAAAGCAATCGGCCGGTGGCCTGGCGGCACCCGCTCCCGGGGCTTATATGGCACAGAACAGGCAATATGTAATGCCCCAACAGGCCAATACAACGCCGCAGTTGGGCCTGGCAGCGTCGATGGCGGCGGCGCCGGCGCTGCAGCAGTGGCTCGCGGCGAACTCCACGCCGCAGCCTCCGCACTCATCCGACATCGAAAACGTCAATGCCCAGATCAACATGCTCAAGGAACAAATCACTCAATCGGAAAATAATCTCAATGCTCAGCATACAGGTAAGTGTTTTAAGTCATTTTTTGACTCAAAGAGTCCCAAAGTCACATAATATTAATAATACATCTAATATGTTAAACCTACTTAATGTTTGGTAATATTTAAATGTAGGAAAAGTAGACCAAAAAATACTTAAATATTTTTAGTTTGCTTTTATATTTTAAAATGTCTTATAACTAAGTTTCAGTATGTATCTTATAAGCAGGCAGGTAGTCTTTAATGCTTATTGCATGTTTTGTCAACATCACTTCTGACATTTACACTTCATAAATCTGCATGGCATATTTTCTTTCAGGTTACTACTACATAGAAAGTGAATGGAATATTGATTTTAAATTAAATACACAAATTACATTTTAAATTCCATTTATTAAATTGAATATAACACACACAATTTAGCTTACACACCTATGTTCTTTTTTTAATGTTTAAAATATATTTTATATTTGAATTAAAATAATTAAGGATGTATGTTATAGGTATTGATACAGCAACAACAAGCTAAAATCAATGAGCTGGTGAGCAAGGCCCAAGTTGAAACCATACAAATAATGGCAGAAGAAAACGGCATAAATCTTACAGACCTTGATAACATCTTGCAGCCCATAATTGACACTTGCACTAAAGACAGTATTTCAACAGGTAATATAATAATGAATGTAAACATTTCATTATCCTATTAGAATTATAGGATCACATTATAGGATCTCATTTCATAAATTAAAAAATATATATATATTAATACTCTTATTCTACAATCACAGTTATGAATGTAATAATGGATATAAGTTTGTACTTTATGAAAATTCACTTATCAATTTGAATACAATTTTTATTTTGAATAATTAAGTTCAAAGTTTTGTGTAAATTTTTTTAAAATGGTTGTAAGATGATGTAAAATTTTAAAATATATGTAGAATTTAAATTACCTATGTATTTTTACTACTTTTAAAAAGATACTGAAAAAAATATTAAAAGTAATATGAAAATTTTGAAGAAGCAGCACAATAATAAGATAGACTTGAAGAAAATAAAAAAAAAGAGTTTTAATGTTTGTTAAATATATATGCACTTAAAATCTGTATGCATAGAACTGAAAAAATCCAAAATGTGACAACAACAATGCATGCATATCTTAATGTATACCTGGTTGCTCTTTATAATAGTATTATTAACTACAGGCAAAGGTTGGATCTTACAACATGCAACGTCAAATGATGCAGGCAAGGTGATTTCACAGCACCTTCTAAGAAAAGTCACTCAAACCGGAGCTGCCTTTACCCAAAAGCTTCACATCATATACCTTGTCAATGATGTCTTACATCACTGGTTAGTGTCATATAACATTGTGTATTTTAAGCTTATGGAAAAGTATTACAATTTTAAATTTGTAGCCTTGCATTGAAAGGGCCTAGGATTTATTAACAAAATGTTAAATTTAAAATATATTTCTTTTATATTGGTGCTTTCAAAGCAAGTTTGGATAAATGGGTGCACTATGTGTTAATTAGTCAAAATGTCATCAGTTTTATTTTTGTGTTAACATAACTTCACAATTGTGGTGTCTTCTAACTAGAATTCAATTGGTTTCCTATTGGTTTGTGTGTATACAAATATATATTTTTAAATAATTATTCTATTATAGCTATATATGGATGTAAATTTTTATTATTTTATTTTGATAACTGTATTTTATGAAAATTTATGTAGTTTATTGTTATGTATGCACCTTTGCAATCACTGTCGATTCGGTGTCTATGATACGATTATTCCTAATTACAGTGCACGCAAAAACGCAGAAGATCTCAAGAAAAATTTGGAAAATGTGGTGGTTCCAATGTTTTGCAATGCCAGTATAGGTAACATATTTATAATAATGTCAAAGATTTAGGTCTCTTGTCCGTTTTCGCACTTAAAGCATCTAGAACATATGTGGTTTAAACGTCAGGTAACTTGCTTGAGTCACATTGGTATGTATGACAACAAGTTTAATCGTTTTGCTGTTTCAGCGGTGACCGAGGAACAGGAGGCTAAGTTGAATAAGCTGCTTCGGCTTTGGGAGTCTAAGTCGAACTACTTCGACTCGGCTGTTATAGAGAAAATGAAGACGCCCACCACTTCCTACCAAGAGTATCAGAACAATCTGATAGCGCAGCATTCTCATGCCATCGCTCATTTGGCACAGCAAACTAAGGCCACATTCGAAAAGTATGTAGCAGCATTTTAATTTTAAACATGTAATTATGCACCAATATTTATATATTTGGTTTTCAGTTACCAATCACAGCATCAAGCGTTTGTAGCGCACACAATGCAGCAAATACAGCAGATGAAAATGCAAAAACATGCACTGGAAATACAAAGCGGTCATGACCATAAAGACATCCAGCCACCTTTACCAAATCCATTTCAAAGCAACTTCAATGAGTCAAACTATCCGCATTATGAACCAAACTTCAACGCCCAACAGTATGGCAGTGAGAGTGGTGATAATTACGCCTCAAATAATAGTATTGATGGCAATGAGAACAGCTACGACAGTCAGACGTTTGACCTGATAAGTAATCAGAAGAAGCAAGATGTCGAAGAACTGGATCTGTTAAACCTTCCCAACGTGAACTTCTCACAACCACCGCCCGGCTTCAAACCAGACACATTGTTAGCATTCCAAAATGGACTTCCTGATCTCAGCAAACCCCCACCAGGCTTCATTCCCTTCCCAGAAATCAATAGTGATGATCTATTGCCCTCGGTACCATACTTTGAGTTACCTGCTGGGCTCATGGTACCTCTTATAATGGTAAGTTTTTAATTATATAACACATGATAATTTCTGCTCTAATATTGAATATTATGTCTAAACATACATATAAAATACTTACACCCGTAATTTTTTATATAAGAATTTGAGAATCTACATATTTTGTCATTTTGAATATACAATAATAGAATGCATATTTGCATGCGAGAGTATGTGTTACAAGTATCCTCGTATATTATGTGAGGCCATTGTTACGCAGTATGACACTGTATGCGCTATGGTTGCGGGTTCGACTCCCACTTAGGGTAATGATTATATTTAAATTATTTGTTGAAATGACAAAGCGCCGCATTAAGTTCCGCCACTTAACAAGCCTCCGTCACTCAATATGTTTTGACATTAGGTTCTGTTTGTTCATGCGGGAATAAGTGTAAAACTGAAAAAAAAATATATATATAAATCAAATGACAATAATTTTATTTACTATTTTTCATATTACAATTGAACATGACCTTTATATTTGAAATATAATAATGTTGCTTCTCCAGTTGGAAGACGACAACTACAAGCCGCTGGACGCGGCTAAGATCCGGCTGCCGCCGCCCGCGCCGCCCAACGACCGCCTGCTCGCCGCCGTCGACGCCTTCTACGCCTCGCCCAACCACGAGCGGCCCAGAGACAAGTAGCGCTTACTTATGATATCCCTCTCTTTTTATTCCATAGATCGGACAGAATCCAAAATAAAAATTGACGATGATTTCGAATATGTAATTCGACATTTCGTTGAAGAAATCAAGCTACATCTTTGGGTAGCAGATATTTGTAAAAATCCTTCTACAGAGATGCTAACAAAATTTAGTAGTAATAAGCGTATAAGAATTTCGACGCACCTGGATGTAGAATGCATGCTTAGCGGTCAGAGCGTTTGGACAGTTTCCAAGTGGCGCGGATTCGAATCCAGCTGCGTTAATAATTTTATACGTGTTAAGCGAATGGCAGCTATTTTAATATTTTTCGTCTATTCAGTTCCTAAGATTTGTTTTTCATTAAGCTATGCCTTTTTCTCTTTAGTAAAATTTAATTTAAGGGAAACCAATATAATTAAGCAATGGTTATGATTTCTCTTACATTTTTATTATTTATTATTCTATAGTGAAGGATGGGAGAAACTAGGATTATATGAATACTACAAAGCTAAGAATTCAGCTCGCAAAAATAAAGAGGATGCAATTGCTCAAGGTGTGCGGCAAAAGTCAAAGTCACCAAGCCCCATACCCAAGGATCTGCAAAAACAGCCCACACCTCCTGGAAGGAGATACAGGTAATGTGTATTACAATGGATTAAATAAAATAATTCTCCTTATGTAAATAAAAAAAATTTTAATAACCATCCATTATTCTATTTTTTTATTACAGAAGGACACAGATTGATGCATTTATTCCATTGTACTTAATTTTAAATAAAAATAAATATTGCATTAAAAAAACGTAAGTCAATCGTGGCGCAGTGGGACAGCGTCTGATGATTGTGGGTTCGATTCTCACACGTCCGATTATACATATTTAAATATTTCCATTTCTCTGCTCTGATAGCTAAGACTAAGCGTGACCGTGAGTTCCGCCACCATACAACATCTCGATTGCGATTGAAAGTGTCTTGATAATAGATTCTCTCTGGCAACGGTAGAAGCGTGAAGCTGAAAAACGTAATATTATAGAAATAAAAAAAATTGACTGCTAAGATTTCAACCTGCTGTTTACCAAAGGGATATTAAACATATTCTTTAAGATTTGATTAATTTTATATTCAGGCTTTCATATTCAGATATTTGTTTGCTTTCTTAACTTGAATTAAAAGTTATAGATTTATTTAAACATGAAGTGCGTATGTACATATGTATTTAATAATTTCTTTCAGATTTTAATCAAAATATTTCTTTAATCGTGTATTTGTTTCAGTGGTTAATATAAAATAATTAAGTTTTTTTTATTATTATTTATATTTTAAATACATTGATTGATACAGTATGAGTGCAAAAAATATTGAACTATTTGATGGTTTTTGTATTGTTATTATCTAAAGTAACTAAATTCAGATTGTATATTATATATAATAATGGTGGAAAATGTTTGCTTTTATCAGATCATTAAGTAGGACACCAGAAAAAACGTCACCCAGAAAGTCTAAATCAAGAACGCCTTCGCCGAGACGGAAAGCGACGTGGAGACGGGACCGGGAGAGGGGGGACAGTATGTATTACATTCATTGGATTAATGTGCTGGTATTTTGGTATATGAACACTTTACAATAGTCTGTGTTGATAGGGTTCATAAATATTTCATATATATATATATATATAATAGATTTAAAATTTGTTTGATAAAAAAGTAAAGTAAAGCAGCTTTTCTCTCTTTCCCGCATACCCTAGTCAGAGAGAACCTAGTGTAAAGACTTCTACTTTTCGCCTGATATCAAAACATTGTGGTATGTACGAAACTCAACGGCCAAATGAAAATATATTATAAATGATAAGAATTTCTGCTGTTGGGCCACCTATCATGTACAGTTACAGTCGGACGCTGCCCACTGCCTCGATTTTAAAATATTTTAATTAAAATGAGTTTTATTTAAAAAAAGAAACCAAAGAGTTAATTGAATTTTAGTAATAAAAATACTGTTAATATAAAGAATATTCGAACGAATAATATCTTTTTACTGTGTTTTAAGATACATATTCAGTGAACACTTTTTCCTAATTGTAGTTAGATTAAAGAACAAAGATCAAATATCCTTTAGAATATATGTGTTTTTTTTAGCTTTATTCGTATAAAACGTTTAAAGTTTTTAGTTCAAAGACTAAAAACATTTTTAAATATTGAATGAAGTATTTCAATGTTAAAGTAGTTTGTAAATTCAAAATGCAATTTTTTTATTAGTTAAAATAATACTCTATTCGATTCAGCCTATAATTTTTCATTTTATTTAATATATTATTATTAAATATTAAATAGTAGAAGCATTTATATTTTTAATTTTAAAATATATATTTTTTTATAATTAGCAGGTCGCAGAAGATCCCGATCGCGCTCGAGGTCACGCTCCCGGAGTAGATCGCGCGAGCGCGAGCGGGAGCGGGAGCGGGAGCGGCACCGCGACTCGCCGCGCTCGAGACGCGTCGAACGTTCCAGATCGCCCACGCCGCCTAGCTTCCTGTTAGACTTATATGCACTAAGCATTTATTACATTTTTGATTGTTTTGTGTAGATAAATGTGTTATATTAAAATATTCTATTTTAATATATATTTATTGAAACGTGCAGATGACGCGTGTTTGTACAAGTATTAAATACTAGCGAGATGGTGAATTTAATATCTATCATCAATATTAATTATATCTAATCTATATAGTTTTTTTTCTTGGCAGTGTGATTTTAAGTTTTCTTATAATATTTATTGATATATTAATATTTTTATAGAATAAGGCTAAGCGCATACTGAATGTGACTATATCATGTTTTTAGGAATATAGAATAATTTGTAAAATTAAAGACAATATTGCATATCAACATAATTATCTTGTTTATCATAACGAATTATCTAAATTAATAAAAGTTAACTACAAATATCTTCACAGTAGTGGCAATTCATTCGCAAGCACATCAGGCGGTATCGACGCGACCAACAAGGGCCACCAGCTGCTGCAGAAGATGGGGTGGAGCCAGGGCGGTCTGGGCGCGGCCGGACAGGGCATCGCTGAGCCCATCAGTGGGGGTGCTGTGCGGGACAGGCATGATCAGTATAAAGGTGGGGGTTTAGTGTATCTTTCTTGTGAATAACAATAAAAAATATAAAAAGAAATCATTACAAGATAATAAATATAAAGAATAAAATATAACATGTAAATAGATTGGTAATAATTCTTTGGTCTAATTTTTTAACAATATTTATACAAACTTGTGTGTTTTGCCAATGTGGCGTAATACTGCTCTTAGCTTACTACGTAATTTTATATATGTATATATAACTCATAAAAAATTAATTTTCATTCACAGGTGTAGGAGTAAATTTAAATGACCCATATGAAAACTTTAGAAAGAACAAAGGTGCAGCATTTATAACGCGGATGAAGGAGAGGGCGCTGGAGCGGTCATCGTGATCGCAAAAGATTGTTATTAGTTGTAAATGTGTACAATTGCGATTGTGTGAATGAGATATGATTTATTTTATCTAAATCATCTAAAATAAAATTATATGAATTTTATATTTTGTTTTTACTTATTAACCATCATATAAATTTTGTCTAAAAATTGAAAATAAAATCAACCTGTCACTTCGTGGAATACGTGTTCGTTTATTATAAAGATTTTTTTTAAGTTTCTGATCTACTTCTAATACATAAAATGCAATGTTTTAAAAGCATCTTTAATTTTTAGCCTTTGACGACACGACGTAGAACGCGATGAGAACGCTCAACAAAGTCTTGCACGCGATTGTTGCGTTTGTATCGATACAAACGCGCGTACTTGCTTGTAAATGCTAATAGAACCTAACCTAACATTTTTAGATTTATAATTTAATTTGATGACTAAGAATTTGTAAGTTGACTTATGATTATGTAGATTGAATAATTTGTAAAAAAATATTTTATATTTTTATATAAGATAATTTTTTAATAATATGGATATACTTATATTTAAAAAACAGTCCTAAAGTGAGTGGTCAGTGCAGCTATTACTTATAAAACTTGCCATAAGCTTGCAGCCAAATGTCTAACAATGGGTGACATACGGCTGAGATGAAAGAACGAAACATGCAAGTCTATGTGGTATACTTAGACATCATTATTTAAAAGTATTCATAGCAATGCGTGTTAATCAGACTATTTTTCAAATGTCATAGTAAAAACTCACTTCACGTTTATTCCTTCCCGCATAGTAGGGTTGTCAGAGCGAACTTAATGCAAAGACACTCCATTTTCTGCTCGAGATCGAAAAATTGCCTACAGGCACTCAACAGAGTGGCGCTCAAAGCCGCGCATTGTCTTAGATACTAGAGTGGAGATATGAAAATATTTTTAAGCATAATTATTTCCCCGAATGAAAATCGAACCCACAACTGATCGCATTTACACTCAGACACTGTCCCGCTGTGCCACGATGGCTCTCAACTGTTATAGAATCAATTTAATAACATAATATTGGGTTAGTAAGAAATAATATTTATTTGTAATCCATTTAAATACTAAAAAACGTGTTTCATAAAATTTTGATAATAAAGCAAACTTGTACTTTACTTCATTTATTAAGTGTTAATAGTAATAAAGGCAAATGTATTTCTATATATATGAATAACAGTCTTTAAAGCTCAAAATTATCTTCATAATTGTCCTTAAACTCTGCCAGCCTATCTAAACCCTCTTTATAATCTGCATATTCTAATCCTTCTTGTTGAAATTTGTGCAATTTCGCAAATTTAATTCTGCTCACATCCCTGTGCAGCTTTTCGATCATGTCTGCCATAAAGTTACCATTATGTAAACCGGCAATTACTGTACAAGTCTCAACTTTCTCTGGTTCATTTTCTTTCCTTACAAATCCATATTTGTTAAGACTATCGGAAAAGAATCGTGGAAATGGAGTTTTTAATTTAAGAGGTTTTTCACAAACAGTGACATTTGTTGCTGAAAGGAAGTTATTAGCTTGAAAATACAATTCAAACATTTCTTTTACATTGGTACATCTATATGCAGGAATATTCATTTGTTCTTTTGCTTCTTTTAATGGTGCTTTCAAATAAGATTCTGGCATGCCTCTTACAGTTATTAGTTGGAAAAGCTTATCTGTAGCAATCTTACAATTTGGTGTTATAGATTTGTACAATGGTCTTGTTGTGTTATTTAAATATTCAATAAGGTATTCAGATTCATTTATAGCAAAAGGCATTCCTAGTGAAGCAGCAGCCATCTTCCTCCCATATCCACTCATATCAGTGCAAATGTCAGACATAGTGTAAGTATTACTCTTGTTTCTATATTTTTGGCCTAAGGTATCAATAGCAGATGCTAGCAAAGCAGAAGAATGATAATATAAGTCTGGTTTATAATTAATATAATCAAATAATCTGGGGTTGCCTGGTTTTCTCCAGCCTTTCTCACCTGTGCATAAAGGCATATATAAATTAACATGCTGAGACAATTCCTCAATTGATAGTGCAATATTAACCAATCTCATAGAATCTCTTAAAGTAGATTTTTCTCTTTCTTCTTCTGTTGATGGATTATTGTCTGGGAAATATGAAGGTATAATAGGATATGCTAATATACTTTTTGTGTATTCATCAGTAAGATGTTCAATACAACCTAAGGCTAATCCTGCAAACCCATCAACACAGTCAAAGTTTACTTGAAAACCTTGCATGCTATCACATTCCTCTACATATTTTCTGATCTTATCTGCAAAAGATTCACCAAAGTCTGATTTCCAAATTGAGCGACCAGACATGTTAATGTCAAATGTTTCCTAAAAAAAAAAGAGTTATTTAAATTAGAGTGTGATATTACTTTAATTTTATTTATAAAAACAAAGGCTTGAGTATATTACACCTACATTTTCATTGCCATGTTGATACTCCTTGACTATATTGACAGTGCGAGGATGAAATCTGGCATACAAGTAGTCAGTCCAAGTGCTGACATCTTGATCCAGGTTATATTGTTTACTTTCAATTTCAACACCATTAGAGTCAATATCTTTTAAAAAATCGTTTCTTTTTGGTTCAGGTTCAACTATTTTCTCCACAGCATTCCATAGTAGGTTTTCTTCTGAATTTACTTCTTCCAAGCCTCCGGTTTCTGGTAGAGTGTTAAGAGATCCTTTAAGATCAACAAGAAGTAAACGCGGTGTATAAGTAACCTCACTGCTGGCTGTCTGGCCCTCTCGATATAAAACATCGTGGTTGCATTCAGTTTTTTCAGTTCCTGTATAATCAAAACTTAATTCTTGTATGTTCCAAAAGTGTGCTCCTATGTAATTAGAATAATGACCAAATTGCAATGTAAGTATTTCTCGAGTAGTCATTATGGGTAGGTATCATTCACTTGTTGTATTTGAACAAACCATGTGTTAATATCGTTTTTCAAAATTTTATACTACAATTTTGATCTGGAGCATTTATTCACTTTATAGAAAACATAGTGTGATAATAATATGTTTAAAATGTTTCAACTAAGTCTTTGTTTCTGTTTTGCTTCAACAACTTAATAGTACATCAGTTATTTTTAATGTGTTTAAATAAAATAAAACTAATTGAGTAATTGTCAATATTCAGTATCCTTTATTTTAAGATATATTTGCATCTGAATAATGTAACAAATTAAAAAGTTGTATTTGTAAATTATACGATAATCACGAAAAGTTTGACGTCCGAAATGACAGTTGATACCATAGATAATACACCAAAAATAAGCATTCAAATCGCAATGCAATGGGACGCCAGAGCTTGTAATACCGTAATATTTTCGAATACAGGCAACAGTGACCTTGCGACAATAACAGCGACCTTCCACTTGTACTTGAAACTACCTTTACTTTTATCGGTACGAGACTGGTAAAATAAAGGTAAATTTACAGGTACTTTGTTTTCTAAATATACCTGATATGTGCTCTAAAAACACATGACGGATACATATAATATAAGTTTCAACACTATTATTGGGCTTATAATCTGTAATACAGACTATATAATCAAGCAAACAAGGTTATTTAACGGCGATTGACTACACCTCGTCCGCGCATCCCCTGCTTAGGCGCCGGCGGGGCGTCTTATTAGACCAAGATGACTTCATAACGATAACGAACGCAATATACGTAGGTAAAAACAACACTACACGACACAATCACCGCCGTCTTCGGTTTAGACGGCGAAGTATAGCTTATGAGACGGCTCGACCGCGCGTTGCCGTTCCGGGTCCAGCGGTTAGGGACTGTTGGGCTCCCTTAGACTAGAACTCTAAATATATCCAGTCGTGGCTTCACGTCGCGACTGGTTTTGCATAGTATAGGGATTCCCCTCCCCCGTCTGTCGACGACGCAAGCCGAGGCCTGAGTCCCTTGCGATTGTCGACTTCCTCTCAAGCAGCCACGTAGAGCTTGCATTTCGCAGAGACTGAGTACCCTCTCCTCTCACTCCCCCTTTGTCACTGTAAAGACCACAGCAATAAATCAGTATCGAAAAAAAAAAGAAAGTTTTTTTGACAGTGTTTAATGTTAACTGTTATAGATATACATGATTATAAAAATCGCATGAAGCATTACTTTCAATCAGGGCTTTTAATACTGGTATTTATGAATACTCTCCACAAGTTTACTTACGAATACGGCTCCAGAGGCGGACGCAGTACCGCCTGCGCCACTGCGATATATTTTATGAAGCCCTTTATCTTGAAAACTTTGGAATGATTTTTCACGAGAATTTCTGAGTAGTACGTTTTAGTATTTTAACATTGTGATATACTAAGTGTGCACTACTATTAGTACAAAAAAATTAAGCAAACCGGCAACCCCAAGGCCGTGTCGTCTTGTGAGAGAGATATTTGTCAAGAAAACTGAACGTCAAAAATTACCTGATACCTGAATAATATTAGCCTGTAACAGCAACGTAGCTGTACCTTTACTCGATACATATATTTTTAAGTAAAGTATCGATATCTACTGCGTTTTTCGGTAGCGATATTTGGTATCGATATGTATATGACTGGTACAGGTACAGGTGCCTAAACCTAAAAGCCTGTGTTTGTGGATTCGATATTAAAGGCATTAGGCAGTATGGCAGTGGGTTCCGCTACTCTACGTAATATTAATAAACGAGGCGTAAAACGGAAAAGAATCTTAATCCAATCTCTCTCTACCTCCGTTATATGGGAAAGATGCATGAAGCTGAAGTAAATAATTTTAATTTCCATGTTAGTCATATTAAACTCAACACTAAAGAGTTCAATAACCAAATAATAGTCACAACGGTCGTCGTCAATTTGGCCGTATGATAGAATAGTCTATTACATATTATTCTGATATAAACAAAATATCGTTATTTTCTAAATATACCTAAATGATAACTCAAATCTATATTTTTATTAACTCTAACTAACAAATGAATCAGTTAAAAATAAACACAACACATATTTATTACATTTTTATTACCAAAAAATTATTAAAAATCATTCAACTTAGCTTGTTTGTCTAAATTCTACAAAACTAAACTATACTCTACCCTTATACTCTAAGCTTACATAAAAATATGGATGTTGAAATACTGGCAGTGGAAAAATACATTTTTTGTTTTATGGTACATAGCAATTAAGACTACTTGGCTGTTGTGAACATTATGGGCATTAAGTTACTTTTTTACCTTATATATGTTAAGAAAACTATTACTACTTATATGTATCTTAGCACTTAAGTTGACATTAAAGCGTTAGTAAATTAAAAGCAAGGACTTCTAAGTAGATACTAATGTAAGAAAATATATACAAAATTGCACACTAATCGAAATCTATTGTGTCGACTATGTTAGTACCTAAAATGTGTATAAGACTAAGTCGTGCACCTAAATAGTAACGTACTGCTCCTTTACAATTTCATCGAACCATTTAATTCTTTTATTCTACTGACAGTCAACTTCAACATTCCATTCAAACCACGCTTAAGTATATTTCACAATAATTGATTATTCTGATAATTCCAAAACTGTTGTTGAGATTACAGTAGCATATGTTTACTGTGGCTTGTTACATTACAGTTAGTAATTAAATAATATTATTAATTTCGTTCTGTTTTATGAAGGAGCTATTTGTTTGTTACATTTTTTTTATCAACAAAACAGAATGTCTATATATTCCTTATTATAAATTCCAATTACCAAATTATTGTGAACAATAATCATATCACAGTTAAATCTAATCTATATTTTAGGACACTGCACTCATTTATTTATTTAAACAATTATTATTAATATAATTTTAAGACATCGATTTTGAACTATGAACACTTTAAACACAATCGTTTAAATATGCATATTGCTTACAATTCCAAGTAATCAAAAACATACAACACAAATTAAATCCGTCTCCTCAGGTATCTTACTTTGGACAGAACTAAGTCACAACCAATTCTACTAACTTTACCCAACGTTACTTATTTAGAAGTTGACGTTTAAAATTAATAACCGACCACCCTAGTTGCAAGGTAAGGTTCTCAATGTACTCTAAATCAGGCGAGCACATAGTCCTTAAAAATAAAATAAAAGCAAATAGCAAGCTTGCTAAATATTCCAGTCAAACACGATTTGAAATTAGAACAATTGACACTACTTATTATTATAATTAGAAAATTCGTTTCCCCTTTTAAAGTATATATCAAATACGAGCATAAACTGATTATATACTAGAATACCTAAAAGATTTACATAATAAAATTATTGAGAAACTTGCACCTTAAAGTATCGAAAAGGATCATTTTATAATTATTACTATAGGGCGTTCCCATTCCGCCCTTAAGAATGTAATGTTAAAGAACTAAATAGCGCACCACTTCTAAAATCAAACTTATCTTACAAAAACTAAACACTAATACACTAGTCTTTCACAGTTTGAGAAAGCTTATATGAAATTTACAAATTAAATCTAAGCCCCGTCATTTTAATTTAAGAACCATCAAAAATTTTAACTACATGTTGATTGAGATCTATTTATAATAAATTGAAATACATGATTTTTATCAATATTTATTTTGTTATAAATTTTAAAGTGGTTATCACTGGATTTCTTCATTCAATTCAATTCAAAATTCAGCTAAAACCTATTTTTTGTTTGGTTTTGACTTAATATATCAAATAAATCCTAATGAGAGGCTCAGAATCAATTTGTGAATAATAAATGAGAGAAAGCTGCCAGCGTCAACATATAAAAATGCACACAATAAAATAAATATGTACAAGCGGTGGGAACTTTAATAATATACCCGCTATGGCTTTTGCTACTGTATTCATAATTTTTTGTTATTTCCTTCAATTATATAATAAAAATGTGTGAGTAGAGCAGCAAAATACATGTTTTGTACTGAGAATGGTCTCAACCATTTAATCTATAAAACACGAGACAAGAAACAAAAATGAATTATACTGTGCGGTGCTTAAAGTTAAATGTACAGTGTACGATATGTAACGAGTGTTTCGTCGTAAATACACTTATCTGGTACTTATCACGCATTCTCTAAACACTACTATAATAACCTTTGAACAATAGTCCGCCTTATTTAAATGTGGAAAATTATGGAAATGTGAAAAATTACATACTGTCTGTTAGAGGCCGTTCAAATTTGACGTAAGCACTTTTAATTGTTATATACGAAAGTAATCCGGAGAAAATCGTAAACAGAAAAAATATATAGTTGACATAATTACCATTCAGATTGGGGCACACTCCTCATGTCATCAAAAATAAGCATATCAAAGACATCAGAAAATCTTTGATTTTTGCGATTATTACATTATTAATCGCGTTTATTCTTTCGGATTAATCGCGTATATTCTTGGTATTTAGTCAATCTGTGACCACGGATTACTTCTAAATGTTCGAAACGTCGGGTTTCTAAAATGTATTTTCGAATATCAAAAATATACGCGAATAATGAGGTTAAAAATAGTTCCATTTCAAAACATATCAAAGACCCTATTTAGTGCTTACGTAATACTTTAATGGCACCTTAACACTATAATTGGAGCTAGTATTTTTTAGGCAAAACGACCAAAACTAAACTAATTTTGTGTTGAATTATTATTTTTATGTAATTAAAAGATAATAAAACACAATTGTCAATTGTTTAAAATGTAAGCTGATCCAAACTATTTATAAAAAATAGTTTCTTAATTGGTTGGTACATTTAAATAAAGTAGACTCAACACACTTAACTAAGATGCTAACTTCAATTATAAAGTTGGAAACAAAATGAGATGGCAACTTTTATCTCTTTAAGTTTCTTTTATATTTGATATGGTTTAAGGTTTTCATGTTCAGTAATAAATAATAATATGGTGAGTAAATGCCTTTAGTGTATAATTAAATATTATACGATTATTACTTTCACATAATTATATAAGACATTCTATCAGCATATTATTACTACTCTAGTAAATACAGTTTTAAGTAAATGTCCATAAATTACATGGATATCAGCCAAATTTGAAGTTAGCAACAAAGTTAAAAACAAAGGTACAATTATATCAATTAATTATTAGCCGATACATTTAATATTAAATCACATAAACCAAACTATGATTGAAATCAATTTAAATGTATTTTATTTTAAGTGATTTAATTCATATTATATATTAAACTAAGGCGACTCTGTTGACAAGTGGAGTTTTCCGCCTGCTTGTGTGAGTTTGAGTGGTCACTGGTTGGTATATGAAACTGGTTTTCGCCCTTTTTGCTGGATGGACTAAAACAAAGGATTAAAATAAATAAAGCAATGCGATAAGTACACGGAAAATATGTATCTATATTTCACAGGTTAATTTATATATTTCATTTTATTTTCGAGAAAATAATTATAGAAAAATGGTAAACAAAATTCAAATTTTAAAACAACAATAACAAGTATACAATAAAGAGGTCATTGTGGCGTCTGACTATAAACGCAATTGATGAGGGTTCGATTTCCATTCGGGGGATTGATTATATTTATTTTTTTTCATTTACCCACTCTGGTGACATAGAACAAAGATTTGCATGCGCAATAGAGTGTATTGACATTATACAATTTACCCAAAACTGTTTTTATTGACAACAGACAAAAATATAAAACATCAACTAGATTATGCGGCGAAATGTTTGAAAATGTTTTAAATTTGAATTAGGTATTTATATGTATTTTAATTAAAATACTTACTTCTGTAATTTTCTGTAAGAGACAAATCGAATTTGACTGGTTTTGTTACATTTATATCTATCTCTTCGTATGACTGATCCAATACCTGTTGGGATAAAAGTAATAATTATAGTCTTGTGGTAATTTAATTTTATTTAAAGGAAGAAAGGATCTTGTATTTTAAAGAGAAGGCAGTAACGTTATCATAACATAACTCGAAATAAAACTTAACTTCATATAGGCTGCAAATTATGAAAATGTACATTCTACAAGAGCATCTATTAATAATAAAATAAAAAAAGACATTATTGTTTTTACAATATAAATACTTTATCAAATTCAATATAAAACATACCTCAATATCACTAACATCGTCCCCAGACTCCACATCATTGATGTACGACGTGAGCGTGGAAGCGCCGGTGGCGAGCAGACGGTAAGTGCCTCCTACCATGCCTGTGCCTTCTACTTCCTCCACTTCCAACTCCTGGTCTGATACCTCCTGAGAAAGTAATTAAGTCAAGTAAGAGAAGAAACTTCTAAGCATTCCATGAATTCACAGTGCGAGAAGAGCTCAGATGTGCTCAGCATGGGACTCAAGTGTAGCCTACACTAAGTGGCCAGGGGGGGGGGGGTCTAAGGGTCCCTTGACCATTAACGCTTGCATCCTAATCAATTTTAAAAAGATCCTACTAATGCCGCCTATGAAATACGTGTTAGAAATTAACTGATGGTAGTTTTAGATAAGCATTGATCTTTTAGTAGATTATAACCAAGTTTGAAGAGATCCTAATAATGCTGCTTTCGAAATTAACATTTTTAATAAAAAAAATTGAATTCATATAAAGACAAATTTTATACAAAATTTTATTCAAGACGAGCTTTTCGGTTTCTAACATCTCAACTAACCAAGTCATTTTCTTGTTATTCTTCATATAAAGCAGTTTTGTTAACAGAGTTCATTGGTTATCTATATAACGTAAGTTAAATTGCTCTCGATGTGGGGTTCAAGATGATATTTAAAATATTTATATAAAAGTCAAAAAGAAATTAATACGTGTGTGAAATGCATTTTAAAATGTTATAAATGATGTCATATTGTAAAGAGATTTTATGTTATCGCTAAAATTCACAATAAATTGATGATATGGATTTAAAATTAACCAAAATAAATATGACTGACGTAATCTCGTGCATTGGTTTCGCATGTATGTATATAAATTTTAATATCCACAATATTACAGTACTAGTTTTAATTTATAGTAGTTATTTTATTATTTCAGGTACAATATTCAAAAGGATAAGTCGAGTCGAAAAATTGTAATAAAAGTTTCAAGGCTTTGTATGAGTAGTATTCATTATTTAACAATTATATCCTAATATGGACGACAGATGCAGAACGAGGCAGATGTAAAACGCAAAAACCAGTTGTACTAAGAGTAGGTACTTCCTGCTTTGGCTCAAATAAAGATATATTAAAATTAAATAAAACAATTAAATTACAAAGATTTCTGATTTTTGATACGGAACCCAATAAAAAAAGTTTATGACATTGAATATTAGCTATCATCGTATTTGCATTCTCCAGAGGTCGCTCACAGAGGATACAATACAAGCTCAATGTCAACCACTTATCCCACACATTGCAGTATAATCAAAAACAAGTAATTCAGTGCATTATTATAATTTGTAAACAATCATAAAAATCTTGTAATGTGCATTTACTGGCGTTGCAGACGAGCTTGTGGCATCTCGACTATTTATTAAAGCTACTACATTGATTTAATATATTGCATACTCGTATTGTATTCTTTTTTTGCGTAAGTTTATTTATTTTACGCAGACCCAGAGCGCATTTGTGTTGTGAATCACTCTATTTATTTACATTGTTAAATTAAAATAACAATTTGACATGATTAACATGAAAATAGCTAGGTATATGCAGTTAAAACTTTGACACTGCATTTTTGTATTTTTACTAGGGACTACACTATACTATTGGTCGAATACTATATTGTTACAGAAAACCAATAAATGAATATAATATCTAGCTGAGTGAGAATGGATGAGCCAGTGAGTCAGTGGGAGTGAACGAAAGAGTGCATAAGAAACACAAAGGAGTTACGCGTAAACTAATACCTGTTCTATAACTGTCTCTTCATCATCCACTTCTTCCTTGACCTCGGGGTCGATTTCAACGTCATCCATTTCGACATCAGCATCTGCATCCGCCTCGGCTTCGGTCTCGTCGTCTACTTCATTGTCGCTGCCAAAACCGCTATACTTCATTTCACCACGCTCTAATGCTTCTAGGCTCTCTGGAAAGTTAGTTAATATTTAGATACTTATACTAATAAGTAAAATGCAATAATTTTAATGGTTTATTAATTTATTAAATCTATTGGAAATATAATATAAATTATCAGTTCCAAGTTTATTTTTACTTGTAACTTTTGAACTCATTTCATAAAATTGAGTTTATGTATTGAAATTATCTAGTAAATTATATCTTTTTACTATAGAATTAAAAGTAATAATAAACAGCTTCACTTTGTATAAATTTTCCTAACAATTGTGTTGCTCTCATCATTCAAAATCATGATCATCAAGATTCTTTAAATGTAATATATTTTTATGTACGTAAATTAGTAAAAAGTCTTGCAATACTATACTATTCAAGTAAGTCTTGAAACTTATATGAGTATCAAGATTTCTTACTCAAATCGACACGTAATCCTTGATTCAGTCATTGGCGACGGCGATCGGCGGTAAGTAAATATGGAGTGTTATATTTCCATAACCCAAACAGTCGAAATAATTATTTATGAAGTAAACGTCGCAAATTATTTAAAAATACCCAAAAATATAATTAAAACTAACTAAATGAAGAGTGATTGACCACTTTGTGTTTTTTCTACAGCTTCACTTTTTTTCGCATAGCAACCCCGCCATGCCATTTCTCCAGAAAACCTAGTGTCGAGACACTCCGTTCTCCACTTTCCGCTCGAAATCGAGACAGTGGTAGTAGTAACTCAACGTAGCGCTTTGTCTTTGGTACCAGAGCGGAGAACTAAAAATATTTTAATTATAATCATTCGCCCGAGTATGACTCAAACCCACAACCAACGTGTTTACAGTCAGACGCTTTTCCACTGCGCCACAATCTCATTTTTTCTCTTGAGATTTTATAACATTTGTTTCACTCAGTTTCTAGATGATTTTACATGAGAGGCACAACTTGAAACGCCTAAAGCGGAAGTATAATATATTTATTTCTAATTACCAGGATAAATCATAGCTTTTTTGATAGCTTGCGGATCTTTCCTTGACCATTTTTGTACTTCTTCATCCATTTTGCCAACTTTAGATGGATTCATAGCCCATAAACAACCTGTAATAGATATAATTTTTTATTTCAGATTTTTTCTAAACTAGTTCTAGTAATTTAAATAAATCAGATATAAGAATATTTTCAACTGTTTCATTGTCAATACTTTTATGTTCTTACTTACCCTTTCTTTGACTTCCGTTTGTTGAGGGTTTTTCTATCTTTTCAAAACATTTATTTAGACTAAGATTGTGTCGTACAGAATTCTTCCATCCATTTGGCGCCGTTTTGAAATATGGGAAATGTTGGCTGAAAAATGTTTTTTTTTTTTTTAATTATTATAGCAAAAACATCTTAATATTATTCCGGTAAAGTTGTTTACACAAGATGTGATTTCCGCTTTCCACTGCAAGCAGCTTCAGCTTCACACTTTTTCTTGCATAGCAAGTAGTCTAGTGGCAGTCAGAAAGAACCTAGAGTAAAGACACTCCGTTCTACATTTTAAACAATTTTCATATTTAAATAAACTTTTCCAGTTTAAATTCAGTGTCAAACAAAATGGGAGAAAAGTAGAATATATAGAGATGCGTAAATCTATACATATAATAAAAATGTAACTGATCGCGTCTGTACATGGAAGATGTATGACACAAATATTATTGGGGGGCCATTTATCAATATAATAGAACACAAAACAATGATTTTTAATTTTCTGTTTGTCTGTGCGTTTGTGCAAGCTGATTTGACTGTATTTTGGTTAACTTTCCTTAATATAAGTGTTTATTTCATTTCAAGCCGTTCATAGATAAATAAAAATCCAACCATTTCAATTCAATTTAAAAATGAAAACAGTTTGTGAACTAAATGAGAACGCAGGCGGGATAAAAAAACTAAATAGTTTAGTCCTGTAGTTTACGCAGGCGAAGCCGCGAGTCGCTAATAATAAATATGTATAGTGCTCTACAAGTACCCCAGATATGCCGACCATTGCCCTATTATAATTTATCAACTAAAATTATATTAACTTAAAAATATAAGAGAGTTGACTCATGATGAACCTTATGCTCGTCATCAATTAATACAGATATGTTGTTTTTATCAATATTTAATGGAAAACTACTTACCACATGAAATTATAAATTTCTGAGACCGGTAAGCTTCCTGTCCTGGAGTTTTTCAGTGCCATGGCTATTAAGCAGGAGTAGGAGTATGCTGGTTTGGGGAACTCCCCTACCACTGCCTTGCTGTTCACGTACTTGCCTTGGCTAGTGTCCACTGTGAACGCGCCGCTCACTGAGGTCTTTATTATTTGTCTACTATTATTCAGAGACGAATTATCTAACAAGATCGTCGCCTGATTTTTATTTCCGTTTCCTAAAATTGTTCTAGATTGCTGAGCGTCCAATATGTGTATATTTCCCGATATTATGGTCTTCGTCCCTAAAGATTGTATTATTTTTTGGCTACTATTTAAAATTGAACAGTTTTTGTTCACTTTCAATATTTCAGGCTGGCTAGCTTTTATTCGGACCGTTGGCGTTATTGTGGGCTGTGTGCTCTTAACTTTACTAGTGTCTAAATCTTTCAACAAATCCTTTACTACAGTTTTGTCTTGCTTTCTAACGTATATGACCATTTGTGTGGCTTCTTCTAGTTTTTTGGGCGGTGGTTCTTCGGGGTCTTGTACTTTTGAAACTTTTATTGCGTTCGGAGAAAAAGTTAAGTGACTTTTTTCCTCCTTCGGACTGGCTAGCGCCGTACTATTGTTGAGATCATTGCTTGCGGCTGATGTTAGTAAAAGGTTGGATGCTTCTTCCTTTACAATACTCTTAACTGGTGTATCTGCGAACGATGAAGGCATCACGGAGTTTGGATTCACCATAACCGCGTTAGCCTCCGACCCATATAAATCGAGATTATGTACAAAACTCGAAGAAGAGTTATTGAGCCATGTGACTGAATTATCTGTGTCCATATCCAATAATGGTGGCATTTCTGAAAAATTTAATCCTAACGAATCCTGTAACGGAAAAATATAATTATATTGTGTGTTTTTAATATGATTTCTTTTCACTTCTTAATAACTTGGTAAATACTAACTGAAAAATCAGTTATGCTGCTTAAGTCTGTCGCTATTTCATTCTTGATGTCCATGTCCAGCATGTCCTGGAGTGAATCGGTTATGTACAAATCCATGTCTAAGCACGCCTATAACAGAAATAAATTATATTTAGTGAGATCTGGGTAGGAAAAACAACATGTCAAAGTTTCGCGCCATTTTTTATTTCAATAATAGCAAGCATTTTTTTTGTGACGAAAAGATGGGAACGAATTCCTATACTCTATAGTAAAACCTGTTTCCGTGTCTTGGTATGTGCGCCTTAGCAGTGAAAGAGCAAGTCTATATTTATATTCTGTCTCGTTCGCTCCCATTTAAAGGACACGAAAAGTAAGCTCCGTAAATGGATTAATATAAATTTGATACAACTGCACAGGATGCGTTATGTCGTAATTTGTAATATAATAGATATAAACTTCATTAAGGCTATTATGTTATCAAGACGACGAATATGTACTTTTAATTTAGCTGTAGTATTTTAACGGACCTACATCAACAGATTATCTGTTGGACCGAAATGCATGCCTCGTTGAGATACCTAGTGAACGAGTATACAAAAAACCTTCAAAGACTTGTACATCGGAAGGCTTCCAACTTTCGGGACCACATTTTTTATCAAACCTATTTAAGCTATAAATAACCGTCACGTTCCGTTACCAAGTGTTCTTGTTAAGACATCTATATATGGATGGCGTTTTTATCTACTATCAGTAGCTAATTTTGACTTAGAAAGTGAACGGTAACAACGGGCGTATTTGGGCATATATAGGAGGTGAAATACTGGCTTTTTTAGCTTTCATCTACATATTTAAAGAATCACAGCGTCTTTGTTCGCAACGCGTATTGTCTAAAAAACAAATGTGGCTACAAACTTGAAAGTCGTCAGTGTCATTATCTTTTTTATAAAAACACGAACAATACAAGGCAAGGGACTAGTAAGGAATAAAGGTAGTGGAGCATGAAATAAAATTCATGGGAAAGGTACAAAATCAGCAGATGTTATGTTATCGTTAGTAGTAACTATTTCATTGTAGTTCACACTCCACGATTAAATTGACTTCAATAAACGATGTGCAGCTCTTATTCAATAAATTAACTCTCGTTACTTCTGTCGTCTGATCACTGATCATCTAATAATACATTCTACTTGCCGACTTATTTATTTAAAAGGTTTGAATATAGATTTATTACATACATAAATAAAAATAATAAAAAACTAAATATTTCACCATTTAAATAAATAAATATGAATATTATTTTACATATTATGTAGGAACAGTTTTGATTTTTATAAATTGCTAAGATAAAAGCAGCATTATAGTTTTTTAAAATAATTTTCTTTAAAAGAAAACTTTTGTTGGGTTCCTGTAGGTATATATGCCAAATGTGTAGCTTTAGGTATTCACGTTATGCAGCCTTATGTTAAGTGTATCGCAGAGTTCACGGTTGTTATTGGTTTCATATTGAATAACAAAAAAAAAAAACACGCGCAAGACTGCCCGTGCAGATTAATGTACAGAAAATTCTTGCAAAGGCAAACTGAAGAGACCGCTAAAAATGTGGAGCGACTTCATTTACATAAAAATAAACTGAGTTCTCATTGTATAATAAACATAATACATATACAAAATATTATTCTGAATGCGAAACGAGTGCACTGACAGATAAGAGCAAAACGTGAGCGCCATATCTTTAGCCAATCGGAAGCAAAGTCTACAGTTGCTTTTTAATAATTTACCTTTTCTACTAATAGCTATCGAGTACTTGTTGAATGATTTGAATTAAATAAATCTAGTACACGAAATTTCATCTAACGAGATATTCCGCAACGCGTATAATTTTGGGGAATGTATTTTATCAAATCAGCAAGAGAGAAACTCAAATTGGGGTGGCAGACAGAGATGGCTATAGAAGATCGAAAGAGGGTGAATCGACCCCTAATGACATCGCAGCCGCCATACCGCGCCCTTTGAGCTAAAGAAAGCAAGCTGCTGGTATTTTGTTTGGGATCCCCGACTTATATACATATATTTTATGAGATTTAATTCAATTTTATAATAAATTCATACGTAATATGAATCACTAGAACAAATTTAAATTCAATTTAAAATATTTTTTTAAAATGGTATTTCTAATCATTTGAATAGACCATTCGTTCACTATTTTTGTTAAAATGTTTCACGGGCCGAAAATGTCTGTAGATCCGTCTCGGCAGTACAAAGTAGAGCCATGCCACAGAGGGCCATGAACTCGCTCTTTATTACTTAGAGTTCATCTCGCTTACGTGCGATATGAAATAGGAACTATTAAAAGATATTTCTGAACTGCTTTTCATCTTATGAGCACTTAATGATAACCCGGTTGACTCTGTGTAATAGAACTATATATTTTTTTAAGTGCATACGAAGAAAATATTCGAATTTTATTCTTAGCGTAATAGTAGGTTAATTAAAGCACCTGCTTGATGCCTATCTATTACAAGGTAGGTTGTCAGTTATTTTAAAATGTAACAAAAAACAGACAAGGAAACACCGTCTGAAGTCTACTTACTATAAGCAATAAACGTGTTCCGCATGGTATGAATGAATATTATCAACCAAATTATAATAATAATTATACAAAAACTTATATTAATTAATCTGTTAGTTCAATCAGTGTAATTAATCAGAAAATCGGAGTTTAAATGACGAAATACATTAAACACGTTTCACTTCAAAAATTAGCTTAAAATATAAAATGCTATTTTCAACAGAGCAAATGGCTTGTGAAGGAGCAGGTAGTCGGCAACGACAAAATTCGACCGTCAGTTTTTTAGAGCACGCCTTCATTATTTACCTTCTAACAAAAGCGAATCAAGTTACATAAGTCAGAAAATATATATTTTTTTATCTAAAAGACACAAAAAAAAACATATTTTGTTAGTTCTGAGTCAAGTTTCTTTCGTTCTGTTTCGTTTCCCTTTTTAGATATAATTTTAGCAGAGGATAGTGTGGGCCATAGAGGCGCCGCGAGGGGCCGCCTAGTGTCCTCGAACCTGACCGCGCGCTATCGCCTTGAACTCGCCGTAGTCTCGTACAAATTACCTTATGTCTAAGCTGGCGGAGAATTACCGCGAATTATTGAAAAGTAGATACCTACATTGCAAATTAACAAAAACCTTGTCTGATCTATAAAAATAAATAAAATTCGGGTGTCTGTTTGTAATATTTAAATAACCCCTTTTAAATAAATGCATATCTACGAGTACACGGTACATATACCAAAAAAATATATTTTTTACAATTTTTGTCTGTCTGTTTGTTCTGGCTGGAACGATTTTGACGGGGCCTTTACTAGCAGAAAGCTGATGTGATAAGAATTCGTCTAATTACATTCTCTGTAGAGCTGTAGCAAGTCAGAAATTAATATAATGTAAAAATTATCTAAAGTGGCTTGGCGCGAAAATAATTTAGATGAGTTTTCCTTCTGCGCGCGCATTGTTAGGATGAAATAGGAGGGGTTCTGTATTGATTGTATGAGCGGCGCAGTCACTCCCCTCTGTCTACTTCCCTGTTAAAAGGGAGAGAAACTGAAATGTTCTCTGTATAAACTTTCATATATTTTGCTATGTCTGGACTTCTGGATTAGAGTTTAAAAACTTAGAAAACAAAAAACCTGATTAATAACAAAAAAGTCTATATTTTAGTTTCGCTTAAATTGAAATCAGTTTTAAAATTGGTTTCCTGTATACTTATATAGGAAGTAATATAAGTACCTAAATATTTTTTTGTATTTGTCTTTTTCAAGTTGAATATTCAGCTGTTTGTTCGCGATTTACAGAATGATGACACCTGCCGGGTCAACGCCCTCTTCGTAATAAGTATTTGACTCCTTAACCTTGGTAATACAAGACTCATCAAGCCACATTCACATTAATAAGAATTATTTTATAAATAAAGTCCAAATGTGTAAATAGATTGAAAATAGATAATTTACACAAACAATAGTTAAATTCCTTTTATGAAGTAAATTTATAAGAACCTGTAAAAGTTTTATGCATAACGAGATAGATTGTAATATAACTTCATGTTTTATATTTTATATGGAAACCAGATACCTCGACAAATGTTTAAGAAGCCATTTAACAAAGGAACTAGGTACCTATGAGACTTCAAGTTGAGTACCCTACTGTAGAGGTTCTGCTTCCGGTGTAAAACACACGCCTGTTTTTAATTATTATTGTAACTTAATTTTTCCTTTGTGACATAATAAAATATGTCATTTACCATAATACTTACTACCTTATTCAATTATGTATCTAAATAATAATTTTGTATGTAAAAAATAATAATAGAAAAAAATAAAAGGAACTATAAATAAAATATATAGTTTATATATAACTACGAATAACACGATTAAATAATGCTCTGTCATAAAATAAAAAAAACAAGTGCTTTTATTTCCTTTTAAGCCTATAAAGCGTTAAACGATACAGAGCAACTGAAAGTCCATAATAATACAAAACGATTTCCCATTGTCTCTTCAATGTAATCAAAGGGCTTTCATGAAAATGAGTAAAATGCTAAGGAAGTTTTTGTTTTCGCTTATCCGACTAACACCAACCGTTAACATTAGGGGAGAGTGTAACGGCTGACGGAACAACCACAGGTGTGTGCATTTTATATCCATATACGAAAACTACTAATACATTAACACTTACGCACACACACTACAACAGGTTGCAGCCAGTCCCTTTTTCGTTGAGTGCACTTACCACAGACTAGCATTATCAGTTGTTTACATAACATGATAACTGTCATTTCGAAATCATTTTAGCCATGACCTTAATTATTTATAACAAACATACAATGCATAATTGAATATTTTAAATAAGTATAATTTATAGTATTTTTTTGATGATTAATAACCTTGATCACAGTTGAGTACTCATTTGGACATATTTGTTTAGTTATTATGATATTATAATATAAATTTCCTCATGTTACTGAAATTTATAGGCTATGGTATACGCCACGAGAGTTTGTTCGTTCGATAACACACAAACACATAGACGTGGTGCACTCATTGTTAAACGTTTTGAAATTCTCGCTCGAAACCGGCCGTGGGAACCGCATTACTACCTCGTAGACAGAATCAATCTATATAAAATATATTAGTAATAATACGACCATGTACAAATTTACTAATTTCAAAACAAACATTTTCTTATATAAGACAAGATTGTATATGAAAAAAAGGTTTCAAAATATAAATTAGTTATAATTGAATTACTAGCTAGCTTAGGTGTGTGCATTTTTGATAGTACCTAGTTCATTAGGTCATTTGAACTATACCCAGTATTATTTAGATGTATGGACGCACAAGCACACGTATATATGTACTTTACAACTTACGGTGTCTATTGACGGCAAATTACGCGCCGTTTTAACACGTACAATTGATATCGACTTTTAATTCTTTAATTAAATAACATTTTTTACGTAATGATAATTCTAATTTGTTGCCATAAATGATGATACCAAAACAGAAAACATGATCAAATTATACTTCACTAATTACTAAAATAACTTGTTAAATAATAATAGTAATAATACTACTGACTACACATTCCATCCTTATCAAACGTCGTCAATGAATGTAAGTAGAGGTAATAAGAGACCAAACATGAAAACAATTTCCTCGTCCGTTACAAATACATTATTTATACACTGCGGTTAGAAACTTGTTTCTGCTGAAATTTAAAATAGCAATTCAAACGATAATGAAGCAACAATAAGTATAAATAATATTCATTATTAAAAATGTTACATACCACAGCCAACACGTAATGATTTCTTGACGATTCACACGTAACTAAGTGGAATGGTTCGCCACTTGACACACTATTAATAAAATATCAACATCAGTTTCAGGAATCTTCATAAAATATAAATATTCCACTGTTACAGTGTAAAATATACGAATATTATACCAAATAACCATGCAATTGTGAATGAAAATGACACTTAAAAAGAGCGGACACGGCTCCCACATTACTGCGCTAAACGTGACTTACACAAATCAAAATGTTATTATTTACGTAAAAAACGACTTACCGAATATTTATCCAAATAAATATCCTTATGCTCAATAGAATAATCCTGAATTTCACACATTTACGTTTTTAGCGTCATGAAATTGACAAATATAACACCACTCACTCCATAGACTATGTATTCTGTTTTGCTATTATGTGAAAAAGTACACAAAGAATGGCTGGAGTTTCTATTGGCGGGCTTGTACCACGTGACCGCCAGCAAGGAAATATTATTGGTCCGAAATATTCAATAGATTGACGTCACATTCGTTTAAATACTTTTTATAATAAATGTAATGTTTTTAAATATAAATGAGTGTAATATTAGGTAATAAAAAATATTTTAATATTTAGAAATATCTTGCTCATAAATATTATATTTAAATAAATGTTATTATAACTTACCACTTATGGTGACTCGTCCATTTTCAACAACATGGCGGTTTGTTTACACCGGCATGATAAGGCGGGAAGTAATTTCGTAGTTTATGTGTATGTTTTTTAAATAACATCTAACCAAAAATAATCGTTTTTATATAAAGAACATGTTTATTAAAAGAAACAATAGTATATTCAATGTGTTATTAGTATAGAAAGGAAAACAGGGCACATGGGCGATACCAATTTTGGACACTAGCGCCATCTAGAATCGTTTTTTATTACAGCTACGAAAGATATGGCGGGAAATACAAATCATTTCTCCCAGTCTAAAATACAAACAACTTATAAATAATCATATAAAATAAATACATAACGCAAGAAACAATAATCATAATGTCAGTAATGAAAATATACTACAGTCACTAAAACTAGTAAAATCTAACCTAAATTTAAGACATTTAAATTATTATAAGAAATCAAAATCTATCAAAGACATATTTGTTACTAATGTGCTTTCCTAAACATCACTCGTTATCAATGAATATAAAGAAAAAGATAAAAAAATATTAAAATGTGGAAACTTATTTCACGAAGCAGTAAACAAAACGGTAATAAGTTATGAAATATCCAAAAATGTATTAAAATTAAAACACTACAGAGTTTAATATATACTATCACCATTTGCTAACATATAACGATATAACAGCCTTATAAAAGCAATGAGTCATTTAAACAGATATTATTAACAATTAAGGCGGAGCAATCTTGTGTATGGCTTTTTAATTACAAATGCTAAAACTTGGAAATTTTGATGTTTCTATTTTTTTTATACAATTCATATGTTCCTTGTCTTTTAATTTTCTTATTTAAAATATAATCTTCTTTAAAGTTAGACATGTTGCTTGTTTGGGCAATGAATTTAGTTTCTTTAGGTATTATATTTACTTTAAAGTTAGTAGTATAGCCACTGCCAGATGTCAGTGCTGTGGGTACAAATGGTAAAACTTTTGGTTTTTGCAGACGTTTTTTCATTTTTCTATTTTCTGTCTCATCGTCATTGAGATAAACACTTTCTTCTAAATAATTCGACGGCTTATTCTTGCGTTTTTTATTTTCTTCAACCGAAAATTGTGTTGTGGACACGGCTTTAGGTTTCTTTGGTACATTTGTTTCATCCAATTGACTTAAGATACTAGTCGGTAAGCGAGGAATTTGTTTGTCAAAGGAATTTTGCTTCATAACCTGAAAAAAATATTACAATTAATACATGCAACACAAGACCATATACTTAAAAACGTCACAGGTCATAACTACCTTTGAAATTGTATTTTCATCATCATCCTCTCGTTGTTTACGTTTATTTCTATTTGATTTAACCATATCTGTAAAAAATATATAAATTAGGATTAAATGTATGAATAAATTAATAGCTATATGTATTATAAAATCCATTTAACTAGTACATGTACCAGGAATTTCAGTTTCAACATTGTAAGTGTCTTGTTTCTTCAATTTCTTTTTCTTTTTATCTCCAGAAGACTGTAAATTACATTCCTCTTCTTTGTTTTCTACATCTATATTTAAAAAAAAACATTTAGCATTTCTTATAAAAAACATTGTAAAAAAGCAAAAATCTAAAAACACTTTTCATGCACAATACAAATTAGTTATGAACAAGTGGTTTTTAACAAATAACTATTATTATATTAATGATATATTTCTCACCTATAACATTTTCCACACTCTGTTGTGAAACCTTTAATTTCTTTTTCTGACTACCAACCAGCGATTCGTTCAACTTTTTGGAAACATTGCTTTCCCCATCTGACAAAATATATTATATGTATTACAAAACACTAATTGCACTAATAAATATATAATATAAAATATCTTGACATTCTGTTCTCTCCGTTTTTGAGGTGTTACATGTTGAGTGAGGGAACTCAACATCGCGATTTGTCGTACCAGCGCGGCGAAATGAAAATATATTAAATCACGATCATTACCCTGAGTGGAGTCGAGCCCACACCCGTTCACGTTTACAGACGTGGGATACCACTCAGCCACTATGGTATAAATATCAATATGATAAAAGCATTATGATAATAAAAAACATTTAAAATATCGTAGCTCGCCCAAAATACCGTGCGTACGAATCCATCTAATTTGGCAAATATTTACTATAATTATTTAGTTACAGAGAAGGAAGCGTGAGTTTTTACCTTCATAGTTGAGTTCTTCGACTGTCACATTAAGGGAGGCTTTTCTTTTACGTTTTTTCGAGCTTGTTTCTTTAACCGCCTCTTTCAATTCATCTGTAAGGAAATTAAATAATAACAATTATATTATTTCAGGTAATTTGGATAAAATGCAAAATTAGTAAATAGTGCTATGGAAGACTTTTCACGTGAGGTTACATTTAAAAAAGACATCTTTACTAGATACGTTTAAGATTCTGGGACTAGAACCGGAGCTTTTTGGAAATCGTCCAAGCGCTCTGACCACTAAGCTATATCAGGCTTTCTAAAAATGTGTCTGATGTCCTAAGTGGAGGGTTAAACTTTAAATATGTTTAAATATTTGTTATAAAAAAAAAACAAACCTTTTTCTTTATTTACTTGAGGTTCTTGTATATTTTTCTTTTGACTTCCTGGAGTTTTTATTTTAGATGAATTCAGTAATTCTAAAACAGAGATATAGTTGTAACAATTGAATTGATTTTCTTTTAAATTTTTTTGTCTTAACGTTACTTGGCATTTTTTAATGCTCGAATAGTATCAATAGGATTAAGCTTTGTTTGTTTTATTTTATAATTTTTTTTCAACATGGCATAAATTTATTGTTTTTTAATTAATCAAATTTCATTTTATGCTGAGTATTTTTTTTATGTATATAAAATAATGTATTATAAAATATAATAAAATACCTGGAACACTCTCTTGTTGTGACAGTGAATATTTTTTCTTTTGACTACTTGGTGTCTTTTTTATAGATACATTTAGTTGTGCTTCTATTGTAGGTTCTGTGAATAATAATTTAGTATGTTTTAATATATAAAATAATTTATTTCTGATGCTACTCTTATGACAGAAATTAATAATTCTTAATAAAATTTAATTTGGTAATTTCAACTCAACTAAGAATTTTACTACCTTGATCATTGTGGATAGACTGTGACAGTTTCTTATTTTTCTTACCACTGTTGGGTGTTTTGCATATAGATTTCATTGCTGGGACTTCTGCCTCATCTGTGAAGAATATTTAATAGTAAATTAGTATCTTGATACTAATTTAGCAGTGCTCTGTAGTGCAGAATGGACATTCGTGTAATGATTATGTTTTGTTTCTAGAAGCAACTTGTATTCTCTAACAAACGTATGCCCAGTACAGCTTTCATAGTCACAGTTTCATATATAAAAAATAAACACTTTTTTTAAATTTAAAACAATTTAATTTACCATTTAGTTCATTTTGCGATTCAGAAATGCGTTTATTTTTCTGTTGACTCCCTGGAGTTTTGACTACTGATGTGTTAAGGAATGATGGCTCTGGAATATCTGAAACAAGTATTATTACATATGTTATAAGCAGCTTCACACTTTTTCCCGCATAGCAGGATAGGTAAAGTGAACCTAGTGTGATGACACCCCATTCTCCACTTTCCGCCTGAATCAGAGACATTGCGTGTTGACTGGCTGAACTGAACGCCGCGCTCTGTCTTGTCCACCAGAGCAAATAAAAATCTAAATATAAAGTGAAGTAATCTAAGCTACAACTTTGAAAATGATTGAATTATTCATACCTTCTTCATTTGTGACAGTTTGTTCTTCTACATTTATAGATTTATTTTTCTTTTTACCAAACGAATTGTTCATTATTATACTACCATCATTTTCTGAAAAATAAAAAATGACCATTCTATAGATTTTTATTTTATTTAACACTTAAAGACAGAATTTCTAGAGAGTACAATTACGCAAAATAAATTAACACTCAGTGCTTTTTGAATTTCAGATATGCGTTTTTTTCAATGTTCGGTGTTTTAATTAAAGATACATTGGAGGCTTGCAGTTCAGAATCCGTCAAAGAAAACATAGAAATTAATATATTACTAAAAAAACAACTCCCCTCAATGTGTAATATATATATCTAGTGCATACTGTAAAGAACAGGTGTGGGATTGTACCCTCAGTGTAGTACCTCCACAGCCCATAGACTGTATCAAAAAGCAAGTGGCTAATTGATGATCTTGGATACTTGATTGTATCTATACAATTAATCACCATTAACAAGATGAAAACAACCAAAGACAATATGTCTACCGAAAACTCCCGGACAATGACACGCTCGACAAATATCGATTGTGCAATTTTTCTAATAAATGTCTCTGGTAGTTTCTTGTCTTGATAAAATTGTCCATAATTGCTCAGACAAGACATTCGACAATCTGCAGGGACTCATGTAAAACATCGTATTATGCGAGAAATTGTATTAAGCTAAATATTTTTTGGTAGATTCTGTAATGTGTTATTTAAAGATTTAATTACTTGTTTTCGCCTGTTGTATTTCACTTATAGACATCTTTTTCTTTTTCCCACTCGAAGAAACATTTAAAGATTTATCAGCCACATTCTTGTCATCTGTAATTAAATGCAAAATATATAAAATTACAGTAAATATTTATAATAAAATTATTTGTCTATCGTATTTAGATATTTATTTTATTACTGGACATTAGGTCCAGTAATAAAATAAACTGAAAATAATTTAATAGCAAGTAACTAGTTCTCATGCAGTGTGATATATAGTCAATATATGTGACGGTTGAGGGTTCGATTTCAGCTCGGTGGATTTAATTATTTAATTTCGCCGCTCTGGTGACAAGCGTGCTGCCTTGCTCCTTTATGATTCGGGCAGAACGTAAAGAACACTTTAAGGTTTTCTCTGAGCCAGTTACGCTATACTAAATGTTTATATCTCGCTAAATAAGAGTACATAAAATAAAAAATTATTACCAATCTCTACAACTTGCAAGATTTTATTTTTCTTCTTCTTTTTCTCACTGCCTGGTGTTTTAGCAATGGATTTATTTATGGATTTTTCCAAAACGAAATCTAAAAGCATTATTAATATAATTAAACTTTTATTCAACATATTTTCATATCGCTTCTACACTACTAAGGGATAATCGATTCATGTAGATCAATCAGTTTCGGTAAGATTTTAGTTTACACACATACACACACACGCACAAAGACATATTACTACATATGTTTTTTAAAAGATCGGTTTTATTTATTATATAGCTAATTATATAAAACATTAACCTGTTTGGTCTTCTCCATTGCCATCTATGTCAATATCTTTCTTGCCTTTCTGGAAAGACACTTCCAATGGCGCGTCATCTGAATTATTGCCATCTGAAAGCATGGCATGGCATGTAAAAAGAAGGAACGATAAAACAAAAAAAGTACAATATTTAAACATAAGGAATAGGCTATATAATTTTTCCCTTCATGCATATCTGGTTAGAAAAAAATTCTAATTTTAAGATACTCCGTTCTCCACTTTCCGCCGAATTTCATGTTGGGTAGCGAATCCAATGCCATAGCTTACAAAACTAGGAAATTGATATAAACTATATTTATTGCCCAGTTGTGTGTATTTGAGGAGCTTATCTGTCCCATTATCAACTTCCACTTTAAATCGCCCTTGACAGATCATCAAGTCTTTTGATGGTGTGCCACATGATATATTCTAAAAAAAACTTGCCGCCTATAGCTACATAGGCTCCTTACTGAGGTTTCATCGTATTTGAAAAATCGTTGTTTTTATGTGATAATGATCCATATATCAATCTAGTAATCAAATTATCTCATCAGGAGTGCCTCAAGGTTCCCACTTGGGTCCTTCTCTATTCAATATTTTCTTGAACGACAACGACAATATGTCGTGTGTTTTTAAAATTCTACTCCGTTTATATTTAGTGACGATGTTAAATTTAATAAAGCGGTCGCAACATTAGAGGAATCGGTTCTACTTCAAAAGGACATCAATCACATAAAATTCACCCGAAATATAAAATATTATTCTTCCTTCTACACCATATATGAGTGCTTGAAAAGGTTAGTACCTTTAAGGACTTAGGCATAGTTCTATATTCAAACTGAATCTTCATACCACACATTGATCAGACTGTTAACAAAGCTTCAAGAAAATAATGTTTTATTATTTGCACACAACAGTAATATTTTTCTAATTGAATTTCAATTTGAACTTACCATTTTTTTGTATAGATTTTTTCTTCTTGCCCTTTACACTTGTATCGATAGACATGTTTAGAGATGTATGTGTACCTTCTGTGTCAATAAAAAAGCTGTCATTAGTGTCTTGTACTTCATCTGAAATTAATTTTAGATATTTTGTGATAATTAGATTTTTTTGATTAATATCAATATAATGTTTATTTCGCGTGATATTAAATGTACACATATGTATATAAAGATAATTACTTGAACTTATATTTGCGTCAATTTTCGATTTACGCTTTTTGTTCTTTTTAAAGCTGACATTTAGTGAAGTATCATTAGCTGAAATTATTGAATCTGAAAGCAAGTTATTTAGATTTTTATTAGTAATATATTTGGAACTATATACGTTTACGTTACGTATTACGTATACGTTTGCGGCTTCTACATGACTTAACTATTTCGTCTTTCTGCCCGCCCGCGTCCTCACTTAAAACATAACAAACTTTGCTTAAATTTATAATTTAAATGGCTATAATTTTTTTTTTTATGAACTGACTGAAATTAAATAAACACGAAATGTTAAGCGACGCCTACCACAATACAATTAAGCCGTTTAAGTCGATTAAGGTGAAGCTGTTTCTGAGATTAGCGTGCACAAACAAACAGACACAAAGACAAACAGAAAAGAAGATTTAAAATCCTTGTATTGGGTTCTATTATATTGTCCCCCTAATAATATTGTTTTTCATATATCTTCCATGTACAGACAGTGATAAGTTACATTTTAATATATGTAAAGATTATAATTTAGGGAATAACATTTTAAAAATATTAAAGAAAATATAATAATATAAAAATATTTTTTTGTAACTTTAAGATATAAATTGTTTATGTTAAAAAAAACCACAGACCAAAATAATTCCTTTGTATTTTTTTACTTCACGATTTTGACTGTAATTTTTTTTTGTTTATTACTTTATAAATAATACTCACTGACATTTGTGTCTCTTATATCCATCTTGGCATCTTTTCGTTTTAGTGGAATAATTTCCTCATTAGCATCATCTTTGTTATGTACATCTTTACTATTATTACTGTCTTCAGAGAAAAGCAAATGTAAATCAATTGAATCTGAAGAATCATCATCGTCTTGAACTTTGGTTTTAGATTCAACAGGCTTTTTTTGTTTTTTATTTTTCTTGGTACATTTTACTTGTGTAAGATTTAATTCATCAACTATAGGAGTCCTTTGTTTCTTCGTTTTTTTATCAAGGTTCAGCGAGATGTTGATAGTTTTTGTTTCCTTTCTGCTGTTTTTGATAAGACCCTCTAACACAGAATCATAATTTTGTATGATTTCAGTATCACTGCTTAAAGAAACGTCGTCGTCGTTTTCAGAAGCGTCCAAAGGATCAATTTCTGTTTGAGTTTTCGTCAATTCATTTGTATCCACATCCATATTTATTTTATCAGAATTAATAAAGGCAATAGATGCATTTTCTTTTTTAGGTGTCTTTGGTTCTTCTTTTATTTGGACATTGGTTAGTGGGTCAATTTCTTTTATGGTCTGATTTGCAATTGACATTTCCTTTTCATTCAGAACACTCTCCTCACAAACACTTACTGACAAGCGTTTAGTCTTCTTTGATTTTTTATCAACATCATCTTTATCTTCAAGCATACTGGCTTCATTTGTGGAGTCAAATCTCATTCTATTATTTTTACGCGGTTTTAGTTCTTCTTGAGAATCGGAGTCAGAAGAACTCAGTTGTTGTTTTTTGTTCTTTTTAATTTTAGTCAAATCAGAGCTTGAACTTTTATTTGAAGTGTTTAATTTATGTCTGGACTCAAACATTTCTCTGGATGCTCTCTTTTGTTCCTTTTGTTTCCGTTCGTTATATTTTTTCTTAGATTTGGCACTCATTTTAAGTTCATTGTCGCTCATGGAAAGATCATCTTCAGTGCCATCTAGTAATTCATTATCTTCTTCATCTGAACTTACAACAAACGAATCTTTTTCATAGTCTGTGTCGCCGGAAAACTCATCTTCAGTAGAAAGAGTTTCCCCTTTCTCTAATATTTCGTTCTCTTTCATATACTCCCGTTCGTCCTCACTTTGACTGTCACCAGATTGATAGTCATCTCCAGCATCACTTGCCTGGTCATCTAATAAGTTAATAGGATCATTTGATTCATTCTCATTATCCGAATCTGTTTCTGCAGATAGTTGGTGTTTAGATGATTTAGATGGTTTTATTTTTCTTTTAATGTTTAATGACTCGTCGCCCGAGTCTGAATAAGAACAATTTTGTTTTTGAGACATATTTTTCTTAGATGAATTTAAGCTTTTATTTTTAGTGTTGTTTATTTCTTCAGATATTTGGGGTTCAGCATAAATTTCTTTGACCTTTGAGACATTTGTTTTCGATTGATTTCGTTTTTCTGATTTTGTACTAATTTGTTTGACATCTGGATTATCTATGTTACTTATATCATTTTTATTAGAAATATTTAGTTGGTCATTCATAGACAAATTGAGGTTTTCTTTAATGTTTTTACTGTCATTAGCTGAAATAATGGAAGTGTTAGCATTGAGAGCTAGCTTTTGTAAATTCTTTTGCTGCAGAGGTGTGCTTGTTGTTACGCAATTAAGTGATATGTTCCTTTTGTCAATTTCATTTTCTTGTGTAACATTCATAATTTCAACAGTTTTTGAAAGAATCATGTTTTTAATTTGAGGTGATTTTACTACATTACTAAGTTCATTGGATGAGGCATCTTTTAAATCTGACAATATGAGAGTACTTTTATTGTCATTTCCGCTTTTTTCTAGGTTATTCAAAATGGATGATTTCCTCTTTGATTTATTATTTTTTTCTTCATTAGTACTTTTGTCTAATACTGGAAAATGTGAAACAGAATTCCTATTAGATGTTTTATTTTCATTATTTTCCGCTTCTACTAATAGGCTATCTGGTAAGGTTTCATCAACATCCATGGGTTCACAGCTCAAATTGACTTTAGATTTATCTTTGGTCTTGTCTAGGACAGTTGGATCTTTTGAACGCAAAGACAATTTTTCTTGTTCAATTTGAACATTATGTTCCATTACTGGGACACACTGATCACCACTTTCACACATATTTTGTATATTTTTCCCATGATTAGAATCTGAGTCATCATCTACTAATACCATAGCTTGTAGATTAGCACTTGGTCCTTTTTTAAATAGTTCTAAAACATCAGTATTAATGGCAGCTTCTTCATTTATTTGAGATTTATTTACAGAAACATCAATTTCTTCTACTACAAAGTTGCCACTATTGTTATTTTTTCTTTTAGAAAATGATTTATCAGATTTATCTTGAAGTTTTACAATTATTGAGGCATCACCTGAACCACTTGTAAGTAACTGCCTAGGATCCTTGATATTATTTATAATTTTCTTCTTAGAGCTTTCATTGTCACTATAGAAGTTACTTTCATTTTCTAGAGTTAATGTTGTCCAAGATTTAGTTCTTTTTCTTTTGGTTTTATCTAGTTTACTGTTATCGTTGATGCTAGACATTGTTTTGTTAAGACTGCTTGTTTTCATTCTAGTAACTTTAACTTCTAAGTCTTTAATTAAATTTGCACTCGATATTGATAGTCTAGGTTTTATTTCATTATGAACTGAAGCTGGTTGTTTTTGACTTTTAGTAGTAGTCTCATTTGACTCTTGAGAATTTGGAAGTGAAGAGTCAACTGATTTTCTAGATGGCACATTTTCATTTTGTTGCTTCTCAGTTGTCACAATGGCTATTTTATTATCTTTCTTTGCACTTTTTGGAGAATCCTTTTTAATTTTTTCTACAAGCCTTGGGCTTTTACGCATACTAGGTGAAGTGTTATCTTTATCAGCATTGTTTATTGATTTTATTTCATTGTTTTCTGGTTCTTCTACTATTACTTCTGTTATTTGTGTAGCTGGTTTAGAAGCTGGTGGTATTTCAACTGAAAGTATTAAAAATTACATGTTAATACAAAATGTACAAATAAAAAAATATTGAAATTCAATTTACATTAATTACTAAGTTACCTTTATCTACACTTGAAGCCGAATCTTTTCTGGTCCTTCTTGTTTGTCTAATGGGTGTTGCTGGAGCTTCAGAGTCACTTCCTAAAGTAGCATGGACATTGCATTAATTATAAATATTTATATAATAAATAGGCAAGTAAGATCTATATTTGAATATTTTTTAAGTGCCCTAGACACGCTTATAGAATAAACATATTTTTTAGGATGTATGAAAATTTTAATGTAACTGGATTAAAATCCACAACTAAAATATAAATTAGAATTAATTAAGATTAATTAAAAAAAAAATAATTATATATTTGATACAACTTAATTTTGTGTTAGCAACAATATATTGAGATTTTATAAATTCCTGTACCCTAACATTATTTCAAAGAACAATTGTTTGGCAAGAGAATGCTATTTATTAAATATTTTTTTTATATTATACATTTAGCATATTTTCAGAAAACATAAATCCTTTTGTTATTTAAAACTTTAATTTTGAAATTATTTCATACCAACAGCTGAAGTCCTTCTTGCAGCTCTTTTGGCTCTAGGAGAATCAACAGCTAGTGTGGTCTCTGATACAATGCTTGTGTTAGATTTAATTCTAGTGCTACGTCTTGAAGGAGTCACAGGTTTCTCTTCGACAGCATCTTTAATTTCTTTTGAAGCTGTTTTCTTGGTATTCTTAGTCTTATTGTCTGGTGCTTCACATTAAAAGTTAATTATTATCTATAAATTCGCTACTATACTATTAAACCACTGTATTATTATAATAAATGGCTGTTTTTAAAGTTAGATAGCTAACAGAAAAGTTTATGTTATTTAAAATTATTACTAAAATACACAAAGGATATTTACAATTTTCGTCTATAAGTTCTAATTCCGGCTTGGCTCTTCTACCCCCTCTTTTTTTTGTGGGAGTGTTAAGTGCAGGTGATTTACTTTCTTCTGATAGTTCAACAGATAATCTTCTCCTCAAACGGGTCACTGGAGCTGAAACAGTAGTTTTAACAGGACTAAAAATATATAATATATTTTTTATTAAAAGCGATCTTATAGCAAAATATTAATACAAAAAGATTATATATTTTTAACAAAAAAACAATTTTCTATAGAATAATATAGAAATACAAAAGAAGCTATTAGATTCACTTTCAAGAAGATTGTTATAAGTATAGTATAATAATTCTAAGTAATTTGAAAGCATGAGGTATACCGGACAAATAAATGATAACGCATAATATGAATGAAAATCCGATATCTTGCAATTCTACTAAATAATAACTACAAACCTTTGACGCCTGCGTCTTCTTCCATAATTGAGTCCAATGTTAACAATAGAAATAGTCGATTTTTATTAAATTACAAAAACACGTGCGACACACCGACAAATTCAAAATTGCGTTTGAGGTTGAGATAATGGTCGAACAGCTGTTGAGACGCCGCGAACTGTCAATTTAAAACCGACGCGTGCTGTAATATGGCAACTCTGTTAACTTCCGCTTAAACATCATAGACAAAGCGTAACTCAAGCTCGTAATATTTATTATGTTAAAAAAATTTATTAATGTAATTAATGAACATTAATACTAAAGTCTGTATTATAAAATAGATCTACATAAATTTAACTTCTGTCTCCTTATGATAGCTTTT
Organism: Podotricha telesiphe; assembly: GCA_038994665.1. Lineage (NCBI taxonomy): Eukaryota > Metazoa > Arthropoda > Insecta > Lepidoptera > Nymphalidae > Podotricha > Podotricha telesiphe. Next base: position 223,052 of record JAOYRR010000193.1, on the reverse strand, counting down.
CTTTAGTGTGAATTAATTATTATCTTGCAAAATGTTGACTACATCATTGCTTAGATGTTGAAAAATAATAAAATAACAAAACTGGGTATTGCATAAATGGGTAAAGATTGAGTATGAAGAAATTGCTGCATTATTAAATTTGAATGTAAATAATTTTTTTTTTAACCATCTTAATAAATGGTATATATTTGTAACGATGACTTTTTACGAATTAAATAATGTGTCAGCTATAACACGTCAGCCAAGTATTTTATCTTTATAGTTTTTATAGACTTTTTTCATGCCTTTCATCAGTAATTGGGAAGAATAGTGGAACCAATAGTCCACATTAGGGTTAAGTGGGTCCGCACTTAAAAGGACATCAAGGGCATAGAAATAGTATTATACCCTCAGAATTACCCTAACAATGTTTGATCCGTTTCATTTAGTTTTATAGATATAAATCCCCTGTAATAATAGGTAACAAACAGAAGGAGTAAAATGAGTATTATTATTGGATTGTTAATATATTATCTACTTATATATAATACAGCTTACCGCATAGCAGTGTAGTCAGAGAGAATTTATTGTAAAGACACTCCGTTCACCACATTTTGTCTAAGGTACCAGAAGAAGAATAAAATTTAAATATTTTTAAAATCTGTAATCGAACACACAAAACATTTGGCTCTTACAGTCAGATCAATGGAAAATGCTGCTGTGCCACTATGTTTTATATATAATAATAAATAATAATGAAGTATTCATTTCATAAATATCTCTATATACATGTTACATATGTGACAAACACCTTAAGGTATCATGGACCATAACTTTACAGGAAGTGGTGCTAAGAACAGTGCCTTGGACCTACAACCCAAATGTGGGCTTGAGGTACCCCTTTATATAATACGCTATAAAGCTCACCTTCACTGTATAAGTTTTTTATTTCACTGAGCCAATTTTAGGCTAAAGGCCTTTGCAATTTTCTGGAATTCATAAGTTTATTGATACAACTAAAATAGGCAAGTGTTTTTTTTGTAAGGTATTCATAATAAGTTTTTTGTTTAATTGTTATTATTATATTTTTATGATAAATTCAGTATCATTCTTAAAACCTATTATCTTGTATTTGTTATGTTGGCCTCCCGCCAGTACGCTTTATAAACTCATTGTGAATCAACGATATCATGTTTGTTGGCATACCTCTTTATATTATTGTAAATACTTTTTTTAAAAAAAAAAAATATGCATCAATGTAGTTAAGTTACAAGTGATTATATGACGAGGATGCTTAATTAAAAGTACCTAAATATCTTTACAGTTTTTAAGTTCCAATTACTTCGTGCAATAAGTCTATGTATAATATTTTTTTAATATTTACTTTAATCGTATAGATACAAATGGTTTAATAAGGAAATTAGAACAGATACAGATAACTTTTTATTAATCTATAAAAATCTATCTTATTATTATGATATTGCTAAGTAATGTATAACACACGTATTTATTCCTAAACTACTCTTTTATATTATAAAATGCACGCATTCGTATATAGGTTACAATTGCTTTGTGAAAAATCTTTTGAAGTGGGGAGATGAAGATATTAACGAGAAACAGTAGGTCATTCATTCATTCATTCATGAATTAATCTTTTATACTCATGTGTAAGTCGCAAGTGAATACTTCATAAAGAGCCTTACGCTTTATATTAAATACAAAGTAATGGCACATAGTAAATGGGACATGACAATGGGAAAAAATAAACGATATGCGAAGTCAAGTCACTTTTGTAATTAATAATGAAAATTTTAACGGTATTACATTTATTGGCTGCTAGGATCCTCAGCTAACATCTTAAACTTTCAGTTCTTGTTAGCCACCCGATGCTTTTAATAATTTAAATTTTACATTGGATATGGGGTATCTGAATTTTAATAAATTATATATTTGGTTATAGAGAAACTGTTTCTTAAAGAAAATTCTTTTAGTAAATAACAATTAAATTTAGAATATCAATGACTAGAAACTATATCTACTTCTTATTACGAATAAGAATAATAAAAAGAAGATCTTTTGTTTTCTCGATTTTTACACATTTTGAAATGAAACTATTTTAAACGGATTAATCTCATATATTATTGGTACTTGAAAATACATTTTACATATCCCGACATTTCAAACACTACGTTAGTCCGTGGTCACAGGTAGACCGGCACCGACCTCTTAGTTGCGTCGCGTTTGAGTCAAGTTGCCCTGGATTCTTGCAGAATACTGATTGTATCTTGATCTATGGTGTGTGGTTTGAGTCTGCAGAGTTTTCAGGATTTTCTTGGACCCAATCAATCAATCAATCCACCAAGAAAGTTCTCTATTGAAATTAACATGTTTTTGTAGTTCAATAGACCCGCGGATCATCCTAGGGCCATATCTGTATCCCCAGGCAATAATATGAGGTTTATCAAACCTGATGTAGTGGCTGGGCTTATCCGTTGTATGCTCACACATAGCTGACTTCATTACACGCCCATTCTTGAAGAATGTATTTCCAAATATCAATAATATACTAAAACTAAAATAGTTTTACTTCAATAATCAGGACAAGCTAAAAGATCAAATCACAATATACATAACAATATTTTCTTCCATAAGTAAATAAAGTGCGTGAAAGAGTATGGAATGGAGTGAGCATGGATCTAACTACCACAAGTGGGAAATGTTGATGAATAAAAGTAGTCAATTCGGTTAAATAAAACTAATTAAAATCTGAAACCATCATGTGATATTTAAATTAGTAGAGTACAACTTATAGAATAGAGTTCAATAAATATAACTTCTATAGACATTCACCAGTCGTTAGAGACGGAAGTCAAAGTTCACGAGCATCGCTTAATGCATTTAATTATCTTCCACTAAGCATTCCTCGCATCCAAATTCCTGAAGGTGAACTAATGAGATATAAATTCGGGACGCTTTCGGACAACCGTATATAACTATTTGACTACTTCTTGAACTTTCGATAAGTTAGATCTCAACGTCAAGTTCTTTGTAAAGAATGAGAAACTTTGCAATCTGCTAGTCAAAGTCCAAACAAAACAGAACAAAACAAAAACAAAGAAAATTTGATTACAGCTTTTTATAAAATATTATGAACAGTATGATATTCTTATTTATGTGAAATGAATTAAATACACTAATATGTTTCATAGTTTTGAATGATTTATGTTACATACTTACTAAATTCTAGCTGTTGCCCGAGGCATTGCTGGCGTAGAGTATAGTTTATATCTCTACAAAGAGTAACTTGAAAAAGACATATTTAGAAAACGTATAAAAATGTTTTCTAAATATGTCTTTTTCAATTTCCTTAGTGTGGGAATAACACTTTAAAAAATGTTAACAAAATATAAAAGAGTAACTTACTAATTTTTTATCTCAGTTTCAGGCTTTTGGCCGCATAGCAAAGGATTCTCCACATTCTGCCTAAAATTGAGACATTGCGTGTTGAGTGGCTGAATTCATAGCCGCGCAATGTTTAAGATATCTGTTTTTAATCAGTAGCCCTAAAACAAACTTTCATATTTCCAACTTAAAAAATGACGGACTTTCATACAAATTTTCAAACCCCATTTCGCTCCATTCGTTCATTTTTTATCAACCCGAAAATTTTAGGTCTCTATCGTTAAAAATGACGGAGTTTTATTCAAATTTTTATCCCGTATTATATAATAGAGTTCGCATTTTCAAAAAAAATTATAGCATGTGCCATTTCGATACGTTAAGTAAGTAGGTTTTATGTGGTTGGCGAACATCAATAAAACAAAACAAATTTGCTGTCATACATACAAATTAAGAAAGGAAATTAAGTCCTTCAAGTATTACAGTAAAAACAATATTACTTTTTTACTTTTGAAGGTAAATTCGCCGACTTATTATTATTATTTAATATTGAGATTTAAAAGAAATTTTATTTATTTGCGATTTACATTCAATTTCAATGTTTTTCCCAATATCTTATCTAATTAGTTAATATTTATTTATATATAAGTATATATTAAAAGCTTACTTAAATAAACACAAGTTGAAATTTAATTTTAGATGAACAATTTTAGATGATCTCAAAAAATATATTTAAAATTGTAACGCAACTTTTCTGTTTTTATCTCTTGTTTTTGTAATTTTACGCAGACTTCGAATCCATAACATTTGTTAACCTAAAAAGAAAGAAGATATTAGCATAATGAGACCTTCCTATAAACGTTTTATTTCTTTTTTTTATGTACTTTGTTAACTTTTGAAACGGTTGTCCTTAGAACAACTCCAAGATAATTACTAAGAAGCGAAAGAAATAAAACCGAAAACGACATTATAATCCACATATTTTTAACGATAGTACATAAAGTTTGCGAGTTACAAATGAAATAAATATGAATGCACGTTTTTATGCGTAAGAAAAATTATACTGTAAAAGTTAGTAAAAGAAACGTTCGAGACTACCTTTTACAGTTTTACCGTAGAAAGGCAAATTGCAGGCTTTTAAACTTTGAAGCAGCCTCGAAGAAGCAATAATCGACGAAACATTACTGTTTGGAAGTCCAATATGTGGGCTCAAAGCAATCCAAATTGAACGGGCCCGGCCAGGTATTTTCCTATCTATGTCTATTTACGTAAGTATAACATGTGTACATTTGACGCTTAAGTTTATTGCTAATACTTTTTGTTTTAAATTGTATTCGTTTTTTTACGCACGGACATTCACTAAGTATTTATATATAAATCCTTTATATCTTACTAGCTGTGCCCGCGACTTTGTCCGCGTGAAGATCTTACATCAGCTATTTGCCAGTGAAAGCCCCGTCAAAAGCCACGTCGGTGTAGCCATTCTAGAGATTAGCCGAAACAAACAGACTGACAGACACAAAAATATAAAAAAATAATATTCTGGTATATGTAGCGTGTATACATATGCATTTAGCATATATATATCATAATATTAATTTATTGACTACAATGGTTCACTATTTTGGCTTTAATGGCTTGAACATAAGATACTTACTTGATATTTTGGTCAATTCACACAATGTCTTTATAACTGTAGCCTATGTGTTATTCTGATGTATAAGCTATTTTATTCTAAAATTTCATTAAAATCCATACAGTAGTTTTCACGTGAAAGAGTAACAAATATCCTTACAAACTTTCGCGTTTATAATATTAGTAGGATGCTTATGCCATATATATATATATATCACGTTGAAAAATAATTGATTAACGCTGTTTTATTTGATTGACAGAGAGAGTCGTCCGTACGTAAAATATACTTAAAAATATCAAGACAAAAATTGATACAAAACACAGTTTCAAATAAAGAGCAAGAATTTATTTTATCTTAGCGTATGTATAATATTAAACTAAATTTCAATTTGTAGACACGATCGAACTTATCTAATTAATACTCGAAACTAAGTTTCGAGGTCATTTCTCTCACCTTCCATTTTATTCTTGGCGTAGCGCCAACTCGCTTTTGTAGCTGCATTGTGGATCAGCTGCGTCAAGCACCGTGCCTATTGGCTGACTTCTGTATAAACAAAGTGGTGGCCACAGAGCTATTGCTATACAGCTTAAAAGTTTTAAGGAATTTTTACCAATAGTTAAAGTTTGTTTTGTGTTTAAATTTAATTAACTATATTAAAAACAGAAATATGTAAGAAATAAGTAATTAGCCATCGTGGGAGTTGGGGACAGAGTCTGATTGAAAACGTGATTGGTTGTCAGTTCGATCCGCACTCAAAATAATTGTATTTTAATTATTTTCCTTTCTTCACTTTGGTACGAGATAAAGTGCGGCATTGAGTTCCATCACTTAACACTAGAAGCCTCAAATTGGGGCGGCAAGTGGAGAACGGAGTGTCTTGACAGCAGGTTCCTCTGATTACCCTGCTATGCGGGAAAAGTGTGAAGCTAAATAAAAAAATTATAGAAATATGTAATCTCGTATTTTTTATGCAATTACCTGCACGTTATATTATTTTAAAGAGAGAACTATGAAGGATAATTATGACGCAAATATTTCTTTATAGCCTTTATTAGTTTTCTACATCGGGATTAATAATACGATTAAAGGAAGGATTAATATTATTTTTTTATTCATATGTAATGGGAAAAATTCTAAAAAAATACAAGTTATATTGCATCAAGTTAAATATTCATTCTATTTATATTTGATGAATGAGATGAGAATAAAATTGAATTTGAGGAAAATGTAGCTGCTATTTACTTAACAAAGACTTTTGTTCTTTTCCAGTTATTACTGAAGCTCTGATTCATTATTAATTCTCACATTTATAGCTAAAAGAGCTAATTAAAACGCGGACAACGTGGAATGCTTCTGCTATTTTGTAAGTAAGCTGCTATATTGTAAGATGATAAAAATGCTGAAGCAACCATTCCGCAGATTATGACTGTATACGCGATAGTTGTGGGTTCGATTCCGAGCCAGCGAAAGATAATATTTAAATTATATTAATTTCTCCGCATTGGTGGCAAGACAAAGCGCGGCGTTAAGATTTGCATAAAATAAAATGTAATGCCATGTAACTGCATTTCATAATTGTCATAAATTTATAAAATATTAATATTTGAATATTTTGTTCACAAATTGTGCATGATATTACACAATTGTATTGATATTGATTAATTGTAGGATTGGTGAACAAAAATTCGATCGTATTCGGTACTTCTTATCAAAAAATTGAAAGTTAATATGCGAAATAACCCATGTATAGCTAATATATACATGTAATAAAAATGTTACTGACCGCTGTCTGTACATGGAAGATATATGAAAAAAACATTATTGGGGGCAATAGAACCCACACTAATGGTTTTTAATGTTCATTTCTGTTTGTCTGTTAGTCGGTGCATTTGTGCACGCTAGTCTCAGAAACGGCTCTACCGATATACATGCAAATCGGCTCATAAATGGAAAAGACAATAACAACAACCATTTAAAATATAAATTTAAGCAAACTTTGTGTTTTAGCATTTTAGAAAACGCGGGCGGACGAAATACTTTACTTTACGTGTAGTTTACGCAGGCAAAGCCGCGAGCGGGTCGCTAGTATGTAAATATATTTATTCAATTTGTTGTGACGACTCAATATTTAATATTTCGATTGTTAACAGTGTAAAATAGGAAAATTACTTTAAAAGGAAAATATGTATATCCTACCTTACTCCATAAATGATTAGAGCAACCTATTACATTCCTGTTGCATATGAGATGTGATGCAAAAGAGAATTGTATATTGACGAAAGCTTCAGAGGCATTCCAGTATAGTGCAATTTGCATTTCAGCAAAGTAGCCATACGATGTTTAATATATGAACATACATAAACAGAATTTTAAAGTAAATTTTGTATGTATGTATTTAAATAATTGTTAAACATGTGTACATTAGACGTAATGTCTACGAAACTTTATACTAATGTTGTTATATATATTGATTTATGTGCTAACGACTTGATGCCCGTCGACTCTAAAACGTAAAATTCCGTTTTTTTTTCTGTACCCGTAGAAATTCTCTAAAAACCTTAATACTCCCCTAAATTCTAATCACCTCTCTACGCCAATTCGACTTCAACTGTACGTTATGTATATATCGTATACGACTAACGAATACAAGATCGTATAGGTACAAGTATATAGTCTATCTATATATAACCATTTTAAATAATAAAAATTGTTTGAATAAATAGATTTACAGTAGTTTCATACAGTTTCGTAAGTGCAAATTCCAGATTAGCTTTTCAAGTGCTCCAGTACCAAGCAAATTGCTAGCTATAAAAGCTTAAAAAAAGCAATAATTGAAGAAACAGTACCGTTTCGAAGTTCAATATCTTGGCAGAAAACGTCGTTCTCGTCGCATTGAGAAATTTTACCTTAATCTGGATACTTCGGTATGTCGAATGTAATTTGGAAAGCTTTCAGTTTTTCGGTATAATTAAGTAAGCATATGAATAATTCGTATACGTTAATTCAAGTTAGATAAATTTATTTTCATAAATATATTTTGTGGCCAAAGCGAAAAAACAATGGTCGTATAAATTTACGTATTCTATTAACTGACATTAAAAAAATGAGGACAATTGCGTAACTTTTTATTGATGAACCAATTTTGATGATTATTTTTTTATGACAGCTACTTTTCGTTAAGATATGATGAGTAGTTTTTTTGTTAGTTTTGATACCTACCTGGTTGCGTGCTGAACGCATCTTATATTTATTTCAAAAGAAGTTAATTGTAAGCCATAGACACAAGAAGAACACGTGTATACACGTATATATACAAGGTGGGCCAAAAGAAGTTGTCTGATGATGGCTTGGGCGTAGGTTACACGCGTTTGGCGGTCGACAGGCAGCAGCGGATGCACGGACTGGACTTTATACGGAAACATGCGCAGGTCTTTGAAGAAAATTCGCCTTCGGGACGACCGGCTGATGGCTAATTGCGAGGCCCGGTGTTTGGTCGACGTTTCTGGCGACAGCTCGACATTCTCGGCAACAGCGGCGATATTCTCAGTAGAACGGGCGCTCCGGGCCCGCCACTCTTGGTACCATACTGATCAAGGTTGGTGGTAGTCACACGGCGCAATGTAAGCGCAGTCGTTGCCGGACGACCCTGGAATCGACGACGGAATTCGCGCTGCGGCGTTACCCAAAAAAATAGACATGATTATTCCACGTCCTTGGAGAGTGTATCGCTTCATGGCTTGTTCACCTGTATTCTACATCTGTCATCATCATATAGTTCACAAATGTCCAAACAGATTTGTTATTGGCCGCCATTTGCAAAAATAAGAGCATCTTCCAATAAGGTGATTTCTTTTAGCGCAACTTGTATATATACATAAAATGTGTATGCCTTGAACTTTGATTCTTGAAACCAAATAAATATTTACCTAACTTATCATATATACGTACTAAAATCACTTACACACACGATATGTTGTATAGTAACTTTTTACGTATCTACTTACTACGCAAGTTTTATGAATGCCGGGTGTGTTTATTACGGACTTAATAACATAATTATATCTTCAGATGAAGGAAAAACAATTTGTTTTGTAGATATCTTCATTAGCAATTTGTATGTGAGCCAGACGAAGGAAAAACTTAAACTGCAGAAAAGTAGTTTAAATTCAATCAGTGCAATGTCAGTTCGCTTCTATTACAAATACTGTAGTGTAACAATTACTATTGTTAAGTAGTTAATTATTAAATACAGGGTTTCATTTACATTTTTAGCTTCTTTGGGCAATTAGAAATAATGCGCTTATAATACATTTAAAGAATACATAAACAGCTTACCTAATATATGTTAGACAAAATCCGTTCTTAGTTACAACGCGTTTTCTCTAGTTAAATTTTTCTCTAGTTAAAGTTTAATTAACTAATGCTCAGAATTAAATATTAGTTAAAACTATAAATTTATCAAGAATGTAAATTTGAATACCAAAATGAACGCGATTAATCCAGTTGAAATAGTTTTATTTAAAATAATTATCTTAGTCTAAGAAACATTGTTTTTATTTCAAAATATTTTCGTAAAGAAATCTTATGCAGTTATTTTCATTTATTCCGTGTGAAGTAGTTTATCTGACTTCTTTCTGAAAAACCGGTTTTTTTAACTGATATTTAATTTTGAGCATTAGCTAATTCTAATTTTAACAAAGGCATCTAGTAAAAACTAGTTCTTTCTAGGGAAAACGCATTGTAACTAAGAATGGGTTTTAACTGTAGCATATATATCCAATTTACTTCTAAGTTCATTTTCTCAAGTAACTAGTTTAGAGTTCAGACTGAGTTCATCCATTTTTCGGCTTATTTTGAAACAATAGAAATTAATAATCATTTTCATAATGTCTTTTCGTTTATATTTGTATATAGTATAATCGTCATAATATAGCGATATATGATTTTCCAAGGTGTTATTACAATAAACTTTTTCAGGGCATCTTAGCTATTACGCATTTTTTCCCCCAAAAATCACATATTGTTATTGAATTTTCTTTGTTCGATACACCAATTCCGGATTGTCTTTTCTTAATACTTGCTATGCATAGTGTTCACAGATGCTGAGAACGTGTAGGGTCCATATTGTATTATTCCATTTCACGAAACTTCCGAGCTCTTATTGAACTTTATTGAACACTCAGTACATATCTTTATTTTATTAACAAAAATGTTTTCACATAAGACTTATCGAAGTAATTTCTCAATGACTAGAGGCTATCTGCACAGTAGGAAGACGTGTGACTGCAAATGCGACGGTTATGGGTTCTATCCCTACTTGGGGGAAAGATTATGTTTTTTATTCATTGACTCATTTTGGTACGGCGTTGAGTTTCGCCACTCAACAAGGAATACCTTGAACTCGGGCGGAAAGTAAAATACAAAATGGCAAAATGTGAAAAACATTATTGTTATTAGCTAAATCGTAATACATGCAATGTTTATATTTAAATTATTTTCACTTACAAAACAATTTTCAGAGATTTATAAATATTTGAACGTAGCGGGACTTAAACCTGCACCTCTTCTGAAAAGAAAAAAAAAATGTGTAATTAACACTTTAAAATATTAGGTTTTTGCGCACACTGCGCAAATTGCATGATAAAATATTGGGACACATTTTAAATTTGTTGATTTTTGTTTCCATTACATGCCATTATGTGCTTCATTTATTTATAATACAATTTTATAAATAAATGAAGCACATTGTTTTATAAAATGGAATTCTTCTTTAAATCTTTAGATAGATGAAGAAAATTTATTTAATTTCAATTATACCGTTGCAGGACTTGTTAACTTCGAAAGTTGTATCTTCAAGCGACTTGTCATGCACTTAAGTTGGAATAAGTTTTAAATAGACATCTTTATTTCTTTTGTATATTACGTTACGCTTTATCATTTGTATTCAAAGGATTTATTTGTGTTTAATTTTTTAATAATACTTATACTAATTGTTTTTACAATACTAAATATTGGCCACTAACTATACCATATACACTGTCTTATATAACGATATTATAATTTTTTCAATTTAGTAGCTTTTGGCTGCTGCTTCGCTTGTGTTAATGTACTTATTGTTGGATAAAACAATTGCACAAAGTGTATTTTAGCCCTTGGGTTAGGGGTGCCAAAAATGTAAAGCAAGGTTATAGTTGCAAACGCGACTTTTTTTTAATACTATATACAAAGCAAACGAGCGTTTGGATCACCTAATGGCAAGTGAACACCGCCGCCCATGACTTTGTATAACAATAGAAAAGCTACAGCGTTGGTTTAAGCCTTTAAGGTGAAAATATGCGCGCCCTTTGAAGGTACCCATGTCGTATCGACCTGGAAACATTGCCGCTGGAAGGCCATTCCAAAATTGTGTGGAACGTGGAAGGAAGTTCATTCTAAACCGCACAGTAGTGGAGTGTGTGTGTTCCGTGTGTGGTATAGTTACAAATATCTATATGGAAATAATACTTATTATTAGTTTTACTTCACACACTTATTTAAGATAAAGAAAATGATACAATGCTTAAATATTATTGCCCATTTTATTACTTATCTTAAATATCTTAATTTTTTTTTTATCTAAAATAATTTAACATTTTACAACACACAACACACCGTGTCACAGAAAGGATCTGAAAACAAAAAAAATGCCCTTAAACAAACTTTAAACAATGTCATTGAGGTGGTAAAATATGCGGGCAAATGCTAATTTCAAATAAAATAAGTCAGCAGCCAGCCGGACCTGATTGTGAAGGATGCAATGTTAATGAAAAATCTTGCAACGCACTTTAGACGTAAACGCAAATATTTAACAATATACACTAAACGCAAATATTCTTGCCAGAACGACCAGGACACTGAGAAACTAAATTAAAACACTGTAACAATGGTGTCGTGATATCTATACAAAAAAGTTGAAATTATATTCTGTCTTGCTACTAGAATCACTTCATATACATACTAACCGACTAATAAGTTTGATGGTTTCTTAATCCCAAACATATTAGAAGGCTGTCTTAGCTGCGTATTGTGCAACTAAAAGTCTATACACTGTATCATATAAGTGAGTTTCGCTGGTCATTTTCTCGAAGGTCGTCATAGTTGATAAGCTTTATGGTTATCTCACAGTACCTAGGCAAATACTGGCAGAAAGTGGGAATATATACCGGCAGTTTGGTTTTATCGTTTGTTAGCTTTTGTGTGATTTAAAGTATTTTTATCACAAGCATTGGGCAAGAAAAATATTCAATTTACTGTATATTATAATATTTTGTACGTAAAATATTAAATGGCAGCACGTAGCGCATATAAAGAAGGAACATTTCTTGAAAAACATATTTTAAGAAAACGTATAAAAATTTGGATTCAGCGAGATTGGAACCTGACGTGGGTTCTTTGAAACCGTCCAAGACGAGTAGGACAATAAACAAAAGGCGTGGTTTTTTTAAAATATGTTTTTCAATTTCCTAAGTGTGTGAATAACACTTTAAAATGCAAAAAACATTTATGAATTAGATTGAAATAGTCAAAAACTTGATATTAAATATTAATTTTAAACAGTAGTTAAAATGAACGGCAGTTAAGGGATTCATTATTAATTTGCATTTTGTTAATATTAGTCATTACTAATAATTTGTTAATATTAGTCATAATGGCTCTATTTCATTAAATGGTGCCAGTGTTTCTTGTGAGTATTGTCTAGAGTGTCGTAGAGCTGCGTTGTGCATAATCTAGTAAACATTTTCCCAATTCAATTGATGGTATATTTAGTGTTACATTTACTCCGCATATTCCCAAAACACAGTGAAGTTATAAACAATGGTCGGCTACGCGTTTCCTCCCTAAGCTCAAACAGAAAAAAATTACGGCAAATTAAATATTTTGTAATACTAATCCATATGTACTTTTTGATTAAAATTTAAAAAAAATGGTACACTTACTCTAAAAATTACTGCGAACAAGAATATAGGCTTTTTACACATATTTATATATAGTCCATAGAAATAGTCACCTGTGATTAGAGGTCTTACGTCACCACTGTTGTAGAAAATTGACCTTTTTGCTTTGAGCTACCGGAACAGGCGTTTGCAACCATGCGTCACTTTAGTTCTTTGTGCGAGCAGTTTACACGTAAATAAAATACACTATATGGAGTTCTGATTTTTTAAATCTTTATAATTTCAGAGAAAATAGCTATGACAATTAATATTTTTAATTTTATATATAATAATTAATAATTAGCATTAGTTTGAATACATTATTTATTATTAAAAAAAAAAAACGAAAATGTGGTCTAAATTGTTAAAATACGAATATATATCATTAAATATTTTTAATAGAGCTACTTCTAAATAATGCTACTTTATATTATTTACTGTAACGTAATTGTGTGTATCTACTTGTCTTTGAAACTGGATTTTGAAAAGAGGGCGCATCTGCTACCGTTAAGTACCGAGATCTAAAGCAAACATTATTATTCAAAGCCTTCTATGGGCCTGCGACTAGGGTAGCAAAATAAAATATTTTCTTACTAATATATTATACATATGTTCTAACTTATTTTATTTGTTTCATATGTTACTAGTTGAAGCCCTCAACTCATTAGTATGGACTTAATGACTTATTACTTTCATTTACCACCCATTGACATTAAAATTTGGACCCAAAATTATTATAACTTTGTTTAAGGTATTGATTTTCTCTCTTTGAATTGCACATTAGATGTTCTAGACGATTGTATTTTCACCTTCACCCAGTTAGTGACACTCCGTTATTTAACGCCTCGCAATATCTTAATGTACCGAAAAGGAGAAAATAAAACAATACAAATGTAACCGTTCACTTAAGTGGGAATCGAACTCACAACCATCGTGTTTACAGTCAGACGTTTCCCACTGCGCCATGGTGGCTTGAAATTTAAATATTTTTTTATTTATAAATAATCTACCTACCGTATTGAACAGCTTTAACTAATGAAGCATTTACTTATTTGTTATAGTTTAGCTGGCTTCGTCATAAAATTTAAGACAGCGATCATATTATGTTGACCAACGGAAAATGCATATCACGTTGAACAAAGGTTACAGGTAAAGCTTAAAGGTTGAACAAAGGCTTGGTTACGGCGACTTTTACTTATTTCTTATAGTTTAGCTAGTCTATTATAATCCTACAACAGGTGTTTAACTCGAATCTTTATTTACGAAATCGATTAAACCCTAAGGCTTGCCCATGGCTAAAAGCTGTACAACAAAAAAAAGGGTAATTTAAATCCATTCAGTCAGTATGAAGATGTGCGCGTAGAAACACACAGACATACAAATAGAATACTTGTATTCTATTGCTGTTTCTTCATCCCCCTAAATTATTTTTTCGTAAATATATTTAATGGACAGACACAATTATTTACTGTTTTATTATAGTATCCATGGGCTCTTTGTTTATATTATTCTAAAAATAATGGAGTGTTTTGACACTAGATCTCTCTGACTACCTTGCTTTTATTTTGTAAAGAACTTATTAGATAAAATTCCTTCATTCTTTAGTTACAAGAAATCTTGATATTCAATAAACATATACTATATTTATTCCAGAGTTATTGATGTAAAGAAGTAGTTTTACGCTTTTCCCTTGTTGCAAGACTTGTTGTCCGTTCTATACTTTTTGCCTGAATTCTAAACATTGCGATTTGAGCGGCGAAACTCAAAACCTCAATATGTCTTAGCAAAAAAATAAATGAGAATATTTAAATACAATCAAGAATTCGCTGACTAGGAATCGAACTGACAATTAATTGCGTTAACATTCAGAAGTTGACCCACTACACCACGATGGCGACGTATGTAGCATATTAGTTCCTTTCACTAGTATATTTATATTTTTTCATTGATCATTTGCATTTCAAAGTAATATGCTATTTCGTTCTTTTGGCCGCTTTACATATCACTTTTGTGTTGTAAATCAGTTTCTTTTGGGTAAAATTTCGTGCAAATATTTTTTGTATACGTTTTTTATTTATTACTAGCGACACGCTCTCCGGCTTCGCCTGCGTAAAGTACACTACTAAACTGTTTCTATCTTCACCCAATCACTTTCTCCCTTAAATCACAAACTTTGCTTAAATTTATAATTTAAATGGTTGTAAGATGTAACTTTTTAATTTATTAACCAATTTAAATGAAATAAACACTAAATATTAAGAAGTTGACAAAAATACAATAGTCAAAACTGCATTTAAATTGGGTAAGCCGTTTCTAAGATAAGCGTGCACAAACGCACAAATAAACAGAAAAGAAAATTAAAAATCATTGTTTTGTGTTCTATTGATAAATGCACCCAATAATATTTTTTTTCGTATATCTTCTATGTACAGGCCAGCGATCAGTTACATTTTTGTTATATGTATAGATATAGATTTGTCTAAGAGACGTTGAGTTATTTTTATCAGCATTCTTATATGCACATTAGTATGCTTTTAAGTAGGAATTTCTTCATGAATTGTTTTTAGGTAATTAATGATTGATATTTTTAAGAAAGAAAACTTTTTATTTTATTTAGCATGTAGTGTTCTAATATATGTGAGAGGTACCTGAGAGGTTTCTCAATAACGTAAAGGAAAATATATTTTAAATTTACATACATATATTAGGACATAAAATTCTTCAACCACTTTGTGTATAATATTTGTAAAAGTAAAATATTTATAACTTAACAAACAGAATGTTTTGAGGCCATGGAAAATACGATTGGTTGTGGGTTCGATCTCCACTTGAGGTAATGATTATATTTAAATTATTCTCACTCACTTAGCCGCTCTAGTACCTAAGACAAAGAGTTCGCCGCTCAACAAGCAATATCTCGCGGTTTTGGATGGTAAATGGAGAAAGGAGTGTCTTGACACTAGGATCGCTCTGAATACCCTGTTAAGGGCGAGAAAGCGTGAAGTTGCAAAAGCTAGCAAAGAAAATATATTTTATACAATTCATTGAAACTTTTGTATAACTAAAATAATGCCACTATAATAATATTAATATGTATAAAATTAAGTTAATTACGTCGCTCTGTAATAATAGTTACTCTGTGAGTGTTTCGTAACAAGTATAAATCATTTCCAATTTTAAACTAACTTTCAAGTAACTTAACGATACTATTCCTCGTAACGGAAGTTGTTATTCGATGTTTGTAATGTGTTACAAGTTCTGCATAACGATGCCCACCCTGCGGCTATAAAAGTTTGCGGATACTTTTATTACCGAGCCTCTCTTATTTTGTTGAAGTTCTGATGATTTTTTGAAATTAGGTGCTTATTTGTTTATAGATATAAAAAAAACCGTTGAACTATAAAGAACGCCTATTTCAGGGTTACTGCGTCTCCCCTATGTTATTTAATGCAGTTATTAATATTCTAATAGAATTTAGTAATTAATTAGAGTACAGTAATTAATTTTAAGAGTCGTAGGACTAATGCGCGTTAGTATTTTGGTAGCAAAAGAACACATAAGAATTGCAACCGATGAACGGTCAGTGAAGTTTTTTAAATTAGGCTTATTATCTTAAAAGCCTTAGTTCATTTTCAAATCACCTTGACAAGACGATTCAAGCTTCAGATCAGGAATAGGTTTAGAGCTAATTTGTACGCAGTAGAAGAAGGCGCGTGGTCGAAATCTGTCTATAATCTACTTGAAAATCTCGGGCTCTTAAGCCCTTGACTTGGGTTTCAATTCCCAGGCACAGCTCGGACCTCCTCACCCTTTATTCCACCTCCTTTACTTTATTTTGCATGGCATATAAAGTAAACCTAGGGAAAAACAACCGTCCAGTATTTTCAATTTCAACATCAACTTAAGAAATACTTATTTTATAATATAAAACTTATAATTTATCAATTGAACCCCAACCATTGCATGCAATTACTATATCTTTACACTATATCTTTTTTGTTGCTCTAATGAATTCTCTGTTAATACATATTGAAACAAATTTAATTTGAACATTCCTCCGAAACTCCCCGGTTTAAAGCACATATACATAATTTTCTACCTTTATCCGAAAATTTCAATTTGAATGTTTGCCGAAACATTAATGCCAAGTTGGTCGAATGGGAGGGCTCATGGGATTGCTTTGTAAAGTAGGCGATTAAAGATTCAGAATGGAAAAGATGGAAACGTATTTCAACATAAACGAGACACAATCACAACAATGTCTGACATCAAACGTGTTATTGTGTAAAATGATAAATATTACTGTTGCCTTTTTAGACATTAATGTGGCGTACATTATGTACATATAAAATGCCTTTTTTCCGCATAACAGGATAGTCAAAGATCCTTGTGTTAAGGCCCTCCGTTCTCCATTTTTGCGAATTGAGTGGCGTAATTCAGTTTTTGATTGAAATAATCGAAACATTAATGCCATCCCACGAACAATCCCATGAGCCATCCCATGAGCCCTCCCATTCGACCAACTTGGCATTAATTAATTTCCATACGAAATAAAAATGTTTCTAAATATCTGTTAAGTTTATTATTTGGATACATATAGTGAAATTTTACGCTACTGAAATCTTTCTGTAAAAGTAGACTCAGTGTTGATTAAACTTTGGTCGTTATTATGTGGTTGAAGACTATGTAAGAAGCCGAATAGAACAAGTCTACACCTCACGCTAAATAAAAGGAACTAGCTTTATTTAAAACATTTACATAAATTAAGGAAGCATAGTTAGAGGAATTTGCACGTTTCTACTTGTGAATTCCTGTCACGAAAGCCGGCTAATTTACATTTCAAAAGCTTCCTGCTTTTTAAACAATTTTATAACGAATTTGAAATATTTTTAATATTGTTTATATTTCAAAATTTCTAAAGGGAAAAAATAACAAAGTAATATAACTTTTTTTGCTTATTAATTTCCTGCTGTATTTAGTTACTTGTATATCTCTATTGCAATATTTGTCTTAATAAATATTTTTTCGCTTCACTCCTTTATCGCTTGCGGAGTAGTCAGAGGGAAAGGAACTTTCATACTTCTTTCGCTTCATTAACTGTCATCAACTTCTTCATACATGCCCTCCGGAGCGGGCCTCATGCTGGTTATACCCATGCATTTGACCTTCCTCCAGTATCACCGATACTGTGCTATCAAAGGCTAACTGAGGTCGTCTACCCCTCTTACCTAAGTAAATATTTTTATAGTGCAAAATCTATTAAGCTCATATTTTATTAGTATTTTTAATGGTAATTTTCTTGCATTTTGTTATAAATACCAATTAATTTATAAATAGAATTGCTAACATCATATTATGCAATAAAAATAAATTCGTGTATCTGTTCTGCCATGAGGAAAACGCACGTACATCTCGATCAAACAAACTTTTTCACTTAGCAGCTTTTTAGTATCCTTAAATCTTATCTTTAGGAAATTTACAGTTTTGTTTATATTTTCAAAATGATTTTGGAATTTTTTAAATATTGCTTGTTGTACTGGCACTGAAAAAATAAATAAAAATAAGCTATAATGATATTATGCACATATTTTATATTTACGTTCCAAAAATACGAAAATTTACATCATAGGCAATTTTTCAAATTTTCTGCATAATTTCCGCCTTTTTCTAATCTTTTTTTGTGGAAGAAGCTCACATTTTTATATCCAATGTCAAAGTGGAAGCTTTCTATTTTTTCACTGCAATCCATTATATACATATAATCTATATTCTTTATATACATAGTAATAAAATAATAGAAAAGTCAATTCTGTATATGAACAATTTGACAAAAATAATTATTGAGTATGTTAACATATCGATGACAGAAGCGGAAAAACCACTCAGCAGAAGTCCATTCACGCAAAAGCTACTGGATAGAATTATATGAATTTTGACACGTTAGTCACTTATAGTCTGGTGCTACATATATGATTTTATTATTGATTGGATTTATCCTGGCATTTAATGCAGATTCCGTCGGAAAAAAATAAATGAGTCTATTACTTATTTTCATCTCTTTACAATAGTAGTTAATTTCAAATTATGCACTTGATTTCACGGCAGTTTACGGCGCGGCGGCTGATTAAATTAATGAAATAAATAAATATTTATGGTTAATATAATTATAATAGAGTAAAACTGAAAATTTCAAAGGTTTGCCGTAAATACCACATGCTGGTGTGCTTATACACGAGATAGATGAAAATAATTACAGTCCAAAAAAAAATTTTTTTTAAGGTTTCTGTAAATAAATATTGTCTATTACAACATGTCATTAAAATGAAAAACTCTGAAGATATATATTTTTAACATTTTTTAAAGTGTTATTCGCACACTAAGGAAATTGTTAAAGGCATATTTAGAAAACGTATAAAAATTTGAACGCAGCGGGATTTGAACCCGCGCCTCTTGAACGGTTTTCGAACGGCGCGGGTTCAAATCTCAATTCGATTTCAAAAGCTAATATTTACTAGATAATTCACATAAAATCGTTTTCATTTACATTTTACACATTTAATTAGTAACGAATCCAAAAATATAAAAGTAACAAATGACATTTCCACCAACTTACAGCTCTCAATTGCAGGAGGACTCTAATTAAATATTTAAACTTGGTATGCAGTTAGCTATTACGTAGTAAGAGCTAGGGAAGAATTTTTGAAAATTTATCCTGTAAACGAAGCCACTTTAAGCATATCATTTCACTAACTAAATTCCTATTCTACTCACTTTTCCACCAACAAGCAATATTTTGTTGTTTCTTTGCAATAAAGTAAGTCGGTAAGTTTAACAAATTCAATACTGTTAATAAAAAAATTACGGTAAAACTGTATTTATGAGTATATTTTAACATATTTAAAAGTGTTATTCGCACACTTAGAATAACACTTAAAAAAATCGTTGTGTTAATATTTTTCTATTTTTGCCAAAAGTGTTTTTGTATTTATAAATATATATTTACCTATGTTGCCTTCTTTTATCGCAATATAGTCATCCATTATAGTCAAAAAAGTCATCTTTCGATAAGCTTAATATACCCAGTAAGTTAATTTCAACAGAGCTTAAGCTAAGAAGTTTGTTTTCTGAAAATGTAATCAAGAGGACCAACAGCAGCGTGAGAGAAACTTCCTAACTCATTTGCCTGACTTACAGGAAGCATCTTGTAAGCTTTATTAAAAAGATTATTGAATTATGAAATCTTTTACATAGTTGTATGTTGTATGAGACTGTATAGTTATTTATATATTAGAAAATATAAAACTTTGTTTAATATATAAATACTGCTATTATTTTATAGTATATTATATATAGTGGGTGGGACGCTGTACTGTTTGTAAAAGGCTTTAAATAAATTGGAAAAAAAAACAATATTTTATTTTATTGTTTTATTAAAGCATGTTCCAAACATTGTGTATTATTTTCAAAGTAGTTTTAGATATTTATCAAAATTGAATTAATAAATAAAGTTAACATCAAAGGGCCGTCTGTCTGTCACTGTCCGTAACATACGCAAGAAAAAAAACAATAAAAATGGATCACACGCATATTGAGGTGACCAAAACCAGAACAAATCTGGTCTCAATCAAATTGAAAGCAATCTATTATTTCTTTATAGTTTTTCTGTAAATACCTTATACGAAGAATGTAATATTTTTTCATTATCTGTATTTAGAGAAACTAGAGCAACTCTGTGACCTTTATGTATGCAATATCTTACCGATGAAAATTCCTATTTTATAAAAACTTTATTATAAAATTAATTCTATTAAAGTGATACTCAATGTTAATTAAATGTAAATAATCTTAGGACGCTACTTCTATTTCATTAAATTAAGAACACAAATTACATCTCCGAGAAAATGTTTAGTTTCTTGAAAATGATGAACTTGTTTTGGAAAATATATGAAATCTTAATCGCCTTATTGTATTTTTTACCAATTAAGCATATGAAACTATTATTTAATAGCGATTTCAATTTGAAAATTTTTAGAAAATAGCAGTAATAGTAATATTAAGTATTAATATATTTTTGATAGACAAATGAATTGTCCGCTTATACAAAAGAGATCGCGTCGCTTGCGAGGCTTGTTGTTGGAGGATTTACATAGTTTATCTGCGATGCCCTTTGTGCCTATTTGGCTTTCAGCTATCCAGGGTATCCATTTGTATAAAAACAAAGAGAAACGCCGGAAGCTATATTGTCAAACTAGTATATCCTGTTACAGTATTAAATTTGCAATATATTAACTCTTGATTAATACGGTAGGTATCTATTTTTAATGTTGTTATATTTAAAAGTAGATTATTTACTTTCATTTTGTCTTTATAAAAACATGTAACCTTTCCGCGATTACATTTTTTATAAAGAAATCGTATGAAAATTATTATCTTATCATTTAATATATTTTTAATAAATTATTCTTCTTATAATAGCTTATTTTGTACCCGAGCTCCTTCGGGAAGATGTGTATCAAATAATCGTTGTCTTTTTTAAATCTTATATATTTAACATTTTAAAAATGACAAATATCTCAGTTTTGTTAAGTAATAAACCAATTAAGTAAGTAATATAAAATGAAACAATTTAAAAAGAAATAGTATAATCACGTATTATTTTGTTTTACATAAAGAAAGTCTTTCAACGTAATGGTTCGAATATTTAACACTAGTTCAAAGTCAGTGGTACACTGAGATCTGCGCCTTTGACCCTACTGAAATTTATTGTTCTACTCCCATTCATTTTTAACTGAAACTAATTTATTTTCAATTCCTAGCTCTGGTCACACACGTAATGTCTCAAATTTAGGCCGAAAACGAAGACCGGAGTAAATTAACTAGTTTTTCTCTCTCCCTTAACGGATATGCAGTCTAAACTAGCCCTATCTACCCTATGTTATGTTATGGACTTAATAATTGATTTCTATAATTTATGTAAGCATTTCAACGAGTGCCATTTAAGCTCATAACCATCGCATATGGCCAGACTCAGCGACCTATAAATTTTGTATGTGTAAAATACATTTACTAAATTCTAGTTACATTTCTTGAAGCAGAGACATTTTTAATAATAATTGTTCACAAAATGAAACTTAATAACATAAAACTATATATTACAGAATGATACTTTAAATAAGTTTTATTTAACTTACCGTACCTGGTTCGCTGGTAATAAATAGCGTCGCATCCCGTTATAATTCTACCTCATAGACTCTCATTTGCAGGGAACATGTATTCTAAGTTTTATGAGATTGCCGGCGAAGTCGCGAAGCTTTAGCGTTACGAGATCGGATGTGCAACACGTATGCATTAGAGCGCACCGTCACGAGCACCTATAATACATTTAAATTACTTCAAGGTATATACCTATTGCAATAAATGCAACTTGAATGAAATTATTCCAAACCATTTACCCTTGTATTTTTCTTTATGTTCTTTTAAGTGTTTCCTGTTTGAGATCTATTAACTAGTAACTAGTAAACAGTACTTAATTAAAACTGACTTTTAATAAATCTAGTTTATCTAATAATATAAAACAAGTGAAGCTTATCTTTTTCTTTCATAGTATTCATTCACATTTTATAGACATTCAGTGTTAAATGGTGGATCTAAACAGCGCATCTGGTAAGACTAATACTAGAGCAAAGAAATGGGAATAATTTAAAAATAATCATTTACTCGGGAAGGAATTGAACCCCCAATCAATTGGATTTACAGTCAGACCCTGGACCACTGCGCCACGATGCGCCTATCATTTGCCTAAAAGGCAATGGTTTTCATAATTCTTAATCACAAATATATATCTATTCATCATTTTTTATCAGAATTTTACTTCACCAGCATATTGAGCGCTTAAATCAAAAACCTAATGCATTCGGAGGTAGCGTGAAACAAATATGTTTTCAGCGGATTTAATGCTTCGGGAGACATAAAAAGGCCGTGATAAATGAGATGCACGATTACTGTACGACACGGCGACGGTATAGGCCTCATATCTGCACATATACAAACATATGACGACTGCCGCATATGAGGGAATCGTTTTATTCATAAATCATATCGATACGACCGCTGCGCGAACAAATCGAAAAATATGCTCAATAGAGATTTCCCGGCATTAGAATACCACAGGCAATTCCTTCTCGGTTTTTCTGATACGAGTGTTATTGAATATTATTTCTTTTGTTTCAATGCGAATGTTTGCTTTGATGTTCAACCTTTTTAATGTTGACACAAACACAGAGACATTATAAATGAACGTCTATGTTAGTGTATTTTATTTATAAATATTAGTCAAAATTTTACTGAAATAGTACTTTATGCATAAAAAAAAAGTAATATTTGTAGTAAGTGTAAAATGAACATAAGTGGCTTAATATGAGCAGATAGTTTGGTGCCCATCAGTTTATGTTTTTTTGACAAAGTTACGAGATGATGTTAAGCGATGCGCGCTCTGGAGCATTGCCAATCGCCTCGAGGCAACGACGCCATGCCAAGAGTTAAATGATCGATGGCTTTAGGAATTTGCAACTGGATTGCGAAATATAGATTCAAAATGATATAATGAATTGTCGATATTATTATGTCGATCTCTATAAATTGTGTCAAATTTCAAATTTCAAACATGCAGATATAATTGTACACATTATATCTGCATAAATATACATTTAGCTATATTTACAGAGAATACATTTTATTGATTGTCTATCTGTGGGATTTTTAGTTATGTAGTCAACGCCAATGAAGTTGCGGGTTTCAACTGGTTATTAATAAGTCCTACAATTTATAACTATGTAACGTTATGGTATCTAAACGTAAAGCAAGTTTCATTTCTGCACAGAGCAGTAGTATTAGTTCGTGTAATAGATACGATTAGATCGCCCGCTTTTGCCGGATAGATCACAGCACGATTAGTTGGCGAGACATGCTCGTGAGGAGGATTTCCATAGTTTATCTTTCGAGTATGCTGCCCTTTGTGCATGGATTTGTATTGGATGGACATGCATATAGATGAAATGGAATTGAATAGTATTAGTTCCAATCTTGATTAAGTAGCTTAAATTAGAATTGTACAGGAAACGTAAGAATGAAAATATCAGTAAATACACACACAAAATATTTAGTTGTATTTCTTTCTCTACATAGTTTATATTGTTGTTATTTGTGGGTTTATTTAGTTTTTAGAATTTGCTTAATATTTTAAATAATACACAATCAGTCCAAAGATTTAAAAATTTAGCTTTTGTTGTTGTAAATAAATTCCATGTATAACTTTCTACGTCATATTGATTTAAGTAATGCTCTACGCAAGTGGATTT
The DNA here is from genome assembly GCA_038994665.1 of Podotricha telesiphe. Lineage (NCBI taxonomy): Eukaryota > Metazoa > Arthropoda > Insecta > Lepidoptera > Nymphalidae > Podotricha > Podotricha telesiphe. The sequence continues at coordinate 198,708 of JAOYRR010000193.1, read as the reverse complement.
TATGACTACAACTACATTAGTCATTTCGATATTACGGACATTAAATTACAATTTGTAAACTATTTATTTATAATTATAATTACATATAGTTTTCAACACATTGTTAAAATAAATTTGGCCGCGGTGTTGGGACCACCGCGCCATCTATCATGCAAAGTCTTTTAATTGGACAGAAGTAACAAGTACAAACACAGATGGCTAGTCTATATATATATATATATATATATATATATATATATATATATATACACACACACTTAGGAAATAGCAAATCATATTTTGAGAAAACGTATAAAGTTTGAATGCAGCGGGAATTGAACATGCGACTCTTGGAAACATCGTCCAAGTGCGCTAAGCCATGCGTTCTACATCCGGCTACGTCAAAATTTATACGCTTATTACAACTTATTTTTGTTGTTAGCATCTCTGTAGAGAATCTCTCCTTCTCTCTTTCTCGATCACGCTGCGTTCAAATTTTTATACGTTTTCTAAAAGTATATATTAGTAGTTGACAACAAAGCCTACTATTGAAGACATGTACCATATAAAGCATACAGTATATTATATATTATGCAAATATTATTGATCATTTTAGGTTATTTTGTTACAAATATTATAAGTAAGTGCAAATTGAATAGCTATATTTAAAACAATAAAAAAGTCGGTCAATAATTTGATATTCATAATGCATAAAGTATAATGTAAAATGATTATTATACATACAACTTTGATATTGGAAGGCTTTTGTATATAATAAATTGAAGTGAAATTACCAACAAGCTTAAAATAATAAGCCATAACCAGTAACAACATAGTTAGAAACGTCTAATTAATATTAAGATATAATAGTAAAAAAAGCTTAACAGTAAAACTTTTAATAAGCTCGTGGCAAGGCGGTCGCAACAAGCTTTCATAACTTTGTTGTTCTCATGTCTGAGTTGTACATCTAAATTTGTCATTTTTAAGGCTCTCTTACTATTATTCCGTCTAATTTAAAAACATTTCTTTCCTAGTAATATATTAATTTGAAATATAATATGACTAATTCTATATTTGAGGCCAACATGGCACAGTGGAACAGCGTCTATTTGTAAACGTAACGTTCGTGGGTTCAATCTTCACTAGGGGGAAATCGTTATATAGAAATGATTTCAATTTTCTCACTCTGGTAACAAAAAACATAGCTTTGAGCCACTCAACACGCAAAGTTTCGAAAGCAGACGGAAATAGTTATATTATTTTTCAAATTAATATATTACTGGGAAATAAATGTTTTTAAATTAGACGGAAAGTGTGAACCGAAGTGTCTTATATATTTCTACCCATAAATATTTCTACTACATAATTGTTTATGAGAAGTGAGTACGACCCATCACTTACTACACTATATGTGAATATTACTATATAATATTTAAAGCTCTTTTATATAATGTATTCGATAATATACCTACAAAATATATGTGAACAGTGAACTTTTTATAAAGTGGAAGTAGAATGCCAATTAATATGAACTTAATGGAATTACTAGTAGATGAAAGCTTCGTGATCAGGAGAGGTAAATTAGGTGCTAATATAATAAGCTGCGATGCAAGCTCGTGCTTCGAAGCGGCGTAATTGCTCCCGGGACACATTATTTACGCCTATTTTGTTTTAGTTTCACCCATTATGAAGTAATCGATATTGTATGTAATGAAGATAAAAGTAGTGTACATATAATATAGTTATAATATACGTTAGATTATGTTACAAAAATCTATTTATTCTTAAAATTGATTTCAATTTTAAGTTAAGTTAGTTATAATTTTATGAATTTTTTAGTACTTGAGAAAAAAAATTGAATATTATAAGTTGTATTGTTACTTACTATTATATTAAAAATACCTAAGCTATATTACTTACAGAATGACGTGTCCTCTCAACAAAAACAAAACAATAAACAATATAATTTTTCTTGTACATGTTTCATATTTTGAATAATTTGTAAATTTTATTATTTTTAAAACGCTATTTATATGCTTGAGACACTTCATATAATAAAAACATGCTTAGAAAATGTATAAAATTTTTGATGTTGCGGGACTCGAACCAGCGCCTATTGGAAACCGTCCAAGCTCTCTCACCACTAATCCATACATTCTATCCATAATAATAATTGGCGTTAGATCTTGACACTGAACTATGCTGAAACATACTTTCTGTTATATGGCAATACTTTATTATTATTTTATATCCTTTTTTATATTATTGTACATTCTCCTACCTTTTGTACATTTACAAGTAGCTTGGATTCGGCAAGTCATGCGTTACCCAGCGTTCCAGATGTTTCCACGTAAAGTTTAAACTAATTAAAGAAGCTCTTTGAGTCTCTGATTGCATTAGGTTTGTCAGGCATCTCCTCACTTCCGTTAATAGCATCGTAAAGACGGAAGTACCGCCCTTAAATATATCACGACTTTAAGATTTCACCTTGTGTCGATTCAAGTGAAAGCTTTTGGTTAAATAAATGTTCATTATAAATTATATACGTATATAGGCATGTGCTGTAGGAAGTAATATAAAGTAAAACCGCAAACTAAATTGAAGCTGCAAGTATGCCCTAGTCACAGAATGTTCATGGTTAATTAGCGCGCGTGTAACCAGTCAACTTATGTAATAATTCAGTCAGTATGTATTTTAAATTTTCAATTAAATCTATAGGTCGAACTATTTTGTTAATTATGATATAATTGTTTTGTATAATATCTTGACTAATGCAAAAAAAAGTGTAATAAACTTACGCAAAACCAATTTATATACTAATATTTCACTCACAACTTTTGTGATTATAATAGAATTATTTTTATAATAGAAATGTTGATAACAAAGTAAATGGTCGATTTTAATTACATAAAAATATTGTTCGTTCAAAATGTCAGTTACTCTCCAGTGTGCGGTTTTACAAATAAACAAAACATGGCTTAAATTAGCGCTCTATAACGCGTTGATGAGAGGATAAAAGGGGCGAATATGGTTTTAAATTTGCTTCAACTTACCGAGTTTTATGACTTTTGACGTGCATACTTTTGATTCATAGTTTTTAGTATCAGAAACGCAGAGCTCTTTCGTTCAATATTTCTTGAAACATATCGCAATTTTACATATATTTGAAAGAAAAATACTAATAACTTATATAACTTGAAAAACTGTGTTAGACTGAATTATTAATTATTATTTAAATTAACACGTTTTAGCGTCCTAGCCAAATATGCTGTATTATATTATGGTGATATATTGATCGTTCTGACAGTAATGTCTCTTTAATGTGTTTTTGGTGTTTAGCGTACAGGTATAGTTATTAACGTACTTTGTATTAAAAAAAAATTCGAAATACAAAATTATGTGTAATTTTGTGAATTGGAGTAAACGATAAGCCATTAGGATATACAATACACAGTTTTTACTCTACTATAAACTCCTATAACATATAAAATTTGTTATTTAATTGACGACAAGCACACATTTTCGGCTTTGTAAATTATAAAAGTCATATTTAAATTTTACAGGAACAATCAGAGCAAAGTAAAATTTTGAACAAAATAAATAATTGGGCTGCCAATTATTCCCTTAGCGACACTTGCCAAACCAACCATTAATGAGCAATAAAATGCCAACGAGGTTGCTGAATATATTGCTGGGTCCTTTATTTGGGTAATATATTCATTTTCTGTGCTTCCGCTAAATAGTTACATATAGTTAACTCTTTATATGTACTTGTAGACCCGTTGACGCGATAAATACGCGTTGCCCAGGCAACATGATTATTAATAAAAGTGTATATTAATATATTTATTTAATTATTTAAAAAAAAATTGTAAAGTTATTTAATTAATTTAATAATTTTGATTCGTAAATTTATGGACATGTCCATATTCCATCTTCTTAACATATTCGTAAAAAGTTATGCAAATGTTAGGTAAGTTTGCAGAAAAAATATATTTTTAATTTATATTTCCAACTGTGCCAAATTTTATTCTATTCCATCCAGTCATTATTGGTAGTTCATTTCTAATTAAGTCTTTGAAAATAAATTTAACATTGTTATATTATTTTTAAATATTGTTTTTAAAAATTAAATATTTATGATTTTAATAGTCTTTGTTGTAATCTTTAATCTTAAGAAAAATGCTATATAATTAAAACATTATGCATTATTAAGGAAATTTACAATTGTGTATTAAGATTCTGTAAGTGTATAGATTTAGGCAAAATGCAAATATTGTGGGCTAGAACATGGGGAGATATAAATCTCCTGAAAAAAGTTGGGGGCGGCAAATAAAATTACACGGACGAAGCTGCGGCCGGACACTGCAAGAATATTAAGCAAGTCCTTTAAAAATATTTATATAGGGTTGTTTGAGCTAGTTTCGGTTTATAAAAACGAAGGTATTAAAAATGTTGATAACTTTACTAATTTTAAATTAAAGTACTTTAATAAAGGAGGAAAACTACTATATATATTTAGAAAACTTATACAAATTTTATACCGTAATGGCGATATGCGAAACTTCAATTTATAAATTTCATTTACGCATAAGTTGTGTTGATATTAAATTTAAGCGCTTACAAGTGCAGAGGTTAATATCGTTGAATTGGGACCTCCTGGGGAGTGAGGGTCGATTGGCGTTAGTCCACTTCTAGCCCTCGCCTTGAGCATGCATTTCATGGTAAGCTACCATGAAATCAGTAATGTACCCAAAAAATTTAACGGACCAAGTTTTAGTGACAATTTTTCTACAAATAATCCTATTAATTACGTAATCTCGATAAAAAATAACTAAACAAATAATATAATGACTCCCACGTTAAAAATAGATAGTTCTAGTTTTGAATAAGTCTATGCAAAAGCTATACGCTGCATTCTCCATGTGTATGAGTACTTATGATATGTTGGATGTTTTATACGTTGTGATATACCAATCAATATCCATTGATTGCTATATCACATCGAACATATTCTTATTCACACCAAAGAAAACGGCTGGATGTGTCCAGTCGTGTTCTTTTTCTTCCTGGTTCAGTCATAACCTAATTAAACGCATTCAAGAAAAATAATTCTAAGATACCAAAAATACAATAGTCCAATGGACAAGATAGTTCTATTCTAGAGAAAAGTCCAATACAATACAATAGTCCAATGGACAAGATAGTTCTATTCTGTGAAAAAATATCTTAAGCACTGTAGTGCTGTAATTCCTATATTAAATTTACTATATGAAACAGCTATATTTCACGCGTGCAAAGCCACGGGCGGGTCACTAGTAGTTATATAAATATATATTTTTCCATTTTCTTTATGTAATTAAATTCAATAAGTACTGTTTGTTATATGAAAAATATGATACTTTCTAACTTGGTAGTAAATAAGTAAATTTACAATAGGCAAATAGCTTGCAATTAATTCTATAGCTCAACAGCACATTGTGTATTATTGTATGCCATTCGATTTGCATAATTATACAAGGAGTGTTATGTTAATAATTATTGAATTATAATCTATTTAGTATTAACCAGACGATCAAACAGCTACTTAATAAATAATACAATTAATTTGAAATTTGCTATACGTAACGAAAAGAGCCATTAATTTCTGAATACAATCTTTTATATATTACAGGCTCAGGTTTTGTTTTCCATCACAGAGTAGATAGAGAAAATCTAAGCTTTCCGCACGAATCCGATACTTTGCGTGTTGAGTGACGGAATTCAACACCATGCTTTGTCTTATCAGAAGTTTTTATCTATGTATCGGAAACATTTACAATTAGCAACCTTAAAGAAGTAAGCATATCGAGAGATCATATATCGCGTGTTCTATTTGTTTTTCAGCGTGCAGATGAAAAACTATAGAGGACCTGTTTTTTGCAAGATCATATATTTAACATTTTTTTGTGTTTCTCACGCATTTAGAAAGAAATTGTTGGACATCAACTGCTAGACAAACTTATTTATCCAATATGTTGGAGGGAAATTCCAAAAACTCAATTTATAACAGGGAAGAACTTCATTTCCACTGAAATCAAGTTTTAAAAAATTTAAATTCTAAACTTTCCACACCAGATGTCACGATAATGTCAACATGATTCTATAAGAGTCCATACAGTACGGGAGGCAACTTTGAAATCCATTTAACAACTCGCAGGCAAATGCCACTTCATATATGATCACGACTAGTGTAATTTATTCCAAATTTTGAACAAAATTTTTGGCTTAGTGCTTTGTCCTTTATAGCGGTAAAAAGAACCCAGTGCTATGGCGTTTAGATCCCCACTGTACGTCCAGATTTGAGACATTATCTGAGTAGGGGAGAGCACCCACAGCTATTGCTTTTATAGTCATACACAATTAACCTATAAGTACCTACGTAGGTATATATATATAAATATTTATTTTTACAGCTTTACGCTTTTCCACGCATAGCAGGGTAGCCAGAGAGAACCTAGTGTCAAGACACTCCGTACTCCACTTTCCACCCAAAATCGAGACATTGCATGTTAAGTGGCGAAACTCAACCCCCCGCTTTGTCTTAGGTACCAGAGCGGAGGGTTGAAAATATTGTAAATACAATTGTTCTCCGAGTGGTAATCGAAACCACAGCCAATCGCGTTTACAGTCAGACGCTGTTCCATTGCGCCACGATGGCCTTATTGTAAATATTAGTTTGCAATATATATCCTAAGGTTGAAATAATAATAGACAAATACTTTCCATTTTGTCTATCATTTATTCTTTTCATTTCTTCTTGTGTTTAGATTAGATTTTAATAAAATATATATTTCATTACAATCCCTGAAATTTTGTTATGAGAGTTACATAACAGCTGGCGCCGTTTTCTGTTTAAAATGTTATATTATTCTGACATAATATTAGATTTGTTTTGATATTTTTGCGTATTTTGCGAAGTATTGTGCGAAGTATTGTGTAATACCCTTACATTAAAAAGCTAGTTCACTTAAACTAATGTAATTAAAATTACACGAATATTTTTATTTTAATGAAAGCTACCCACGGAGGACAGTCATTCACGAAAAGTCGACACTTCTGTGTTGTGCAAAGACAATAAATATTTTTTTGACTGAGAAGTTAAGTCACGGTGCGTCTTTCACAACCAAGATTAACGAATCTCTAAACTTGCCTATAAATTATATGACGGGTGTAGATAAATTTAAGCTTTTGTCCAAGTGAAATTGAACTTGCAGCCATTGCGTTCAGTCCGACATGTTTGAACTACGCCATAGCAATGTTTTAACATTTTGAATACTTGTTTTAGTGAATAAAATACTAATTGTTACTATAATAAAGATATATTATTCAGCATTCATTTTCTAGACTGCACATGGAAAGCAATTTTATAACTTAAACAATTACGTAAAATTTTATTCACGAGTGCTTTTTATAGGTTTCGAATTTCAAATCTATACTTTTGCGCATCACTTCTTGTGAAAAAGATATATTTGTTTTTTTAAACTCACTTTGAAAAACAAAATCATAAATTGTATATGAAAAAGAAGAAATTTACAGCTTAAAACATATAGATGTGATTGTAAATTATTATTTTCAATATGTTTATTTAGTCCATTTTAATCTTTTTGATTGAACAAGTGTTAGCCGAATCTAAATGGAATAATTCTAAACAGACGCTTTCCTTTCCTGCACCACGACAGCCTCAAGTAAACGATACATTCCATAAATAAGAAATAAGATCTTAGATAAAAGGAAAATCATTGGAAAAGTATTAAGGTCATGTTAAAGTAACGGCATAGAACGGTGAGCTAAAGACAATTCAATTATTGCAAGTTGTAGCGCAGCGTCTTTAATAAGATTTCATCTGTCGATTAACCAAAAAAAAAGAAACAAAAAGAGGACGTAAAATGTTCGATACAATTTAGATTAAATTCTTTGTGATAGTATTTGAATGGACATTCTAAATAAATCACATTAGGTATTAAAATGTGGCTTAAGCTGTTCTAGATATCTACTTGATGATGATTACTTGCATTTCTTTGATAGGTCAATTTAAAATTGTTATAAGTGAAATGATAAATGTTTCTTTTTATATTTTACTATATGAAATGCAATGCAACAACAAATATAAGTTGTAATAAAGCGTATAAGAATTTCGACGTAGATGGATGTAGAACGCATTGCGTTCAAATTTTTATACGTTTTCTAAATATGTCTTTTTAATTTACTTAAATGTGCGATTAATATTTTAATAATTAATCAATATATATTTATCGTCGTTATGTAGTGAATCTAACACACTGACCATCTCTACGCCTTCCATGCAAAAGTAATATAAAATTTATTTTAAAACTAATTCATTTATTTAAATAACAACATCAATTAACAATTACGAAAAAAAAATAGTTAGTATATAGAGAAGCCAATTTTACAGGCGATGACGGCATACCAGTCGCACGTATATCTACTATAGTAATAGTTTATAATAAGTAAAAATAATATAAATATTGCATATTAATGTTACATAAATTTTGTACATCAGTTGAAGTTTATATTTATACTTACTCAAGTGCTTGTTATAATATTTCAGTAGAAAAAAAAACACAAAGAACTGTATGAAAGTAGTGTAGTAACAGTGTGGTAAAAAACAATAATGAGGGAATTTCATTTCATTGTAGAATAATTACAAATAAAGAGAATCAATATCGTGCAAAAGCATTCAGTAACGAACAATAGTTCATATTGCAGTGATCACAATTTCTTTCTCATATTTCTCGAATAAAAGGAATGTTTTTTTCAGAAGGTCTTTGCGCGGAGGCAATATTAAGCGGTTAGCATTGTTATGTGAACAAGACTACGTATTATTTCATAACTTCGGGTTCATTTTGGCCGTTGTTTTCGCAGAAAATAGCGGCGGTTAAATCAGTTTCATTTCTGTAACGAGGTTTTGCTACTTAGCTCGCAGTGTTTTTGAAATACATATAGTATTTTAAATACTCATTAAATAAATTGTATCATAGAAATGTAATGAAAGTGATGTATTAAATGTGCAGCTCAAATTAAATAGAAAATATTTCTACAGGATTACTGTATTATAAAATTTCTATATAAATGTATATTTTATAATCACAATAAATGCCAAACCATTTAATTCATATAGTGTTTGTACGAGTATTTAAATGAAATTAAACCGTACAAAAATCGAACAAAACAAAACCTGAGTTTTCAGAAAAGACGATTTATACACCGTACTCGTATATCATGGAAAATATTTCGAATATTGACACACAATACCCTAGCAATGTAAAACTAAAAATAAAAAGTATAGAGAAATTCTAAAACACTCAATCCTCTTCGAATTTCAAATAGCAACTACATTTGAAAAATCAAAAAACACTCGAGTGTAGTCTAACTGTTGCGACAGGGAAAATCCGCCATCAATCTGCTATGAACCTATCTCGACATAGCCTCTTTTCATATATATCTAGTCCATTGATACGTGCGTCAATGGTATAGGAATACGAAAGTAATGTCCTTATTTATTAAAAAAAATATAATAATCATAAACCCTTCTTTCTTTTTTTGAATTTCGTAGCGTGACAAAAGCTTTCACACGTGCAAATATTACATATACTTTTGGAATGCTTAGAGCGTATACATATCGTCGGAATTGTCTTCTCATTTTCCTCAATTAAGATTAACAAAGTGGATAATTTAATTACTCAACTATAAAGTAGCTACGACGCTAAGTGTAAAGTGATGCAGGCGTTAGTCCCAGCTGCAGAGACATAAACTAATTAGCGCGCTCTTTGCCCTGATTGCTGACGCGTGAATGCCTTCCGCACATCTTGACGTGTAGTACATTAAATAAATTAGATTCATTTGCTTCATGCCGAACTCTAAACGTAATTCGAATAAAGTTATTATAGTATTAATTTTCGTTTGTTTATGATTTTTGTAATAGATCAGTAACCCTTTTTTATTATGTTTTAAGGTGGCCTCGAGATCTATCAAATCGTAAAATTGATAAATATTATACATGCCGTTTCGTTGAAGTTATCCTATGAAAACAAAAAACTGAAAAAGACGTATTTAGAAAACGTATAAAAATTTGAACGCAGCGGGATTTGAAACCGTTCAAGCGCTCTGATCGATAAACCATGCGTTCTACATCCAATTGCGTCTAAATTCTTATACGCTTATTACAACTTATATTTGTTGTTAGCATTATCTCTCTTAGCAATATCTCTGTAGAGAGATTTTTACAAATTTCTGCTACCCAAAGATTATTCTACTATGATACTTAACAGGCGATGTGTCGGATTTAGGTGGGAAATGGAGATCGGAGTGCCTTGACACTAGGTTCTCTTTGCCTAACAAATATGTAAAATTATTAAAATAAATATTATCATGTGTTTGACGAATAGACGTGTATGGCACTTTATAGTTTGTATAAAATGGCATACTCGTTGCTGGCTTAGCAAATGCAGATTCTCCAGTAAACATCAATATATTATTTCATTGCCATTTAACGAGTGAGGACACTGCCTTCTTTGTTTGTACAGGTGTCCGCCGCATTAACTAGTTTAAATAATTACTTTATTATATTTTAATTGTAATTTTATCGTATGAAATGACCAGTATTATCAACGTAGAAGTTGTAGTCTTCGCTACGATTGTTCTTATATAAATAATAAAGCAAACCATTGCCTTTCTTGGAAAGCTAAAGTTCATATATTTATAGAAAATTATTTACAGCAATTCTTATATGCGTTTTCTCTAAAGAAAAGTGTCATCCCCACGATGTGCCTCTCCAGTGAATGTATATTTCAACGATTAAAATAGGCTTTGCTTGTTGCTATCACTTTTCATTTGTCTTTTGTTGACTGTATCTAAACAAAGGTCGTAGCGAAACAAATAATTATGGTACTTTAGTAGAATGTATTAAGAACAATATACCAGTATGCCCTTTGGATGCTAAACTTGTGATACAATTTCTATGGGTCTAATGTATATACAGTATATATAGTGTATATAGTAACGCCAAATGAATTGTTTGAGGAAGCTAAAAGTTTAATGATATTTGTAAGCTATATAAGTTAGTTCCATCCATCATGGTACAGTATGATAGTGTTTGGCTATGAACTCGATGGAAGTTTTAGATTCGATTCCCACTCAATCAATTGATTATAATTAAATTATTTTCATTTTTCAACTCTGATAACACGGCACAGCGCTGATTTTCACCACTCAATTCACAGACTCCCGAGCCGGGTGAAAATCTAAAACTAAGACAGAAGGAGAACGGAGTGTCTTGAAACTTTTTTTTATTTACTCATTAATGTAGGAAAAAATATGAATTTGTCAAAAATAAATACATATAAATTAGTAATAATGTACGAAAACGTATTGTCACAAACAATTTGGAAACTACTATCACAATTGCCTAACAACGCGTTTTTATTTGACTACATTTAGATGCTTTTATGGGTGGGATTTATATAGTATATAGTTGTAAGCTAGAATTTTATTTTGTATCGTTTTATTATTACAATACTATTAATTATTTATTTCTATTATACCGACCAGCAGCCACGTTTACAAACTAAAAGTGTACATAATAAATAGCTATATAAAGCCTAGTTCAGTTATTTAATTATAGCGCTTCGAGCGTGCCAGTAGAGAACAAGCCACTTCGAAAATGTCACGTTGAATGGAGAACACACGAAGGAGATTGATCGGTAAAAAGTATATAAAGCCTACTTAAATTTAGAAACTGAAAAGTGACAGGTACAGGTTTTTAGATAAATCCCAAGTGACCCACTAAGGTATTGCCGTTATTCATATATTTCCATTAAATATATATAATCGCTCATTAGCGAAATGACCGCCCTTTGTGCTTTACATTTGTAATTAATGTTTTGTATGTTTTTTGTTTTCTTTTAATTACATTTGTAACTCATTTTGTGTTGCCTAATCAAGTGTAAATAAATAAATAATGTTATCTCAAATGCAAATAGCATAAAAACGATCCTGTATTACGCAAATAGAACAAACAGCCAGCTTTATTTACTTGTATAAAATTTTATTTGGCGGTCGAACCGTAAATCTCTACTAACGAACAATTAAGGGATCATCTCGGATTAAACAAAACGTTGAACTCTAACTGTGGTCCTTTTATGAAAGTTTAGTTTACAGATAGCTCGTAAATGAATATAAATTTTGTTTATTAATTTTAAGAGAAATTGTATGTGAAATGTAGGTGATTTGATTATTTATATGAAAAGAGATTAGATATATTTTAATACATGAAACAACAAACTACAAGAAATTTAATAGCGTACAATAATTCACAAATTAATTTAAAGATTGAATATTATTTCCACTGTTTTTGCTTTGGTATTTGTTTGTGTTGTGGGTATTTGATTAAAATGACACTAAGATATATAGAAAAATATATTACACATACATTGTACTAATTCTACAGTTAGACAAAATTCACCAGTTATATTGCGATATGTCTTCTAAAAAAATAAAAAGATGAAAACAAAGGAATTTTTGAATACATTTTTCTGTCCACACAGCAGGAGACTATAAACAAATTCGAATTATTTTCATTACAATGATTTTACTTCACCTCATGTTTCTACGCCCATATGATATTAAGTGCAGAAGTTGCGAAGTAATGGTCAATAAATACTATAGGCGGCTCTCCCTTAGGCACTTTGTAAAAACGTGTCTTGAGTTGGGGGAAAAGGTAACAAGGCTAACGGCAGTTGGTAACTTGTATGTTCATTGTAGATGAGTTTCTTAAGTGCCATTAGAATATACTTATTACGTTATTCGATGTAGAAATATGTAGCCAAGTTTTTATAACACTTTCGACTTGGTCATGTGTATCGATAGTAGTATTTTCTAGTAGACGAATTGAAAATTATCAAAAAATATTTTCATAATTTTTGCGTAATGTTTACTTAATTTTCATATAAATTGAGTGAAATGATATGCTAGTTATTTCATTATAAATTACATTTTTCATTATATTTACATACATTCGTTTTTAACCTTCCGCTAATTTCAGTCAAATGTCGTCTGTTTATAAGTCTATCTAGAACATTCTAAATTATCTTCGATGTTATGTCTATAAGCAATAATCAATTCAATGTCTTGTGATAATAACTTATCGGTAACTCTATTGCAACAATTAATTCTATTTTATTTTTAGGATACAACAAAAAATATGTAATAGGTAGTTTACAAATATATTTTTCAATTCAATTTTTAGAAGCAAATTCTATACGTAAATAGAGCAAAAAAAAATATAAAAATATAAACAATAGTATGGCTATTGGTACGCCATACGCCTGAAATAATTGTTTGATAAAAAAGAATGCATACGGGGAATATTTTTATTAAAATATGAAATTCATTTTTTTTATGATGTAAATGATGTTTGCAAACTTACGCGTACAACTCTCACACTTTTATGTTTTACTACTTAAAAAACATTTTTATATAAAACATCGTCTTTAAAATGCTGGCATATGGTTTTTTATTACCAGAATAATATTTTAGAATATTATAGTATACTAATTATGAAGGTGTAATAATAAGCTTCCTTAGTCTAGGTCTTTATTCGAGTACTTGCACCCACTCGCGGCTTCGTCCACGTGAACTATAGCTGTATTCTATTTTCGGTGACCCTTTCGTAAAACAATTAAATTTCTAAAAAAACTAAAAAAAATTAGAGAACAAAGTATGTTCATCCCAAGACCCTCAAGTATATCTATATAAAACACCAACACAACCGGTTTGGCTGTGATGACGTCACACACAGACAAAGTTACTTTCGCATTTATAATATTGGTATAGATATCATAGCACAGCCGGACAGCTTTTGTCTGTAAGTGCGCTGGTTGTGGATTCAATCCCGTCTGGAGGAATGATTATATTAAAATAATTTTCATTTCCCTGCTCTACTATAACCAAGCAGTCTACAGAACAGTCTGCCTACCCCGCTTGCGAGAAAAAGCTGGTTTCTCTCAGTTTAGTTTGTCATGGATGTGATATCGAGCGTTGTCGTTAAACTCATAATGACTTAAAGAAAACTGAAAAACATATTTAGAGAACGCATGACTTAGAGGCCAGAGCACTTGGACGGTTTCCAAGAGGCGCGAGTTTTAATCCCGCTGCGTTCAAAAATTTATACGTTTTGTAAATAAGATTTTCAATTTCCTAAGTGTGTGATTAACACTTTAAAACGTTAACAATATTTTAAAGCAAACTTCTAAATATTCTGAATCTAAACCTGTGATCACCAAATATCTAACATCCAGACGCAAATTTAATAAATTTTAATATATTTTAATTTTATACACTAGTTATACTATTTATCCAGCTAATATACATGCACAGCAAAGAATATATTGACGTAATATATGAAAATATTCTGTGCATACACGCTGTTCAACGCTTATGACCATAAAAAAATTGATATCCTTTTATATTTCGGCCGGTATTTACGACGAGATGATTTGGACAGTTTACGGAAGGATTGATGTTTATAAAAGAAGGTCCTCGGATAGATAAATACGGTATCCAATCTTTTCCCACAAACCCGTGAAATATAGTAACGCAAACATTTCGTCTATTTTATAAAGAGTTGGTCAACATAACATGATAAAAATGTTTTTATCTTTTATTTATTATTTATATATATGTACTTACAAAGAACTAAGATATGGTAAACTATTAATAGTAAAAAATCGCATCTCCGTTTGCGTAGACTTCACGACTCTACAATATAGTACTTCTAATTACCACCTGTTGACATTGAAACTTGGACCCAAAATTATAATAACTTCTTTTAAGGTGGTGATTTTCTTGTCTCCGACACTTTTGAATCTGATATTCCAGACTTTTATTTCAGCTTAAAGCTTCTCTCTCTCGGCAGACAAAGAGGTCTTAATGACACTCCGTTCTACGCTTTCTACCCGAATTCAGAACATAGCAAATCGAATGCAAACAATTCAAATATAACCATTCCGTCGAGTCGAAATCGCACTTTCATTGCGTGTTGAGTGGCGGTACTCTACGCAGCGTTTTGTCTAACTAGGTCAGGAAAAAAAAACTTAAATTGAATCGTTCCCTGGAGTGGAGATCGACCTCATAACTATCGCGCTTACAGTCAGATGAGGCATAGTCCACTGCGCCACAATAACCTCAATGTTCAATATTTTTATTTGTCAACAAAACATACCACCATTTACTTATCTCTTACAGCTAGACTGGATGGTTCGTAATCAGATTTAAATCTTTAATTTTTAATTTGTTCCATAATTTGTTAGGCGACTTTTCTTTATTTCTTATCGTTCATATTATGATTCTATATCAGGTGTTTGACTTTTCAAAATCATTTATACTTTAAATCCTGCCCAGGCTTAAAAGTTATACAAATACAAATATCGTGTATAATAAATAAAAGTTTCATCCATATCCCTCAGTGCGCGTACAAACAGACATTTAAAAAAAAATTAAGAATAGAGTATTTTAAGATATTTCATTTCCCTTAATAACTTTTTCGTAAATATATCATTTTTATTGTTTTGTTATAGGTATATATAGAGACGATTATCAGAAAAAAAAAACTTTAAAAACATATTGTAATATTTTTATAAGTATTAATTCATAGACAATTATCAAAAGAAACAATGCAACAAGTGTATTAAAAATTAGACGTATAGAAAATATAGATTAGCTGCTTAGGATTATTATAAAGAAGAACGGGTTCGAATGCGACGTTTAACATTTATATGTGTATCTAAATAGTTTTAAAGGAAAAAAGTCTCATTTTTTATGCACCATTTCAAAATTTATAGCTATATACAGTCTCTTTAAATAATTAATGTACATTTCGAATTATTTTTTTTCATGAAATTATGTATGTACATTTCGTATGACAAACCTCGAAGCAATATTGTCCCCACACTTTGGAACATTTGACAGTAATAACAACTTATATCAGATAGTTATCAGCCACTCCCTATCCATCACAATGTATTCGATGCCTGAGATGTGAGAAGGTCATATTTAATGATGTATCAACAAGTGGCATATACAATTATGGGATTATTATTATCCATACTAATATTATAAATGCGAAAAAAGTCTGTCTGTCTGTCTGTAACGTTTTAACGGCTAAACCACCGTGCAGATTTGAATGGAATTTAGAATGAAAATAATTGAAGATCCAGGAAGATCTAGCAAAATTTCAAAATCAAACTCTAAAGGCATGAAATAGGGGATGGAAAATCTAAACTAGTTCACCGATTTCGATGAATTTTCGCAAGAAGTGTTTGTGACGCAATGTCCAACATAGGCTACCAATTTTTTCATAAACCATTTTTATTAATTCTTATTGGCTGAAATAGGAGATGAAAATTTGTATGAAAAATTTAAATCGCCGAACCGATTGTAATGAATTTTGGTATACATATAGTTGATTCCCAAGATTAACAATAGGAAGTGGTTTAATTATTTAGCGTTGTAATATTTATTTAATGTTATATTAAATTTAATGATCAATCCCAGTATTTGCGTTACATATATTTATGACTGAAGAGTGGAGAGGTGGCATGAGCGTGCGTTGATGCGGGGGGAGTTCATGTCTCAAGCTACAAAAAAATATAGAAATACGATGCGTTCAGTTCATTACCTTTTTCTGTAATTTGTTTTTTGTACCTTCTTATGGTTTTTAATATTCATTTAAACCTATAATTTCAGTCTTTTTAGTATCCTATTAGTATATTTTAGAACATCGATGATCTTAAAATTAATTATAAGTAAAGTTACTTTAAGTTCTTAAGTAAGTAGGTAGATTAGTGACTTTTTTGTGCTAAAACATATAATTTAACAAAACAGTAAAAAAGTAGTATTTGTACATTGCATGTACGGAAAATACGAATATGATTTTATAAAATGTTGGTTAGTCTGTTCATCTGTTTGTACCACGCACGTAATAAAAAAATGAGCCAGTTCTTGAGAGAAGTGAAAAGTAACCTTCCTTTGCAGTGTTCTGGTATATACAAACTAGATTATGACTGTGGCTTATCTTACATTGGTCAAACAAAAAGGAGCATCGGTATAAGGGTGAAGGAATACATCTCCGATGTCAAGAATGGGCGTGTATCGAAATCAGCTGTGTGTGAGCATACAACGGATAAAACCAACCATTACAACAGGTTTGATAAACCTCATATCCTCGATAGGGAAAACAGATATATTCCAAGGATGGTCCACGAGGCTATTGAAATACAATACAATACAATTCTAATTTTAATAGAGAAGACGGTTAGAAACTTTCGACCACCTGGGACCCAATACTGAAAACTTTGAAGTCTTAATACGATCACACCAGAGAACAAGAACGGTCAGCTCATTCTACAAGAATCCAGGGCAGTACGCGAGGCAACTAAGAAATCGTTGGCGGTAGTTTGATATAATATTTGTTGTGACAGACAAATGCCATCTCAGTCTACCTGTGACAACAAACTACTGTAAAGTGTTCGAAACGTTGGGTTCTAAAACGTATTTTCGAATACCAATATTATACACAATTAATCCGGTTAAAAATAGTTTCATTTCAAAATCTTTATATAATCGTCAAAGTGAAACATTACTCCATTGTAACTAAATATATAATCAGTTACTACAGAATTAAAGTCAAAATTGTAAACAATAAAGTTGGGCACTGCGAACTCGTCATCCGACTTTCTGCTCAATAAACGTTTGCAACTCACAAGCTGCGCTTTGGCCGCATCACGTCGGCCCGTACTGGTTCCCGGCAAACTTTCATCGCCACACTTTTATACTCCATTCAGGATTTACTGATATAGTGCTTTAATTTTAATACTTTTTTAATAAAATCGTATCTCTTGTTTAAATTTGATTTAATACTATGAAATGGAACCCCGATGATTATAATACTAAAATCTCGAAGAAATTGAAACTGATATCGAATTTCAGTATGTTGATTGAATACGCTTAATTAGTTTTAACTTTTAGGATTAATGAGTTTTTATTTCATTCTCTATGGTAAGATATAGCCTTACCAGAGAGAGTAAGATATAGTCACTATATCTCGAATTCAGATGAAAAGTGGAGAACGAGACGTCTGTTGGACACTAGAGGTGTGTATCCTGCTATGGAAAATCGTAAAGGAATTATAAAGCTGCGCCGCACGAAATCTACGATCCTAAACGGTAGATGAAGTAACTTATTACTAAATTCAATGTGTCTCGTACTCTTTATTAAAGAAGAAAAGAAAATTTGCTATTGATACTTTATATCAGTACAATATAAAGCGTCACATGTTTTATGCATTTAATTATTCTATTATTTAATTTTGTAGTATTATTTATTTGTATGTCACAAAATTCAAAACTTTTATTACAAAAAACTGTCCAGTTTGTACTCTAAAGCTTGCCAAAAAGTTATATGGGGGAGCGAATCGAGATGGAACTCTCGAATTACAAACGTTTATTGCACGAAAAACTAGCGCCAAACGAGTTTGTCCAACTTTGCTTTTTCGACTCGACTCAGCGGCGACAGGTAGGTAATTACTTTAATTGTGTTAATATATTTAGTAGAGTTGCACCTATATTCTATTTAGATTATTCTTTATAGAACTAAGGCTTAAAATAAAAACAAAATTATGATTCGTGTGACAAAAAACAGAATTTCCTATTTAAAAAAATATTTATACGCTCTACAGAAACTATTTGCCATTAGGAAGAGGTACGTAGTATTTGAAAAACTTTAAATAATCATATTTTTTCATGTTTTGAAATATAATAAACACACATATAATAAAAAATAGAACCCAAAACAATGTTTTTTTATTTTTTTTTCTGTTTGTCTGTTTGTTTGTTTGTTTGTTTGTTTGTTTGTCCACGCTAATCTCTGATGGGACTATTGTACTTTCCTAGACTTCCCTTATAATTTAGTGTTTTTTTTCATTTCAATCGGTTCATAAATGAAAACGCGACAACCATTTAAATTATAAATTTAAGTAAAGTTTGTGATTTAAGTCAGAATGCGGGCGAGCGAAAAAACAAATTAGTTTAGTCGTGTAGTTTATGCAGACGAAGCCGCGAGCAGGTCACTAGTATTCAATACAAGTATATTTGGCAAGTATAATGTTTGGTACGTTAAACAGAGCCTTCATTAAGCAATATTTTCGTCTGAATCCACCATTCCGCTTGGACAATCAACTAATGAACTATAGGCCTGTCCAATCAATTATCTGAATAATATGATACGTTAAATGTAATATAGGATATTTTATAAGCACTTAGTTTACTGTTTCCATTTTAAATAAAATAACAGTAATTAATACAAAAAGTGGGATATCGTCTGGCTGTAACCGTGATTGGTTGTTAGTTCGAATCACACTCGAAGTAATTATTATAATTTATTTTAATTTCTCTGCTCTCTCTGGTGAATAAGACAAATCGAGGCGTTGAGGTCCACCACAACACTCAACACATCTCGAAATCGGACTGAAAGTGGAGAATGGAATGTGGGAAAAGCATGGAGCTAAAGAAAAATATATAATATTAATATAACATTAAAGATTTAGTAAATTTTACACTGTCGTGATTAAATGCAAGTGTATCCGACTTGATCTGTCTACACTTAATAGTTTCTGGATGAAACTCTTTTCGTGGGTGAACTTCTATTACAAAAATTGTGTTTACGATAAGTCTCGTCAGACTTATTTTATAGTAACAGCTGTGATGCATTTCATTTTTAATACCATCAATGGGCGGAAAATGGAGGACTTAGTGAATTCATCCTTTAGATTATCCATCAACGCCGTTCTTTTTCTTAGGTACCAGAGCTGTTTCATTCCCACAAGTGAAGTCGAACTCACAACCAATCGCGTTTACAGCAAAACGCCTGTACCACTGCGCCACGATGGTGTTGAGTTCCGCCACTCAACACATAATATCTCCATTTCGGGCAAAAAATGGATTATTTTCACTGTTTTTTTCACTTTGTTCGTAAAACTTAATAAAAAATGTTTACAAAATTAATTAATAATTGTACACAGTATAAAGCGTAAAGGAGAACACCACGTGTATTACCGTTTAAAGTTAAATTTATGGCTACCATAAATCATTACCGTCTTAACGTGTTTTATCTCGTTTGGATATTAAATAGATTCAAATATATTCTATCATACATTATCGAATTTACTAGAATAATGTATATTATAGTATACATTACGAATATAAGAAGAGATTGAGCGATTTAATCGAGCGAGATTATTTTAATGTATAATAATTGGAGACGTGCCGATTATGACTGAGGCCGAGTAGCCGATTAGTCGGTTCGAGGATTTCCGTGGACACTGCCTACAACGGATTAGCGTACAAGTCGCATCTGACCAGTCACAACTAAAAGAAAATATTGATTTACTTTACATTTCAGAAGATTGTTTATAATTAAAATATAAAAAAATTCAAAGAATGTTTCTATCTAATTAAAATACATACATTGTTAACTACACCTTGAAAACTAACATTCTAGACGCTCTTTGAGCGTCCGAATACACGCCGACTAGTCATCGACTACGATACTGGCCGGAGACTCGGCTTTACCAAGTAGACGGCTACTAGTGGGTACATCTATAATAATTATGTATTTTTAATGGATTATTACGAGAAGTATTGATAATTTACAATTCGTTTTAAACTATAAACTAACCCAAATTTTATACTCCTCCATGCTCATAATTTTCGCAAAGAGGAGTTTTGAGATTTTCCTTCACGTATACAGACTCTTCGTGTGCGACGTACACACACACACACATATTATAGTATAATGATGTTGACAGCTGATTTAACAGTGACTAGTCCGCTATATGTATCTTCATTCCGGCTCTTTTTAAAGCTTCGTATTTATAAAGCCTTCGTAATTTTTCAGAAATTGAAGACCAAAATAAAGAGAACGAGGCTCATTATTTTTTAAATACTAGTTATAATAATAAAAGCAAGTAAATTTACGAAGAAAACGCTCTTTCGTTACAATTTCAATTTAATATTTATATGTGTAACATACTGTGTTTTGGTCAATAAATTATATATTTGTTATAACTTTCCTATGTAAGGTAAAGGATAAGTTTTTTCTACATTGCGATATGACACGTCCTCCAAAAAAGGCTTATATAAACATCGGCCTCTCCGTCAGCTGTTGGTGTCATCACATCGTAAATATTTTGTATGTACATAAAAACTTTATTTCTTGTGTTGTACTATAACTTTAAATGTGTTCCTACAATATACTCACTCATGTATCTAGTAGTTATAGACAAATTAAATAAATAAAACTGTCATGGTTTTGGATTCGGTGTGGAGCAAAATAACCAATCATCTAACTTGCAGTATTTTAATGAGATAGGAAAGTGTGTCTTTTCTTTAACTTTACCTATTTCCCATACACAGCTAGATAAGCAGAGAAAACCTAGTATTAAGACACTTCATTTTACAATTTCCGCCACGTTTCAAAATATCGTGTAATGAGCGGCGACATTGAACGCTGGTCTTTGTCGTACCAAACCAGAGATAAGAATGTAATCTTCTATATACTATAATAAAACAGTAAGCAAGTGTGGTCTATACATTGAATATTTTTACGCAAAAATAATTTAGAAAGATGAAAATACAGTAATAGAACGTGAATTTATAAAGGTATTATATTATATCAGGTATTTTAGGCCCAAGTTTCATTATCAACAGGTGGTAAATGGAAGTAGTATAAGCTTTATAATTATAACTAAAATCATAAAATATACATAGCTTAAATATAATAAGTTAAATATTAATAAAATAATTAATTAACCCGACAAGGAGTCGAACCCACGACCGACCATCTTATTTACAATCCGTGGCTGGCCCACTGCGTCAAGACAGCATCGTTTTAAATAAATAAAAATCTATACCATAATAATATATTTTAATGTATACGTATTATATTTTTTATCAGCTTCACGCTTTTTCCCTCATAGACATTCCCCGAGTGGGAATCGAGCCCTCGATTGCTTTTATTTTATATTTATGTGTTATTAATATTTTTACATAAACCAAAGGATTTTAATATGTATGTACATATTGGTCTGAACACTTGTATGTATATTGTATCGTATTTTCAATTTACTTGTATGGGAGTTCTATAGAATGGGTGTAAGGAAAAACCCTTATTATGCGTTTGTTTAGGATAATCTAAAAAGTGTCGTTCAATTTTTCTTCTTGATTTAGAAAATTGTGTTTGACTTTCTAGTATATATTTCATTATACTCTTTACGGAGTATACTACTTTACTTTAAACATTTGATACAAATGTTGTAAAGTTACTATTAAATTTATATACTTTTTTTTCTTCTGTAAAGTGGAAAAATCGGCGTGTTCTATTTCATTAATCGCCTATTATTCAAAAACAATAGTCCTTGCCTATATAAAGCAGTAATGTTTTATTTCACAACCAATATTCAATTTTATGTTGCTACTGCTGTGCTGTAAGTTAATAATAAGCTACAAACTTTACTTACTTAAGTAAAATTTTACTAAATAGATTAATTATTATTTATTTGTAATTAAGTCATTGCTATTATGATATATTTGGAAGAAATGCAACTGATTAGGCAAAGCTCGAATTTCGTTTTTTTTTGTACTATAAGACAAGGCAAATGAGCGTTCGACCCCGTGTAAAACCAGGAAAGCTATAGGAATGTTGCCAGCCTTAGTTACAGGGGAAAAAAATTATTTAAAGAATTTCCGATAAACACTTGCATTCTTGCACAGTGCATTTACCATGCACTTATCATCCATGCACGCAATCTTCCATTTTTAAAGTGAAATTGTAGAAGTGAGTGATGTACAAATAGCTTTTCTTCGTAGTTTCTGCGTTTAAATAAAGTTTGTAATGATTGAAATTGAATTAAACAGTTTTCTAGCAATACCTATCACTATTATACAATTACACATAGTTTAATTGACGCAACGTGAAGCTCAATTATAATGTAAGATAATAGTATTCGAATTAACTGACAGTTAATGATATGAAGTTTCAAGATAACGGTATTAGTTTCCCAAAAGTAACTAAGTTAATAATATATTTTTTTCAATACTTTATTATTTATATATTAATAAATTCTAATTGTCTTAGAAAATATTGCAGTGGGACAGCGTCTGACCGTTGACGTTAATTTGTGTGGCTTTGTTTTCAGTTCTAATCCGAGAATATTGTTTGTATGCTATAAAGATTTTACATTTGATGAGTCTGGTAAAACACAACTCGGCGCTGAGTTCCGCTAGTAAACATGTAATGTCTCGATTTAATTCACGATATATTTGCAAAAAGCGTCGATTTAAAAAAAAAATGGTATACAGTAAATAGCTGGAGCTAACTTGATACACGAACAAAACATTAATATGTTAAAAAATGAACTGGTTATATATTGGTGGATCGCATGGTTTGGAGAAACGCCAAAACACCTCGAGGCAACAACGAGAGGCTGCCAAGAACAGACTTGGTAATAAATGGAAACATGTATTTGCAACTGGGCTTTGGAATTATCCTTTATTGTCCAAATTATTCTAATTATTAAATTTATTTTTCCATATTGGCCATTTTAATAAAAAATATATTAAAAATATTTAATATATATATATATATATATATATATATATATATATATATATATATTTGAGTATTCCCTGTACCTAAGCTAATATACTTTTATATATTAGTTTCACTAGAAACTGTTGTGCCGGATAATTAAGATATGAAAATAAGAATTAAAATAGTTTAAATCGAAACAATTAAAGTTATTGAGGTTGAAGTGTTAATCACACACTTAGGAAATTGAAAAACATATTGTTTGAAAACCGTTAGAACGCTTAATCAATTTCTCAAATCAATTATTCAATGAGTGTTATTAACACTTTAATTTTTTTTAGCAAATAGCAATCCCTATTGCCAAACGATTGATCGCATGTTATTGAGATTTATTGATATTGGCATTTTGTGGGAATCGAATTCACAACACTCACTTGCTCCCAAACTAATGACGACGACAATTATACTTTTTGTACCTCATATTCGTTATTAATAAAATAGAAAATTGGAATAAACAAGCTTGAACAGGGTGCTGACATTTATAATAGGTACAATATTACACACTAAATCCTCTACCCATCCACTTGATATTACACTTCTACAAAAAAATGTAGAGTGTTTCTTTGTAATATTAAAGTAACCGCTTTTTACTAAACAGATATGTATGAATACACGGTACATATACCAAAATATATATTTTTTACTGTTTCTGTCTACTTATCCATGAAACGGCTGGACTGATTTTGACGGAACTTTCACTGGCAGATATGTGATGCAATAAGGAGTAACTTAGACTATTATTTTAGAATTTCGCGTAAATGAAGTTGCAGGCACAGTTTGTTTTATTAAATTTATAAACATAACTGTCATCGTCCTATTATTCTTTATTTGCATTCTTTCAATTGCATAGAAATTGAATGCCGTACACATTTGAGATTTGCTCTGCATTAGTATACCAACTGCATCTCAGCATTATCTTTTTCATATTGAAATTCGTATAAGGGTTGTATTCTCATATTATTTTCTAGCCTGTTTCTACGAGCAAGTAGTACCAAATATTAAATATTTTCAATATCAAAGGAGACATTTTTCATTACTAAGGTCCATGTAGTGCACGTAGAAAATTCTAGTAAAAGCCAATGAAGTCAAGGAATATCCGGCTATGCAGTTATACATTATTGCCTCACGTGTACCTTTTGTAACATTCTCGTAGAAAAGTGGTTTAATTTGAAATATAAATTTATATTAACTGTTAAGAATTCGCGCTAAATTGGCTGGCTTATAACGCCATAAGGTGCCGGTTGAACACTAATCACTGTACCAATATCTTTTATAGAGAACACACGAAAGAGATTGATCGGTTGAAGGTAAAAAGAGCTAAAGCTACACAAACTCTAGTGCGAAAACTACAAGACTTAACTATTTCATTACTTCGCCCGCCCACGTCACGTTGTTATTACTTTTTTATTTACTAACTGATTAAAATAAAATAAATACTAAATGTGACGGGAAGCTTACCAAAACAAAATAGTTAAAACTCCATTTAAATAGGTTTTAGAGATTAGCTTGGACAAACGCACAGACAAACAGATAACCAGACAAACAGGGAAAAATTTTTAAATCATTGTTTTGGGTTCTTTTGATAAATGTCCCCAAAATATATATTTTTTCATATATCTTCCATGTACAGCTTATATAAAAATACCAAGAGTAGATACTAGTGTCAATAATATTATTCACAAACACAATATAATATAAAGGTCATATTCGAAATTTGGTTAAAGTTTTGATCAAATTGAAAGCGAGCTATATCTCCGTGGCGGTCTTCATTGTCCCGTTTGAACAAGTATTTTTTCAAGAACAGAACAAGAGAATATTTTTGTATAGCCAGTATTGTTTTGTAAACAACTGTTGGTAGGAACTTTTATATAGTGTATTCTGTGTACTACGAACACAAGTTTTGGTAAGTTTCATAGCATTCGCTTTTTGATGAAAAAAAAAGTAGACAAAGAATATATATTTTTATACGTTTAAGTTTTGGCTAATAAAAGAATGCAATTTTTTTTTAAATATTGCTTAAAATTAAAGGTCAATCACTGATATGCATTATTGATTAAACCAACATAGGCTCCAGGCAGCTACCTATATACGAAGTAAAAAATGTTTGAAAAAAAACACATATTGCTATGTTAAATATGAACAAACTTAAGACGGTATAAGCGGATCGTAAAACTTACCTTTATTATTTACATATATATTTATTTTGGAGCAATATCGAATTTAAAAGTATATATACATAATCTCAATTCTACATACGAGTATGTATAATCAACGTTGGACCTAAATAACGTTGTCCAAATTCCGAATTTACGTAAAATATGACTAAAAAGCTGTTTATTTTCTATGCTCAGGAATTTTTGTTAAACGTTATGTGAAGCACTTACAAAAGGAGGGCGAGTACTCGTAATTAATTCTGTTTTTTCGCTCCGTTTTCCGTGGTAACCATTTTTACGAATTTTTGAAAGATATACCACATGTCCCATTTAACAAATTACGTAATATTTTAAGGTTCTTTTTAGCATTTTTTAAAGTGTTAATCACACACTTAGGAAATTGAAAAATACATATTTTGAAAACGTATAAAAATTTTCAACGCAGCAGGATTTGAACCCGCGCCCCTCGAAAACCTTTCAAGGAGTTGAGTTTTCTAAATATGTATTTTAAGGTTCTTTAGAAATGATTATTTCTTTAAAACATTATGATGGAAAGGGCTTAAATTGTTCAGAAAAATAATAAATTTCACCTAAACTACTTTCATCACCAACATTATCTCTTCTCGTATTTAATTAAATAATAACAATATATCGTTTATATTGACGTAAATTTATTATTTTTTGTATATTGTTGTTGTCGTAGTTTTAGCCGTAAGATATCATATTTTGTTTAAAAAGTATATTTAAAAAAACGTTATTTATTCATAAAAATAAGAGATTTATATTAAATAAAAGCTGTAATATGACGAAATAATTGAATATCTTATACTTTTGCGTTTCATGGCTTCAAAATAAGACTAAAACAAATATTTTAATTTGATAAACTAATATATTATACCCCTTAAGACTGTAATTTTTACAGGTATAGCTTTGAAGCTACGTTTTAAATAGAAAGTTTCGTACAGCTTGTAGTAATTTCTGCCTTGGCTTCTGCTACAGACTCCTAAAACATCGAAACTTCTTTCTTTCGTAAATAATACCAATAGTCTTTTATATATTATTACATGTATTTGGTTCCCAGGCAATTTTGGGCTTAAATTAAATTTATATAATACTTAATACATCGTAAATAAAGCACATTTAAAGACGTGCATATTTATACCGTAAATATTTGTACAGTTTTAGCAATGCAACTATTATTTACAAGGCACATACACATTTGTATAATTTTATGCATTTGGCATTCATTTGATATTTCACATCCGCTTTTCTAAAGACATGGTATATGTTTGATCAGTTCTCAAAGGACGTTGCCTATTACAATTTGTTTCACAAACAGTTAAAATATTGTCTTATTGTTTTAGACAAATACTAAAATATTGTGTATTTGTTGTGTAAATATAATACACAATAATGTATAAATCTTACACATATTTTTATTAACAGAAACATATTGACACTAGTGTTTAGAGGTCACAAGCAGACACTTGGCTTCTCCTTGAACCCTCTGATTGCGCATGACTTGTCAGATATCGTTTTGCGTCAATTAACGTCTTCTTCGATCTATTCTGAGCCAATATCATATAAATATAAATATAATAAATGTAAACCAAAAGCGAGTATGGAGGTATTGTTTTCATAGCTAAAGGTACGAGAATGCTGAACTGGCGCAGCTTGAACCTGTCTGATGGAATGCAAAGGCTGTGTGCACAAATATCAGTATGTGTAATAGAAAAAACAATCTAAGCCTACAATATATGAAAGACGAAAGTGTCGTCATACTTCAGTTTAATTTCATAAGTTTCTCCAGTCTTACCCTGCAAAATACCAAATATGTTTAAAATCTCTGATAAAAGGCGCACAGGATATAACTATGCAAAGACAAAGCGCGGCGTTTCATTCCGCCACTCGACACGCAATGTCTCGATTTCGTGAGTAGTCGAAAGTGGAGTAATCTATTGAAGTATACATAAAAAAAATATTTTAGTTTATCCATGCTGAGATAGATATTTATTATTTTTTTAGTTACTTTTGTTACAAAAGTATAATTTGCACGTTAATTTGTTTTAAATATCAAACAATTAACTCGTCAATTATCACTAATAGTGTACCGGCGTTGAGTTCCGACACTTAACACGCAATGTTTCGAATTCGGGCGGAAAGTGGAGAAAGGCGTGTCTTAACACTAGGATACACTGCTATGCGGGAAGGAGTGTGACGCTGCACACTAATAATATACTTAATTGACAGTAAAAGTTAAATAAAATTATATATTTATTAAAAATGCTAATGTTTTTAAATTAATAATTTGTTACAGGCGTCAAAACTAGATTAACAAATTGAGTACAACTTGAACTTTATATGGACAAAATAAATTTCCGTAACTTTGTGTGTGCATAGCTAAACGGAACACGGCTTAAATTGGCTCTCTATCACGCGCTGATGAGAGGATGAAAGGGTTAATTTGGATTTAAAATTACACCAACGTTTTTAACTTGAGCTACAAATGAAATCCATATTTCTTCATGCAGATTGGAATGTGTCTACAAAATTTCATTTAAAACTTATAAATAGATATGATACAGTGTATAAAAAGCTAAATGATAGTAAAGAATATAAATTTAGAATAATTATATTAATGAAATTATTATGGGCCGTTTTTAAGTATTAAAAAATATATTTTTATATTATAATTGCGGAAACAATTTCATCTGAAAAGAGAAGACAAGACAAACAAGGCAAAGTGCCAAGACTAGCGATTAAGAACTTTCGCGTCTTTTAATGATATCATTAATTTGTTTTAACCGTCTAAATTAAGAATATTTACGTTTCGCCTTTAAAAATAACTCAATCGAAAACATTACAAACTTATTTGGACCATTTTTAATGAAAGTCGAGAAAGTTTTTGACTTAGCTTTGAGAGCTTTTTGTAAATCAGTTGACTTTTACGCGGTGACCATTCTCAACATTTGTAATGAGATTAATATTGTTGTACATTGCTCTTTATTTTTTAATCATCCTTTCAGCTGTTTCCGTCCAATTTTTTATCTTAAAATTATTACACTAAGTATACAATTTTCTTTTATTGTAATGACCTTTTTGTTGGCTAATGTCTTTTGGGTCTAAACCCACATAGAGGCACTCACCAATTAACTTTGAAAAATTCCCCTTATATCACTTCTGGGCGCGCCTAATTAATAGCAAGAACGGCGTTCCTGAGAAAATTAATTACGTGGGTATATTTCACGACAAAATTCTTATACGATGTGTTTGGAGTGCAAAAACATATGATTATTCTTAAAATACTGCTACTGTTTGTTTTAATTACGACTAGCTGCTGCGTCCGCGGACCGCGTGGAATTCGCAAATAAAAGTAGCCTAAGTTCTATAATAAATCAGATATCTGCATTCAAAATTGGTCCAGCCATTCTAGATATTTGCTAGAACAAACAAACAGATAGACGTAAAAAATTGTAAATAATGCTATTTTGGTATATGCACCGTCAGTATATGATTTACATGTTTGCCGCCCAAAATTTTTTTGCTGATGTCGCAAGAGAATTCTAAGACAAAAAGTTCTTTCGCTACTGTTTTTTTTATTAAAAAAAAAAAATCCTCGATGACATTGACATGCTTTGATGACGAACTTATTCATTTTCTCAATGCACAATAGAGCTAAAGCTTTTATTTTATTTGGCTTAAGATCTAAATAACTTTCACTTTAGAAAGGACTAGGAGATGTAAGTTATGTTTACCAGCGACCAATTCTTTGTTCTTTCTCTACTTTCGTAAAAATAAAGTTAGACTCTCTAATATTCTCTTTTAGATTTTGGTACATGATACATCCATGACTCTCTGGAAATTTGAATTTGAAATTATATGAATTCTTGAACTAAATTAAGTATTTGCTTTTTGGTAGTGTTCACTTCATTGTTTTTATTTGTCTTTCAAATAAAATAATGCTGATTAGCATATTATTATGCACTTTTAGAGCCGGTAGCCTATCATGTGAAGAGGGAACCAAATAATTCGCAAAGTCAAGAACTGGGTCGGAGGCGGCAGGGTAGTCAGAGAGAACCTAGTGTAAAAACACTTCGTTCTCCACTTTCAGCTTGAATTCGAGACATTCTGTGTTGGGTGGCGGAGCTTAACGCTGCGCTCTTACCCTTTTTCACTAGGGCGGAGAAATTAAAATAATAAAACTATGATTATTCCACCGAGTGAGAATCAAACCTACCACCAATCGTATTTGCTTGCAGTCAGACGCTATCCCACTGCGCTATGATGGCTTCTAAGCTGTTTTACTGTAGAATATGACATTTTGCTTGACCGTTGAATGTACAAAAGACAATAAAGAAGGAAAAAAATGTGTCGCTGACACAATAAGACTGATAAAACCGTTATATCAAAAAATCTGTACGACGTTTTTAAAGTAGCAAAAAAAAATGGTCCGAAAATTTGACAGCCCTAAAAATCTGCCTCCCTAGGCATAAGCCTATTCAGCCAGCTGGAAAATCTATCACTGTGCATCGTGTATACATATATGTTTATTCATTTATTAAAAATTGGTTATTTTAAGAAGACATATATCATAAGAGACACCCCAATTATATTTATTTGTATAGATTGACTAGTACACGCGCTGCATTAGCAACGTGTATGGCATACATGTGGTAAGCATTACCACATGTATGTCATGTGTTATGTGTTAATAATAATTATTTTATGAATTTAATGGGTTTTTAATGTAATTTTATTTAAAAAATTGGCCGTTTATAATATTTCTTTATGCCAATTTTAACTATGCTAAATTTCGTACTCTATTCCGTCCACATAATATTCATAAAAAGGTGCTTAAAGCTTTTCTTTCATGTATTTATGTAATGATTTAAAATATTGCTATTTGTTGTGAATTGAAGTAGGATATGATGGAGTTCAATGAAAAAATATATAAATTATATTAAAAAAAGTATTAAGTAACATAATAGTTTTAAATTCAACCTCTGTCCTAACTTGCTCTTTTTATTTAAGTATTTTATTATTGATTTTTCCAATTTTCAGGTATCTATATATGTTTTCAAAATTACATATTAGTTAATGTGCTGTGTGTTTTATTATTTAAGATGATATTAAAACAATTCACGAATCCATGGTTTTATTTATCACACGATACTTACAAATAAGCAAGTCGTAAAATATATATTGTCATCATATTGCTTGAGATTATGTTATTAAATTACATGCATAAGGTAGTAAAGTTTTCCTTGCGATGGAGGAAATGTGGAGCAGCACCTAGGCTTTACAGACTCATTGGTTTAAGAGGCCTCTTTATAAAGCGCATTAACGCTCAACGTACGGCTTTTGTTTAGATGTTTTAGACGAGCCGACGATGAGCTTTATTTTACACTTAGACAGTTACTCTGAATTAGAGGATAATCATAATTTAATAACTATAATTTCAAGTGCCTGTAAGTTTTTATCATAATAAAATTAGTTCTACGTTTTACGCATACACGCATACATATTTAATGAGTTTTTTTTATCTGTACGTCTTTTCCCACATATCAAGGTAGTCAGAGAAAACCTAGTGTCAAGACATTCGAGACATTGCGCATTGAGTGTCTCGGAACTCAAAAACTTGAACGCATATGAGCCCGCGCCTCCTGAAAACCGTTCAGGCGCTCTGACCGCTAAGCCATGAGTTGTACATCCAGCTACGTTGAAATTCTTGTACGCTTATTACAATTTTTAATTGTTGTTCTCTGTAGAGTGATTTTTACCCTACCCTGCTACCCAAAGATTATTCTACGAACAATCGTTTGGCAAGAGAGAATGCTATTTAAATATTTTTAATGTTTTCTAAAGTGTTATTCGCACACTTAAGAAATTGAAAAAGATATATTAAGAAAACATATAAAAAAAATATCGTCGTAAAATAATTGTATAACGTGAAATCATCGTATAATTATTGTCTCTAGTGAGAATCGAACAGACAACCAATCGCGTTTACAGTAAAACGCTGATTCACTGCGTCACGATCGCTATTATTATTAGTTATACATATAAAATAAAACAAATTACATTTTTCTATCAAAATTGTAACTTTTCTCACGTATATTTTAAAACCACGCTAAATTTACGACTATATGCTAACCCCAAAAGTACCTGCAGGACAATATTATAGCAAATTATGAGAGCAATAAATTCTTTCTGTTCCGCGGAAGAAAGATCATTGTAATGGGAACTTAAATCATTTTTATTAACTTGAAAATGTTAAATTTATACACCACGCCTACTGTAATTTGATTTAAAGTAACAAAATGTAAGAACAAAATTGTACCATGGAATTGTATACTTGAATAAAAATATTTTGTCGTATACTTTCATAATTTTGTAGTCTATTCTAGTTCTTTTATTAGGTTTACATAAATATTTTGTTATATAACAATTTTTTTATCATTATTAGAAGAAACTTTTAAGCATTCTTTTCCATTCTAATAATGTATTTCAATTCCTAAGTGTGTGAAGAACACAAAGTGTATAAGAAAATGTTAAAAATATTTAATAAAGAGCAGTATACAACGTATAAGAATTTCGAGGTAAACCGGACGCATGGCTTACCGGTCAAAACACTGCGATGGCCTCCAAGAGGCGCGGGTTTGAATCCCGCAGCATTCAAGTTTTATACCTTTTTCTAAAAATGTTATACCCTATGTTACTAAATTACTTTGACCACAGTGTAGAGTCATTTAAAATGCATTAAGTTATAATTTTAACAAAGCTGGAGACCAATTCTGGAAAAAGGTGCGCAATTTTAAAGCTGATAGGTACAGATACAGAACTTTCCTATGGTTAACCACTCGCTTTACATTTCTGAGCTCATTGCTCTTAATATTTATCATCCATACCTTAAAGTCTTGTTTCGGGCTCTGAGGCACTTTTGTGTTTTGGAAGTGATTAGCATATTGATCCTGACACTTTCTTAGAATATGGCTTTTTTTGCTTTAGGGCTCCAATGGTTTCTTTAATCTTAACCCAAATTATAATCTCTAAGTAGGGTTGAAGTTCCCGCCAAACTCGATAGCCCTAGACAAAAATGTAATGTTTTTGTGATATTAGCAGCTAACTTCGCCAATAGGTTTTTAATGATACGAGGGAAGGCCAATTTAGATGTGATGTAAGGAAATTGTCGTAAAATTTTAGGGTCATTTAAAAAACCGTCAACTATTACATCTAAGGATGGAATGTGGCCTTCGTAATCTATTTTCTTTACCCAAAACTGTATAAGCTTTGCATTCTTTCTTAGGTAATATTAAGAAAAATTTAAATACCTTATTTAATATTAAGTACTTCGTAGGTGGAAAAAACATAAAATAATAGCAAATAGATTTAACTAAAATATCTCTCCATTTAAACACATGTTTATATATATCTATGACATTAAAATCATACGTTCAATTCCAGTAAGACGTTCGTGTTTTTGATTCTTAATGAAAATAAATCTACTTCCGGTATATTCAGAACCTAAAATATTTTAGAAGGTGAAAAAAATTGACAATATAGGAAACATAGCTTTTTATTAATCTATAGTGTTTGTGTTAAAGCATTAACTTATCGTAAATTTATTTATTTAAATGAGTAATTGAGTAAATTTTATATTTCAAGAAGCAACATTTTTTATTATCACGTCCCGCTATTAGCTGTAGAACAGGGTAGTCATACTTCATTCTCCAAATTCCAACTGAATTTGAGACATTGCGTGCTGAGTGTTGGAAAAAGCGGAGAAATTAAAATAATTCAAATGTATTCCTCTGAGCGGAGAACGAACCCACAACTGTTTGCATTCAGATAAAGTCCAGTGAGCCACGATTAAAATATCTCCTTAAAATGTACAAGTTGCTCAGTTTAAAAAAAAATCAAAACTTTCCATTTTTAAACATTTATATTAAAGTATATTTTGTATATCTTAAAACAAGTATGTAGCTTGTATCGTCTCTAACTCTTACCGCGCATTTCTCCTTCCATCCTTATGTCACAAAAAAATTCATGAGACTATTGTATCATTCATGACTTGTATCCGCTAAAAATAGTGTTTACACGCCGTTGGCTGCCAATTGTGAGAAGTTTAAATTGTATAAATTTAGCATTTAGCTTTGTTACACCGCTATGGTTGGCCTAATTACCGCTCGGTGTATAACGTCTTGAATAAGACTCGTATGTAGATTTACAATCTTTAGGGTTTTTGAAAGCAAGATTTATATTTAGTTGAAAGAAATGGCATACCATTTCTAGCAGGCTTCAGCGACTACTGTTAAAATATAATTAACTGAAATAAAGATTTATATTTAAATAAATGACATATTTAAATTCATATCTTTCAAATGAATTCTTGCTTTCAGAACTTGAAATTATTGAGGTATATAAAAAACGTGATATCGAAACCAGGAATATGTTCCTGGTTTCGAAATTACGTTTTTTATATACCTCTATAATTTAAAGCAAT
Source organism: Podotricha telesiphe (assembly GCA_038994665.1). NCBI lineage: Eukaryota > Metazoa > Arthropoda > Insecta > Lepidoptera > Nymphalidae > Podotricha > Podotricha telesiphe. The sequence continues at coordinate 164,313 of JAOYRR010000193.1, read as the reverse complement.
TTTTAAATTCAAATGCAACCAATATGTAATATTTAGAACGTTTCAAATTATTTAATTTTTAAATCAAGAAATATTACAGAGATTGTTTCTATGTATATATATGTAGTGGACACTAGAGATGTATCTATATATAAGTGTTTTGAAATATATAAATTTGTAATTCAAGTAAAAAATCTATCAATAATACATACAGTTATAATAATTAAATAAAAAAACCTTACAGCTATTTTTAAATAATGAGAGCTATAACGTATTGTTCCGTATAACGTAGCCATTGTCAATGAGATATTGTTCGTCGCCTCTTGAATGTATGCAGAAGGAAATGAAGCGGTTCCTTTGCTGTTTATGTATATTTAGTAGTTTGCTTGCTAATGACCAATATGTGGGACTGTAGTGCTATGAAGTGATATTTAAATATTTTTGTAGTTTATAGGTCACATATGATCATCATTATCATTATCATTATATTAAATAGTGAAAAAAAAAAAAAAAAAAAAAAAAAAAAAAAAAAAAAAAAAAAAAAAAAAAAAAAAAAAAAAAAAAAAAAAAAAAAAAAAAAAAAAAAAATATATATATATATATATATATATATATATATATTCTTTATTACACTAAAAGAAAACAATACAATTCACATTACAGAAATTAAGTTGGTTGGACTTATCTCTAAAAGAAATTTCTTCTATCCAACTTATGGAAGTGGGTGAAGACAAAAAGCGGGATAGCAGTACTGTGCAATATACACAATATTTTTTTTACTTATCACACGACAACGGTTCTCATTTCATTCACGAATACGATAATATTATATAATATTAATATAAATAAGCCCCCGAACAAAGATTGAACCCACATCGAATGCGTGCAAAGTTTTACATATTTATATTCCATGCTGTAGTCGTTCATTAATGATTTGTGATTCACCTAGATTCGTATTTTAAAATTCCATTTTATTGATTAAATCAGACTTCTGGTATCTAGTGGAATATTTAAGTTTCTTGGAGTTTTAAAGAAGAAAAGTTGAGACTCAACAAGTAACTTTTACCACACGTTCGTTCGTTACAGTAAGTTTATATAGATAAATTTACATACATTCATATGTAAAAGACCCATTAACTAAATTCACTTTAAAAAATATATTTTTGTGAAATTCCAAAACAAATTTACAGCTTTGCTCTGGCCTATTTGATCGAATTTTATATGTAATAATATCATATGTAAGGCGTAAAAAGGACTTAATTTTGAACGGGTAAGAACCTTTCAAGGTAAAGTGTGAGAATTCATAATAAATTCAAAGCTAACCTGATTACAGTCGAACTTCACGTTTCACGTAGTCGAATCTAGGCCAATGTACCTTAAGCTTGATTTAATAACCTGCTTTAGTTTTTGAATGATAATATTATTAAAATTTTTAATGTAACAAAAGTTCTTTAAGAAAACAACAAATACGATCCTTTTTTATATTTTACATTAACCTTTATATATATTACAGTTACCATTGTTTCAATACTATTAAAATATAATTCACTATCTTTTCTTCAGCTTCAAGCTTTTATACCGTATAACAGGGTAGTAAAAGAGAACCTAGTGTTAAAACAGTCCGCTCAAATTCGAGGCATTGTGTAGTGAGTGGCGGTCATTCCTCCGAATGGAATCGAAGCCTCAACCGATTGCGATTATTGTAAGGTGCATTCCTTGGCCTTAATATTTGATTATGTACTTGACACTCTAATCTGTAATGACGTCATTAAGTGCATAAAACAAAATAGTGAGCTTGAGCGGAGGTTGTACTATGGATATAAGATTATTTTAATATACGTGAAAGTAATTTATTATAGACTAGACAGAGATACGCTATTTTACATAATGTAATGTGTGTAGTGTTTTCTTGATAAATACCAATACCAAAAAAACCAATACCAAGTAAGTAACAATTGAAAATATATTTTCATCAGTGAATTGAGAATTTTTTAAAGTGTTAATCGCACACTTAGGATCTATTTCAATTAAAAATACATATTTAGTAAACGTATAAAAATTTAAAAGCAGCTGGTTTTAAATCTGAACTTTACGGTTTTCAAGAGGCGCAGGTTGAAATCCCGCTGCGTTCAAATTTTTATACGTTTTCTAAATATGTTGTGAAAATCTTTATAAGTGGCTCTCGTACTATGACTTTGCATCAAATAAATAGCGAAATAATTAATAAAACAGATATTGTATTTCTTTTGTGTTGTAGGTGCCTACAATATTTTTAATATCCTCTCGTTGTTCACATCTCGATACTGGCCTCAGTGTCTGTTAATTTCGAAAAATCATTTGTATTCCTTTATATACATAATTAAGAGATATTAAGTGTTAAAAAGTTATGAAACCGCCAAGTTTACTTTGTAATGACTATAAGAAATATACTTGACCTCATTTCAACGAGGATCTCTTCCAGTTGAGATTTCGTTCCTTACAAACTGTAATGTTTTGTGGATTATTGCTTCTTCAAAGCTTTTAGAGTTGGCACTTTGCTTTGCTGAAGTACTTAGGAAAGCTAATCTAGACTTTGTAATCACCAATTCCATTGTAATATCAGGGTACATATTTTAATTATATCTTAAGCCACACATTTTAAAAACATTATATTTAAAATTGTTTGTATAATAATTAAATAAAATAAGAACTGCCAGAAAAGCTAAAAAAGAAAGTAAAGCACAAAACGTTTAGCCGACACTCTTTATGCTAATTTAGGCATGTGTTTTTTAAATAGGCTGGAATTTTTATAACCATAAATGTAACGGCAAAAATTTTTTATACAAAAGCAATAAAATCCGTTCCACAAAAGGAACATGTTTTTGTTTATATTTTAAATAAAGTAAATATAGTATTTTCTTTAATATGTAGAACAAAACTAAATTATAATAAACAAAAATTTGCCTGATATTTAATATGTTATGCTAAAGTATTACTTTGAGGGATATCAGAGATCTCAATTATTTATAATTCAGGTTAATATATAATAACTAGACGGAGGCTGGTTATTAGAATTTTCCCTCACACTAGTCGCACATCGCCAATTTTACTGTTTCTTCGTAATAAGTCTTTTATATATAAAATATTATAGCAAATGGATTGTTAAAGATAGTACTTATTTGCTTTGTTTTAAAATAAAGTGAATTTAAGTGGGTAAGTTGGAATAATGTATGACAAGTTCAGTTCATGTTAGGCTACCTAGCTAAAACAATATTAATTGGTTATCAGTGTTTTATTTATGTAACAAACATAATACGTCATAACAGAGAAAATTGAAAAACATAATTTTGGAAAACGTATAAAAATTTAAACGCAGCAGGATTCGAAACCGCGCCTCTTGGAAACCGTCCAAGCGCTCTGACCACTAAGCCATGCGTTCTACATCCGGCTGCGTCCTTATATGCTTGTTACAACTTATTTTTGTTGTTAGCGTTCCCTGTAGAGAGATTTTTACAAATTTCTTCGAATACCGCCGCCATTAAATTTTTATATATTTTTTTGTGTGTGATTAACACTTTAAAGAAGTGTTTTAAATAGTAAAGAATGTTATATTATAAAAATATAAGAAATTAACTTAGTGAAGCTTTACTTCTACTTCACTTTCCATAGCTTTCCTGCGGCTTCACATATGTTTTGCATAATTCTTTCTTAAAAGTATGCTCAAATTTATTATGTCATCGCAATGTCACATTGAACTGCTTTCACTTTCTAATGGCTAGTATATTAGTATTTCTTTCCGAATACCTTATTTAAGATTGATGTAAAAGACATGTTTCTGGTAGTTTGAAATATAATACAACCTAGATTTGAGCCACTTATCATACTAACATAGTCAATATAAAGTTAGAATTTAAAACTGTTTTCTTTACCAAAAATAGTGTTTGTTGATGGTTTACCTATATAATTCCAAAATGGGCAGGCTGTTATTAGTAGATACTGATTCTGGAACGGTAACACAAGAGTAATTACTCTTGTGAGAAACAGATTCTGAGATTGATGGTCTTTGTAAAGCGGACTTTGACGAATAATTGCATTTAAACTATAAGACATAGTCTCAGGATATTAACGGTATTCAAAGTATGATAATTGATTATCTACGAACAAACGCTATAATCACACTGTAATATTTTTTGTTCAGAACTCACTCTCATGATAGGGACATAGAGGTGGTCGCATCAAGCGAGTCTCGTCATAGGTCTATGACCCGCGCTTTATTTTGTTTTGCGGCTACTTTTTTTTCTATCTTTATACATTTTCCCGCAAAGCAGGGTAGGCAGAGAGACCGTAGTGTCATGACACTCCGTTCTCTGTCTGATCTAATTTTTAAGATATGATTTTACATTATGTTATGTATTATTAACGACTATTATCATTTGAGGAAACGATATGTTCAAAGTAATTAACGTATTTATTTTGATAAAAATAAATGCGGATCATTTTTAAAAACAACATCATTTTTTAAAACCATGGACTTTATTGTAGATGTTTAGGACTTTATTTCGTAAAATTATGATTTATCTCTCCTAAGGATTAACCAGAGCTGGCAATATAAGCCCAACAGTGTGTTTTTATTATATCATGACATTAGAAATTTTTGAAAAACTCGTTTTGTTTCAACTCGGACAAGCTCGGACAGTGGAGGCGAGCGTTAATTCGTATTTTAAGGGGCCCCTAAGCCTATACTTGAGTCGCAAATCCCATACTTGGGTCGCAAATCCCATACACTGCCACGAGCACGGTAAGTCTATGGGAATGTAAAGAAGTTTCGTCTCCTGCAAATATAAAAAAAATTATGTGTAAAATGTTTTAAAATGTACAATGTTTTAAAACTAAACTTAACGTTTCGCTTAGTCTTACCGAAGCGAGGAAAATGTAATTAATTTAAATAAATTCCCAGAGTGGGAATAGAACCCACTACAATTCGCATCTACAGTCACACACTTGGGCGTTGCGCCACGATGGCCTGAATACAATTTTCCTAAAAAGACTAAAATTTAAAGAATAGAATACCAACTACTACTACTCTTTTACAGTTTCCAAGGTAGCACAAAACGTATGTTAAATTGCTGACCAAACATGTGTAAGTAGGTCAATCGCCTAATGAAGTATAAATTCGAGAGCTTTCAGGTTGGAAGTATTGAAAATTAATTGTGCTCATTGTTCTCATCCATGCATTAACAACGAACCTTACTTTAAAGAATTCAAATTGTACGTGTGGTAAAATTATCTTGTCGTTCGTTTTATTATACAAATTAGTTTTAAGTTTCACGTTCAAAGCCAATTGACATTTGACAGTGTAGACTTTTTATATACATTAATAATTGAGATAGTATATAAAATATTTAAATTAAGAATACTTTGGCGAACTTATATATACGATCTACATTTTATACAACCAGTTAGTACTGGGTAGTCCTAAAAAGAAATATTATATATACTAAAAAAGTTCTGTAATGAATTAAAAAATCTTTTAAAATATATACTACAGGCAGTTTGTGCCGAATCAATCTTGTAAGGCCATATTTGTATAATTATAAGGTATAGACAATAAACACCTATTGCCAGTATTAGCATAGTATCGCGACTTCAAATAGCCTGTTTAGAGATAGAACTGGTATTACTGGCAAAAGTAAAAAATGAGGAATAGAAGAAGAGTAATTGAACAAAGCTTTTTGAAAGTTACAAAGTCAATAGTTACAAAAATGTTTTTTAGTTTCGTAGTCGATTTATTAGAATTAGAAAATGAATTGAAAAACTGAAAAAAATGAGGATTCCTAAATAATAAAAGCTGATTTTTTTATGGATCTTCATGTTTAGAGTTTCGTGACTAAAATAAGGTTGTTTTCCCATTATTTTATGTCTATACATCTTTCGGCTTATGCTGGCAGACAGAGCAAACCTAACGGTACATAGCTACATCCTTTAGAGACACCTTTCCATTGTTGTCCGTCATTGTCCAGGTGAAAATAAGAACGGAGTGTCACTATATCCCCTTTGTTAAAAAACATCACAATCGTCTGGAACATCTGATGTGGAAGTCTTAGAGATACTTTTGATGAAGGTATTATAATTTAAGGTGCAAGCTGCAATGTCAGCAGGTGGTAAATGGAATTAATATGTAATAAAGTCATTAAGCTCACGCAAACGCAGTTGCGGGTGTCAAATGGCGCAAAATATAATCGTAACAATGAAAATAAAAGAGAAATAAAGTATTTTTTTTTACGTCGTAAATATATTAACATTCATTGTAAGTAGCCTTATTATGCCTTTACCGTATATCAAGGCAGGCAGAAACAAGCTAACGCCAAAGACGCTGTGCTGTACCCGTCCGAATTCGATACAATGCATTACTATAGCCGAGAAATGAAAATAATTTATATATAATCGTTCCCTCTAGTGTGGATCGAACCCACAACCCTTTAAGGGTTTAAACTTTAGGGTCTGACTGACTCTGCGCCACTGCGTCACGATGCACTCCAGAGATTACTCCAGCTATACATATAATCAAACGTGTCATTTAAGATTAAGAAGACTTTTTAAAGTCGCTAAAGAGATTTTTTCTTACATGTTGAAATTACTTCGCGACTTAAGAAGTCGAGGTGTTTGTTCTGAAACGAGGGAGAAGGCCGCCCGCATTCTGTACACAAATTGTAACGAAAACTTTTCACAATTTCACTCCGTCTCTTGTAAATGGTTATACTAAAACGGCTCTCATTGTGGTAACACCTTGTATTTTTTATCTTTAGCCGTAAACGTATGCCAATTTGGGCGTTTCGTTACGATTTTGCATTCTGAAAAATATTTTTAGAAAAATGTTTCTCCTGCGGCGTTCAATTTTTTTACGTTTTCTAAAAATGCTTTTCAATTTCCTAAGTGTGTGAATAAAAAATGTGAAAAAATGTAAAAAAATGTTAGAAATGTTTTGCATTCTTTTAGAAAAGTAATATGGATATAGAATATTTCATAACTAAATCAAATGTTAAAGATTTCTTTTTTAATTTTTTACCTTGTATTTTTAATAACTGATAATAAATTTAATAATAACCGACACCGTGTAAATAGTTTGTTTTATTTGAAAATACAAAAACGATATAGCTTTTTTTTAAATTGAAATGTTTCAAATATGTTTTGGCAACCTCATACACATTTATAGCGTACCAATGAAAATCATCAAAGATTTTTCAGTAAATAAAACATGAATTACATATTTGAGTAACAAATTTCTACCTGCAAGAGTAGAAAGGGTGAAATGTAGACTCTAGGCATTTAGCAATATACGACTAAGATTTACCAAGGTGCAGGGCGGAATGCTTGTCCCCATTCCAAAGAGCTATGTAGACCTAAGATATTCTACTTCTAAATGCTAAAGCAATGTTTCATATATTACTATAGTTTAAAAGGCACGTCATGTTGCATGTCAACATAAAATGCCGCGGATATCATTTCCTTTACATTTGTTGGTAAAATGAAAAGAATAAACTAGGTACCTTTATTCACTTTTGAATAGTTATTTAAAAATAGGTTATATATTTTTGATGATATTTTGTGTTTTTAACTTCGTTTTAAAATACGAGTACATACAGTACTGTATATAAAATGCAATGGAATTGGGTTTGAGAAACATCGTTTAATAATGAAGCTAAAACGAATAATTTTTTTGCTCTATCTCACTTAACCAAAATTTCGCATTATGTTTTTTGCCTAGCATCTAAATAATCAGTATTTTCCATGTGAAAGGAACAAATGCAATTAAAAATATATAAATAAATATAATAGATAAGTTAAAATAGATTTCCGATAAGGTGCGGCCATATTTGATCAGGGTGTAACAGTTGAAATACGAATACTAATTGTAACGTCTTTAGATGTTGACCAGTCCGGTTAGAGGTGTGGCGATATCCAGTTTCGCCATTCAATACCTAACTCCTGAAATAGGCGTTAAGGTAGAAAGTTATTGATTTTTTACAATATAATGATTTTGAAGCCATCGTGGCGGATTTGGGTAGCGTGGGACTGTAAACGCGATTAGTTGTTGGTTCAATTCCCCCTTGGGGAATGATTATATTTTATATGACAAGCGTGGCTTCGAGTTCCTCCACTAAACATGAAATGACTCGATTTTGGTCGGAAAATGGAGAACGGAGTGACTTGACACCAGTTTCGCTCTGACTACCGCGCTATGCGTGAAAAAGCGTGAAGCTGTTACAACGATTTTATCTTTATCTTTCTCCTATACAACGGGAGTTACTTGAATAATAAAAACAATATATATATATATATATATATATATATATATTCACATTTAATTCGTGAACATACCATGTTACGCGTCGAATAGTATTATAAAACTAGAACATTTCGTCCACAATATACAAGTGAAGCCTTGAACTTGGTGATTGCATCTGAAGTTACATAGAATATTCAAATCAAAATGAAGCAGCCTAATATCGTTGGGGTAATTTCTAAGGGTCATCAGGAAGACATAATGCCATTTCCGTACCCTTGATGTTTTTTTAAGTGCGGTCCCACTTAACCCTAGCGCGGCCTGTTGCCTCTTATACGGTTTACAATTGGCTATGAAATGAATGATTTTAGATCACAAATCTGTTTAAAACGTCTTTTATGCGTTTAAAATCTTTAATTATAATATTTTTGTTATTTATATATTCTGTGTAAGTTACTTTTGCCTGAAGATGTTTTCTTTTCGTAAGTCATTTGCACATGTGCGTATTTTACTGTTATATATTGTCTATTATACCAATAGTATTTATTTACTTTATTATTATATAATTTTATAAGTATGTTAATTAATAATTTAAATTAATTAATTTTAAATTATGATTAGTATTAAAATTTTATTTATATCAATTTAGATCGGGATTTAAGTTCAGGTCTTAGCTCCAATATTACTTGTATTTAATTTTCAACTTAGAAAATATTAAAACGAGCAAAACATTTAGAATAAAAAACGCTTCTCTCGCTTTATACATATATTATATCTATCAAAGAAATTGTAACCATTCTTTATATCTAAAACGTGCTTAATAAATTTCTTTAAGTTGTTTCAGCGTCAGTTACTTTCTAATTTATTACGCTTCAGTACGCGTATTTCATTATAATAATTTATATATTTAATGCTGTTGAAACACAATATTCATTAAGGCAAAAATTTTAATAAACAGCTTCAAACATATATCATCAAGATATATTCAATTTAATTACAGTCGTGTGATATTTTGAAGCATGATATTTGCTTTGAAATGCTTATATATTTTTTGGTAAAATTTTAATACTATAAAGTTAAGTTTAAAAAACGTTCACTTTTTTACATAAAAGTTCTTGTAAGGTTATACACATTATATGAATATGAATAACTTTATTTATTAATATTGTAATGATATTAATACAACTTTTATATAAAAAATACATTTTAGACTCTACCTGTCTACCTGTGACCACGGACTACTGTAAAGTGTTCGAAATATCGGGTTTCTAAAATGTATATTCGAATACCAAAAATATACGCCATTAATTCGGTTACAAATAGTTTTATTTCAAAATATGTAAAAGACCAAAGATCTTATTTAATATTCTATTTTCATTTCTGCACTCTGGTATGACAAAGCGTGGCACTGTCTTCTGTCATTCTACACAGAATTCTACACTGCCTTGATTTCGGAAAGTAAAGGACGGAGTGTCTAGACACTGGTTTCTTTCTGACTCCCCTGCTATGCGGAAAAAGAGTAAAGCTAAAAAAAGTATAGAATAACTTATTTTTTATAAGGAATTATAAATGAATGTATTTTTTTTAACTAAAAATACTACTGATAGTACTTATAATATGCGAGACGCCCATACCGCCAATAAGCAGTATCGAAGTTGGTGTCACTTTGTCGCAATATTTGGCGTATTTGAGCCCCTCGCTGAAGTTGGAAGGTTTCCAGACGTATTACTATTTGTGTTACAAGAACTTTAGTTCTATCATTTTAAATAGTGTTTAATAAGGAACTTGAGTACCATACATACATAAAATGAATAGTTTCAATATTAAATATTCAAAAAAATAATAATTATTAATAATTTTTGAAAAGCTACCTTTAAATACAATCTCGTATTAAAATTTAAATACTCTCTATTGTTAAATGTTATGAAAGGTTCATTAAATTATAATTATGTTAATAATATGCCATATTTTCGACTGTGTAACAAAAAAAACTCATGAAATATCATAGAGTCGAAAATATTACGATTATTCCCTTGCTATCTTAATTAAAATGATCCTAGGATCTGGACTGGACGTAATTAAATTAATTAGATACCTGTCGCCGCAATACTGACATTTGGAACTGGAAAGTTGGACAGAACTCATTTGAAGCTAGTATTCTCACCAATAAACGTTCGTAACTCGAGTTTCATCTCGATTCGCCTCCCTCACAACTTTTTGGTAACTTCAGTGCTGTAGTAATATACTTTTGCATTGGATTGTTGTAACGAAAACTTAGTTCTGAATAATATTGAACCTAATTTAAATAATATGAAATCTAATTTTTATATTTATATTTGGTGTATGTACCGCATTTTGGGGTGGTATGCAAAGTTATTTTCATCTTATCACTTAGTCTAAAGATGAAAAGAACATTGCATTCTAAAAAAGGGGTTTTATATAAAAACACGAGTAGGATTTGAATTCGCAACTAGGATATACAATCAGAAATAATAATACTGATGATAGTCGTATCGTAATTTTATTTCAAAGATCCGTTATATTGAAAAGTTTGTTATTTTGTGTTTTTAGTTCCATTTTTTATCACACTACCAATCGTTTACATTCAGACGCTTGCACTGTATCACGTACACCGTAAATGCTTAAAGCTATAAATGTACAAAATACTATTAAATTCTTAGATTTTTTGTCTAAAATACGTCAAAATTGTTTTCTCACATTTGTGGCTCACGTCGTGAAACATTCTACATTATCAATATCTTCCTGTTCCGATCGAGCGAATCTCAGACTGCACCGGAAATTACAGAACGAGTAGCGATTGCCTCATTTTATGATTTGGTCACCCCTGCTGAGAATGTGAGGAATGTTATACGATTGTAATTGTGTTATTGTGATATGAGTCAGCTTAATGAATAATATTGCAAGAGGTACTTTTCTTCTTATTAATAATGCTAACAGGATTTTATTATTAGCTTCTCTTGTACGTTTGTCAATTTCTAGATACATGAACATTATGAACCTGATGGACGATGCCCTTTCCAACATGGACCAGGACACTGACAAAACTAAACTTAAGCGTTTTCGTTTCTATTTTCAACTAATTTAAGTCTCCATTATAAAATTATGAAAAGTTACTAATATATTGTAAATATAACATATGCCTTCGTTTATCTCAGACATACTAAAGAGGACATCGTTATTTTGTAAGCAACATTTAAAGAAATTTGACGTATTTAAATTTCTATTTCCACTTCAAAGGCTGGCAACATCCCTGTAGCTCCTCTGGTGTTACACGGGGTCGTGGGCGGCGGCGATCACTTACCATCAGGTGACCCGAACGCTCGTTTGCCTTGTCTATTATATAAAAAAAACAAAGTATGTACTTCAATAGGAATCCTATACATATGTTTAGGCTTAAAAAATGCAGAAGGACAGAAATATTTTTAATTTCTTATAAATTTATAATACTATGAAACGTGGTCGTAGTTAAATATAATATTATGTACAGTTCAGTTCACGAAAAAGATATTACGTAACGTAACAAAAAGTTTTCGTAGGCGAAGGCGAAACTACAAAAACTACTTTTATTTATACCTTTGTAGCTACTTCACAAGTAAAAGAACTTGAGGATCAACAGCTAATTATAGCTTAAACGTTAAACTTTTACAAGTTTTAATCAAACATAAAGAAGGTAACAAAATAAAAAGAAAATAGAAGTCTAGTTAGTCTCAACGGCACATGTTGTTACCGATCGTTAGAAGAAGTAGCTCGGATTTCCGAAGCATTTCTTCGTATCACCAAAACTTGTTTCATTTTCGTGTATAGCGTGTATCCGTTAGTAAAAATTTAATGAATGTATTTGTGTTTCATACTTCAAAGTATAGATAACTTAGAGGATTAATATTTTGATAAAGAAAGAGTAGATTTTCATAAACTCTTTGAACATAAATGTTAAACTATATTTTATACTACGAGTACTTTCAAAGAATTAAGAGCGTAAATTTACCATTTGCCGTTAATAATATTTAGGACTTTCCTTTTTAACTTACTTATAAATCAATTTACTACGCAATTTATATATTTTTTAATTTTAAATAATAATAGTTTCCTAATCAACATCCCAATTGTAGGCAACAAGAGAAATGTACGTTGGACGAGTATCCAACATAAACTATCTAAGTTTTCCTCCTAGTTCCTAATATTCGGCGAAACTCCAAGACTACTGTCGCAAAGTTTTAGCGCTCATAAGCTTATTACTATTTGTGTAAGAAACTTCTATTTTGTCACTTAAGGCGGATTACTTCGAGCACAATATTGAAAACGGGAATTAAAGTGTACCACAGTCTTGCTTAAGGTACTAACTATTTATAATTCTGTACTCATTTAGTACTTACAAGTATTTATTTGTTGAATTGTATATTTATAAAACTTTTAACAGACTCTATAACCTGCCTAGTGGCATAAATATAGATTATATATAATTGTGAGTATCGAAATATACGATAGAAATTTTATGTAAGTAGATTTTTAATTTTAAACATTATTAAAAATAAAATGTATTTTTTATAACGCAGGAGATTTCTTCCAAAGATACCCATTTTGGGACGGTATTCATATTATATGGGTTTTTACCAAGTAAACTTCGTGCGGTTGCGGCCTTTGACACGACAGAAGACTCATGGAAATTGTTTGAACCGCATCCATTTATTATCTAGTATGTTCAGACATGGTCAGAATGAATTCATAGCCCTAGGTGTTGGGTGTGAGAGACCAGATTTAAATTCACCACAGCGTCGGCGCTGAAGTCTTTGGGGTCCAGGACCTGCTCTCTACCGATCTCACCCAGCAATATTGTTTGCATTGTACACGCTGACTCTCTGTCCAGCATCTTTCTTATAATAACAGGCATAGATTGATTTTGCCCAATTTCCAATTGAACCAGGATTTGCTATTCTGTGTTCCAAATAGGGCACGTTTGAAGGGTATGTTGAGCGGTATCAGGTTCTCTTAGAGAGTGATGACAAATTGCAGTGATCGTGTCTTACACAAATAATCCCGGAAACTGCCGTGCCCGGTGATTATCTATGTGAGTCAATAGGTGGGTCAGCGTTTTCATCTTATCCAGGTTTAGGCGTATACTGTTTGTCAAGAAGGTGAAAGCGCACGTTGTTATATCAACAAATCACAAAGGCACACGTCCAGCTAACTATCAGATCGAATTGTATATCCTCGTAAATATCTAAAGTCGGGAAGCAGGCAAATTAGGTCACCACCTCAAACTATATTTGTTGTACAATAAGCTATACTGACGGACTGTTAGACTGTCTGTGACACCAAGCAAGCACACCGTTGAGGACCATGGATCAGGCAACCCCAGTGTAAAGTTGACATACTTCTTCTCTCGGTAAAAGTCCAAGTCTATTAATTACTATTCAATCAATAAGACGAACAAGGTGCCCAAAGTATTCCTCAAAGTCCAAGCAATTATCCAAACTGGGCTAGGTATTTCATATAACGACCAATATAAAGAACTGAAAATGAATGAACAGTACATGTGAGTCAGGTGATTCTCCGCTTCAGGGGAACTTCTGGAACAATAATCCTTCGCTCTTGTCACTGTTATACGTAAGTTAAATCGCAAATTTTTGTGATGATTATTACTGTATTCAACAATTAGTTTAGTCCACTTAGTTTCGTCAAAAAGTAGCTATTAGCCCAGCCTTGATGACAGCACCAAATTGTCATCTGCGTAACAAATCACTTTCACACCATTGCACTGGGACGTAAGACAGCGTCGTCCACATGATTCTACAATTGTGGCCCTAAAATTGGTTCTAGCGGGATCTCACAAAATCTATCTTGCACCTCATTCTATCATTGTATATTTTTTGAGTCAGCTAGCTTCCTATCATATACGTATTTTAAAAAACATTCGAATATCAAGCTAATACGATAAAATAATACGCTAAGTATTAGATACTAAATATTTCATGGTACTAATATAGAGATAAATAGGATGTAGTGAGGTTACGAACATTATTTTATGCAGTTTCATACTTTTTCCCGCATAGCAGAGTGCTCGGGAGAATCTAGTGTCAAGACACTACATTTTTTACTCCGTCCGAAATCGAGACATTGTTTATTAAGGGACGCAGCACTTTAACTTAATAGCGCTAAGAAATAAATATAATTTTAAATATAGTCATATTTCCGACCGGGGATCGAACCCATAGCCAAACACGTTTACAGCCAACTGTCCACTGTCGCACAGCACCACGATGGCCAATATAATATAAATATTCATTTATTTATATACTTATAAAGCCTTACTATATATCCTTCAAAAGCCTTATCGAATTCGTTATTAAATATTCTTATTTAAAGATATCGTAATTCAAATAATAGAAACTCATCTACTAACTTGCTTGTAAACAAAATTTTCATTAATATACGAAAATCAGTATATTTTACTCAAGGGTTCCTTCCTTAGATAGCACGTGCTATGAATTTCTATTCAAATCGGCTAAAGTTTTAATGAAAGTTATAAAAGACACATATCGTAAAGCTCAAAGCCTAAGATGCTAGCAAAGCGTGCTGGCGTTTGCGTTTTGTAAGATTCAACTTTGGGCTTAGTCGTCTTTAAAGGTTTCAAGATATATTTGAGTAACTTCCTTGGAAATCTCCCGTGTTGTTTTATTACTATATATTTCGTAATCACGATTATTGGCAATATAATTGATGAAAAAATCTAACCTTAAGTAAAGTTCTATTATAATTATCTGAAAAGCTTCGTCCTCAAGATTAGTCCTCATTATGCACATGCAGATGTTTAGAGATATACAAGACACACTGGAAATAAAAATACATGTGTACTGTATGAGTACGAAGCTTGAATATAATAATTTGCAATAATGGATGGATTGCTACAGGTTTTTTAAATATGGCTCTCTCAGGTATGTATGTTTCATATTGTCACTCGGGGGAATACTTAAATTATTTTCATTTCTCCGCTCTGGTCATAAGAGAAAACGCGGTGTCGTAACTCCGCGTATTTAACGAATCATTATGTGTTGAATAGCGAAATAAGTTCCCCCACTCAACACACAATGGTACAAATTAGACAGGAAAATGGAGAACGGAGTATCTTGACACTAGGCATTCTCTGCTTTTAAATACATTTCACATATAACCATGTACAAATATTATAAATTATAGATAATAATTGTTTATTTTTAAGTAAAACCTACAAACATTGTTATTAGCTTTTCTAGTTCCTCCGCAAAAACCTGTCGAATAATTGAAGAGCTCGTAAGAGACTGGGTGTCACGTGTTTTCGAGCTTTAAGTAAGATTTATGTTTGTTGTAAATCAAATGCTACTTTCGGTTTTTCCAAATAAATGTGACAAAATGAATCTAATTAATGAAAGCATATCTATAATTTTATTACACATATTCATTACTCACTAAATAATACTGTAAGCTCACAAAAAGCTGACAAAAGTATTTTTAACAGACCAGTGGGTTTTTCTTAATACAACAAATCAATATAATCGTTATGCCAGTAGTACATTACATTATCATTATATTGACTTATACTGTAATATCATAAGATTGTCGTACATTTAGATTTATTTATCGGAGAATATACGATAGAAATCTGTGGAAGCAATTTCATTTTGGGAAAATTGTTGCCTTCAGTAATGTGATTAAATACTTGCTGATCAACAACTCATCGGCTTGGATGTTATTATGAAAATGAGAATCCGTAATAATATTCATCGGAATTGAAATAACTGTTTAATTAATATAATAATATTTTATATTAATTAATTATGAGCGCCACACGCACCAGAAGCTAAATTGGTCTTTATTTATGACAATAGTTATAAGGCAACATTATTTATTTAAGGTTTTAGGCAGCTGTTTAGGAAGATATACCTACGGTAATAGCTTAGCGGCTAGGGCGCTTGGACCGTTTATAAGAGGTGCGGGTTCAGGCCCCACTATATTCAAATGTTAATACGTTTTCAGATATAATTGGTCTTGCTAGTCCACTAAAGTAGTCGTGCAAAGAAAATCACTTCTTTGTATTGATCAAATCTAAAAAATGTAATCAAAAAACATTCAGCTTAAAGTTACAATCAGGACACGTTTTTTCAGTATTACTTGAGTACACTTTATAGGAAGCCAACAATATTCAACTTTTTACTTGATTTTTAATTCCACATTGTGTAGTATACAAGAGATATTTTTTCACTATAATCCTAGCATTCCCAGAGCAAGTTTTTGCTTTAGCAAATAGTAGCTGCTGTGAGTCCCAGGTACATTGTAAGCCGTTTTAGACAAATTGATGGTAGTAGCGTTACAATAAAAAAAAATTGTAAAGATTTCTATTTCAGTCTCGTTTTATTCGAAGTAGACAGAGTTAAAGGATTTCGTCTTTTATATATCTACAAATGCATTAAGCCATTTTTCTAATCGAAAAACATATTTTTAGAAAACGTATAAAAATTACTGCATATTTTTTAACATTTTTTAAGTGTTATTTGCATACTAAGGAAATTGAAAAAAACATATTTAGAAAACGTATAAAAATTTGAACGCAGCGGGATTTGAACCCGCGTCTCTTGAAAATCGTTCAAGTTTTCCTGTTCAAGTTCAAGTTTTCAAGTTGTCCTTGAACGGTGTGTGATTAACACTTTAAAATGATAAAAACACTTACAACAAGTATTTTAGGAGATATGATGTTTTGGTTTTAATAATTCAATTTTAGCCAGTCGCGTCCGAACTTACCCAGGGAGGACAACAATTAATTTTACTTCCTTGTTTCTTACGTTCAAGCTTTGTTCATACGCTGCAGTAGCTAGAAGTAGTTCTAGCGATATATCACAGCATTTTCCTCTTATCCTCTAGAGTCATTGCGTGTTTTGGACTTTTGTTTGTAAAACAAAAATAAATTTACAATTTTAATTTACATATTTATATTAAGTGTACAATTGTGCTAATCATATCCATATATACCGGCAATAATTTGAACTAAATAAAAAAAAGCATGTGGGGTAAATAAAAGTATATCAAAATAAACAACATTTATCGATTTCTTTAACATAAAACCTTCTGGAAAAGAGTAAAACTCAATTTTGAAAGAGTACGCTTTAGATGAAATGCCGTGGGAGTAATTACGCCGCCTCTAGACTCCAACTCAAATAGCCTACAGCTGAGTTAAAAAAAACATAATATATTATAGTTCCTGAAGTAATTAATTACTGAATAATACAATTTATTTTATGTATTTTGAGTTAAAAATCAAAAAATAAGTAAATTACATAAAAATCAGGTTTCTGTAATCTCATTTACATTATACGTCTCTCTCTACAATTCACGCCAAACCTTTGTAATATAATTGAATATATTTTCATAATACCATAGTCTGGGAATGTCTAAATTTGTATTTTTGTGTAACATAATTACGTTATAAAAGCGGCCATCTCATTATTCCAGTACTAGACAACTTTATAATATTTCTTTAACAATGAGTACAGGCTTTAGTTATTATGTGGGACAACTTTAGAAGAATTGATAAGATGTTGGTTGATTGTTTTTTAAGTATGTGTACTTAAACGAGGTTGCCCATAATCCAGCTTTTTTTCAACTTTAAGTTATGTCTTGGAATACAATGAGAACAAATTATCATGCCAATCCGTTCTCACTTCCTACCCGCAAGGCTTTTATCTTAACAGACTTCACCACGATGGCATCAATCTATTCTAAGTGAATGACGATGAGCTGTTATTTACAAATAATAAAGTTATTATTTACGAAGAAGTAAAAGCACCTACCTAAATAAAAATATTAGTTACGTTAGTTTAGGCGCTAGAACGGTTATGCGCTAAAACCACCGAACTGCATGCAGAGCTCGCGAGAGAGCCCCGATAATTTTTACAAACTCTGGAATACTTATTTAATTTATTTATATATATATATAGACGTCCAAGACATAGTTGGTCGTACAATTTCTACAAACACTTAATGAAACTTATGTTTCTAACTTCAGAAATGATGGAGTTTCCACACAAACTATTTCACCCTCCTTAGGGGTAGAATTTCCATAATCACTGTTATTGGTAATTGCTTACTCAATCATTTGTCCAATAATAAAATTGTATACATCTAACACTAAAAGTGATAGACTTCCATACCAGCTTTAAATTGCAATTTCGCTTCCTTATTTATAGAATTTTCGCAAATCATGAAATAGGTATTAACTCAATCAGTAACCCAAAATTAGTTTCATATCTGGCTTTAAAATGACAAACTTCCAACCCTTATTTCACCTTAGAAATTCAACCCGAATTTCCAAAAATTTTTACTCTGTGGATTCCACAAAATAACCATACTGACCGAGGAGCATTTCTTTCGCTCCTCTAACTTTCGCTCGGCGATGATAAATCAGCCAGCTAGTGAATCGAGACAACCAAAAAATTATAAGTATAGAAAACAATAGTTACTCAAAGTCCTATTATAGGTCCTCGTACATGAAAGAATCCTATCTGTTCCATATGTATTATAAGGTTGCATTAAAGTAAAACATAAAATAATTTCACAGCCTTTTCGACGACAATTCTGGCAAAATGAGATCATTTTCTACACATTTACCTTTAAAGCTCAATTTTATCTGATTAAACGAGGTCGTAAATGTAATATCGTTATTACGAAAAGTAGCTGAGCGTTCCAAATCTTGGCATCAATGAATTTATATATGTTATAAATAAGGATATATATTTTTTAACATTTTTTAAAGTGTTATTCGCACACTAAGGAAATTGAAAGAGACATATTTAGAAAACGTATAAAAAAAAATTTGAACGCAGCGGGATTTGAACCCGCGCCTTTTGAAAACTGTTCAACGGTTCTTGAAAACAAACAACAACGGTTCTTGAAGTCAAACGGTTCTTGGGCGCGGGTTCAAATCCCGCTGCGTTCAAATTTCTATACGTTTTTTAAATATGTCTTTTTCAAGGACTAACTTACTGTTTTAATGGCTCACGAATTTATTAATGTTATTTTATTATCTATATTAATTGTTATGTTAAGTTTAGTTAGTCTATCTATACATATAATAAAGTTGTAACTGATCGCTGTCTGTCCAATGAAGATGTATGAAAAATAAATGATTAGAGGCATTTATCAATGTAATAGAACACAAAATAATTTTTCCTGTTTATCTATCTGTCTGTTTGTCTGTGCGCTCAGAAACGGCTTAAACGATTTCAATGCAGTTTTGACTAATGTATTTAATTTTATTTATTATAAAATTTCTCTTTATATTTAGTGTTTATTTTGTTAAAACAATGTAAATTTGATCTACAAAATTGCTATAAAATAAGTTAAGTATGTTTTATTAAACTGGCTGAGACTTTAATTAGTTATAGCCGTGTAGTTTACGCATGTGAAGCCGCGAGCGGGTTACTAATTAAGAAATAAATATATATAAATTCGCTCAAGCTTATTATTCTTATTATGAATAAACATATGGTGTAATGAATAAAATTTAATTTTCTTAATGCACTGTATTTCAAGAGACGTGAAGTATTTACATATTAAATTTACTTGTTGGTATAATAAATCATTCAGTACAACATGAGCTTAGGCGTAGTCAAAAAGCTTCTCCATAAATTTAAATGGCAAAAGCAATATTTATTGCGTAAATGTTAAATTTCTCTTTGGTCTAATAATATTTATTGTATAATAGTTTTTTTTTATACTATACTACCACTTTTATTAAGTAGACTAATATTCTAACAGTTTAATCATTACCACCATTAATATCAACGCAATTAAATAGGAATATACTGTTTCATTGCAATTTCGCTTAAACGTTAATACAAAATATATTAAAAAAAGAATCGAGACGTCGAAATATCAATCTTTTGATAGAATTTAACAAAACTAAATTATACTGATATTTTAATACTTTCACATAAATGACTAGAAAGAAGAAATATAAAATTTTGGAAAACATAAAAATTTTGAACGTGACGGGATACAAACCCACACTTATTGGAAATCGTCGAAGTGCTTTAACCAATTAAGCTATATGTTTGTATGTTACACACTTCTTACAATCTCTATTAGTGTCAATTATACTCCTGCTTAGTAATACTAATCAAATTTTATTAAGTTCAATTTCATATCACGGCCGTAAACTGAATGTGTATATGAGATGTCAAGGTGAAATATACAACATTATGCAAAATTGGCAATCTATTTCATAAAAATATATGGAAAAGTTGAAACTATTTATAGTTGAAAATACTGTTAGTAATAAATGAAAACAGCTTTAGTATGATATCTGCCATAACAATTTCTACACCACAGGCACTTCATTGGTATGGACTTTGTTATCCGTTCATATCAAACTTAGTGTACATAAAGAGGACCCGAGAGAGGAAACAATAAAAATTTAATGAAGAATGTAGCGGTATAAGACCCAATTTCATCGCCACTAGTAACGAGCTCGTTCGTCAGCAGTGCTAACAAAGGAAATAAGGCAAGCTGTAGCTATTATTTTATTTATGTATCAAGTTGGTTTAAAAATGCAGTACTTCTCGTACTGCATTTTATTCACTAAAAAGGTAGACTAACTATAGAACACGTGATTTAAAAGGAAAAATCTGACTCAAATATAAGCTCGACTTTATTTTAAAAGATTCATGAATTTTAACGAATGTTTCACAAATAGACTGAGTACGAGGAAAGCTATTTTGTAAATAAATAATAATGTAATCTTATCATGTATATACAAAATAACTGACTGACTAAACAAAATAAATTGTGTAAAATCAATTTCACGGAAAATTTCTGAACTGAACTGAAACAGTTGAAGGGTTTCAAAGTAAACACTTAGTAGATGGCGGCTTCATTGATTTTGAGATAAAGCTTACGTTTTTGCTATTTTCTATAGCGTCATTATGTCCATAGTTAGAAAAATTTAAATATGAATTAAATAATTTTATTTATTATAAATTTTATAACGTAACATAATAATAACTGTCAAATATTTGTCTTTATATATTTTATGATGAAGCTTGTCTATTATTTTTTTTAATATAGTCATAACAAGATATGATATCTATTATGTAGTAAATTGAAATTGCCATTGTTATTTTTGTGGGCTTTTTTTATTAATCATGATAAAAAAAAAACACAAAAATGCTTAATAATCAAAAAATTTCATTTCTTAGAATATGCATTTAATATTCTTATATGTAACCTAGATATAAGTAAATATCAATAACGCAGTTTCATTTAAGTTGAACTGAATATGTACAACTCGGGAGAGTGGCAGCATAGATTTCTAACTGCATTGTCAGAAAGGCTGAGCACTTTGGCTAACTTCGAGGGTCGAGATTGTACACTGAAAGTCTACTACGTGATCTGCATGCTGCCTTACCGCTTACGCCCGAGCAATACCCTTCTGGTTATTGAAAGTCCTTTGTTAAAATCACAATAGCTCCAATGAATTGTAATACGTAAAGCCTAAATGTAAAGGGCATGTCAATAGAATTGAACTTAAATAATTACTTTTACGGCAATATCACAGTTACAGCTTTGAATTTGAACAATAGTTTCATTTCAGAATGTGCAAGAATTGGGTTTTGATTACAGGTGCATTAAATGTCTTTTTGCATTTATAATATAATTTGGGTAAAAATTTTATGGCCATCGTTGCGCAGTGTGACAGCGTATGACTGTATACGCGATGTTTGTGGGTTCGATTCCCGCTCAGAGCGGAATTTCTCCGCTCTTGTGACAATATTAAGCGCGTCTCCGAGTTCAGCCACTTAATACACAATGCCATATGGAAATTGTAGAACGGAGTGTCTTGACACTAGGTTCCCTATGCCTACCTGCTTTGGGGGAAAGCGCGAGAAGTGTTTGTTGCTTTAGTATCTGATTGTAGTATATATTAGCATTATTTGTTTATAATTAGATTATAATTGATACTATTGTTAAATATTAATATAACGAGAACGTCATTTGACACCTGTGTCGTTGTTCTTTAGTGGACCTTTATTAATTTTTAATACTTTCGATTAACGAATATAGGGGGCGCTGGTTCTCTTTGGGTTGATTCGAATAAAAACCCGAAAAGACCCGGCACTTGGCTCATTCGATAGCATATGAAATAGGTGTGACAAGTCCGGATACAAAAAGTGTTGATGTAAAAGCTTAAGCTATAAGTACGTGTATGCAATAGAAGTGTTATATTGAATTGAAGTGTGAATAAAATAATCCGGAATCTGTCTGATTTATTGGGTCAACGCCAACATATATAACATTTTGATGTATTCAAGTAGCCCTGTAGCCGCATAAAATACGCGGTATCTTGGCCAACAAAGTGTATTTCACATGGTTGTGCGTTTATTTTATTAATTTAATATATGTAAAATACAGATTTTCTGCTCTCCTACTAAATATAAACTATATATGTGCCAAATTTCAAACTCATCCGTCCGCAAATTTTCATAACAATGTACATTAATAAAACATTTCTTATTTTTACATGGTATAGCAAGGGTCGAGAACAAGTATGTGCTTTAAATGAATGTAATCGAACGTTTTTCCTTGCGTCGAGACAATATGCAAAGTGTATCCAATAACACAGAATACTACCTGGTTCCGTTCTCATTTATATTAGTATCAGTATATATTTTTTTAAAGTGTTAATCGTACACTTAGTAATTAAAAAATACATATTTAGAAAATGTATAAAAATTTTGAACGCAGCGGGATTCAAACCCGCGCTTCTTGAAAACCGTTCAAGAGCTCTGACCGCTAAGTCATGCGTTCTACATCCAGCTACGTCGAAATTCTTATACGTTTATTATAACTTTTATTTGTTGTTAGCAACAATGTAGAGATTTTTACAAATTACTTCTACCCAAAGATTATTCTACGAACAATCGTTTGTCAAGAGAGAATGCTATTTATTAAATAATTTTTAACATTTTTTTTAAAGTGTTAATCGCACACTTAGGAAATTGAAAAAGACATATTTAGAAAACGTATAAAAATTTGAACTTAAACAGTTTTCAAGAGGCGCGTGTTTAGATCCTACTGCGTTAAAATTTTTTACATATTTTCTAAATATGTCAGTACCAGTATATCTTTGAATGTATGCAAGGAATACTGATATTTCTTTTTCGTAGATTTAAAAGTCAAGATTTTCTTGGAAGCTACCTACAATTTGTTAAAAGCTGAATTTGACCTGATTTCGAGAGCCCACTGCAATATAACAACAGTCTTAAATATTACAATATTTCAAAAAGGGTGCTTTATTTTATAAATAGAATCTATCAGTAAGCTCTTGGCAGGGCAGCATTGTTACCTCAAGGCGCTTTGGCGCTCCTCCAGCCCCATCATTGAGCCATATAATCTCTCATTTAAACTTGCAGAAATTTACTATATTCATAAAGTTATATTTTGTTATTGGTTAAATGTACAATGTTATACACAATTAAAGGTCATTTTTGTTTGGAAAAATCTTATCATTTATATTTTTTAAACGCATAATTTAATTATCAATATTTTTTGTATAAAAGGAAACTTAGCGAAAGTTAGCGAAAACTAAATGGCAAGAAACTGTACGCAGCGCTTTAACTAACGGGGCTGGGAAATAAAAATAATCGGGACCACCCCAACAGATGCGATTTATAAGCGTTTCTTGACAGGTGATCATTCTTTCATGAAATGGAATGAAATGCTAAATCTATTTCAAAGGTATCATTGTCACTAATAAATATGTAAATAAAAAAAAAGAATTGGAAGTCCCGCTGAGTTTCTTGCGCCGGTTCTTCTCAGGTCTAAGGCATTACCTTAAGTGAACCGGTGGTAAATTGTTTGACGTTCCAATAATGAAGCATGTAACTTCTTATTGTGAATAAAAATATTTGACTTTGAGCTATTGTTTGGGTAGCGGGTAACGATCTTGATGCTGAGGTGTTAAACTTGGACTGCAAAAGTTTCAACTACCGTATAGAAATTTCGTCCACGTATGACTAAGTTAGCCAAAGCACTTAATAATGTTATATCATAAATATAATGTAATTGTATTCCACAGATATTTTTAATAAAAAAGAAATAAAATATTGCCTTTTACCTTAAATATTTATTTTGTTTGAAAATTGACTTGATATAAATCATACAACTACGCTTATCTTTTATAAAATATGTTTCTACTATAATAAATAGAAAATATTCTCATAAGACTTGGCTATAACTCGGATACGATGGGAGGGATCGACTGTAAGGAAATAGGTTCTCGGCAGATTGATGACGGATTTTTCCTGTCGCGACAACACGACGACTCTTGAGCGTTTCGGATTCTGTAAGTCTATATTTTAGATGAAATCTTATTTTGAATTATTTTAAGGAGTAGTTTAGTTATGGTTATATATATATGGTTGAAAATTATTGATTATTATTCTTGTGTCTAATATTAAGAGCTTAAGACGACAGAATTTTCACTGCTACAAAGTACCATAATTTTTTTTTTTGTAAATTTTTACCGTACAATAACAAGTACGTCTAATCTATAATCTATAGTGCTAATTAATTTATACATTTTTATCTTTCTTTGATTAGCTTTTGTTTAGGTTTAGGTTTTTTATTTATGATAAATTCGCTGTGAGACAGCGTTTGAATGTACGAGATTGGTTATGAGTTCGATTCATACTCAGGGAAATGATTATATATATTTAAGTTAAATTTAAAAGCGCGGCGTTGAGTTCTGCCATATAAAAAAAAATATTCTTTTTGATTGAAACTTAAGAAAATAACATTAAATACAGTTCGATAATAACTATTTTAGCTTAAAACTTTGTTGTAGTCATTAACGCCTTCCTCCAGAAATGACTGAACAAAACAAAACAAGCAATGTTTCGGATTCGGAAGGAAAGAGAGAAAAAAAATCTGTATAAATCAACACAGTATATAAAAGCTCATAATCATAAAAGTTATAGGTAAACTTTAACGGCATAATTACATGAAGAAGGATATGAAAAATTGTGATGCTTCAAGAATTTTTATTTCAGATATGTTATAAAGACTTATCATCATGTATAGATACACAAATAATTTTGGCATACGTAGCAAATAACTACACGACACTAAAAGCTTATTATTGGGGCGAGTGGCACAGCTTCTGACTGTAAACACGATTGGTAATGGGTTTGATTCCTACTAGGAAGAATGATTATATTCAAATTATTTTCATTTCTCTGCTATGGTAAGATGATATGTGGCGTTCAGTTACGCCACTCAACTCACAATGTCTTCAATTACTGAAATGTGTCTACCGTTTTACGAGGGAAAAATTGTGGTGATAAAAAAATAAAACTAAAACAAATGGAACGTATTTTATCAAGTTTATATCAATGATGGGTCAATGATGATGGGATTGGGTCAATGACCTAGGGTCACAGGGTGAATCTAGCCGGTGAGCTTTCTACAGGGAAATATTATAATAGAAGTAAAACTAAAAACAAAACACTTCCAACAATTGCGCAACTGTTTTTTGTTGCGCTTGCTTAAGCCGTCATTATTATACATAACATGTATTTTCTCAAGAACGCTCGTTCTGAATTCTATTTGTAAAGTAATAAGTAACTAACGAACGGTTCGTATTACGAGAACTTTATCTTAATAAAATAACGGGACTGCTAATAAACAAAGAGGAAAATATACTTTCATAATATAATACCATCTGTCCATCATAATTTTAATCAAATAGTATTACTATGAAGTATACAAAACGCGAGGCAGCGCAGAATTTAATATTCAATATTTGCTAACATTAATATTATTAAGAAAAGGAATGAAAGATATAGATATAATAATAATAATAAACATATTTTTTATTGAAATATGTCTTATGGTCCCCAATCATTACAGTACTAATCTTTAAGCATGATCTTTATTTTTCTGTAAAATCTGTAAAAATGTTTCTAAAGCAGCGACTTACTACAATTTTCGTTGTTAGGAACTCGCAAAAATAATGTTGTATTAAGCATATGAAAATTTCGACGAAACCGCATATAGAACGTATGATTTAGCGGTCAGAGCGCTAATGCTGGACATATTATGATATGAAATTATATTATTAAAATTAGCTGCTTTTCTACAAAATTGACTTTTAGTTATTAAGTCACGTGTTTCTTATTTTCAGCCGCCTTTTCGATCAAATTCAATCAAATTCCTAGAAAAAGTAAATAAAAATGGGTATAAAAGTAGCCTATGTTCATCTCAAGAACCCCAAATATATATATAAAATTTCATCACAATCAGTTTAGCAGTTTGGCCGTGAAGACATCACAGACTGAATTCCTTTCGCATTTATAATATTAGTATGGACATGTACACGTCTATCCATGTTTACGCCCATACTGTTTGCCCATTAAAAAATGGGGAAATTATTTTGACCATTCTCAAATTTGTCTTTTTTAAATTAGTTTTACAATAATGGCCAATTGGATAAAGTTTTAAAGAAATGTTTGTTTTGGATAATTTGATTTTATAAAGCAGTTGTAGAGCTTGGACTTGGCGCCGCTAGTCACGCTCGCGATTCGGGGAAGCGCTGACAAATAACTGAAAACTTCCTCGGCCCGAGTTTACTTCCTTAACATACTACGTGTTTAGGTTTAAGAACGATTGCAATAAAAATTGTTAAAAGTACATTCAGTTTTAAAAAATAAAAGTTTTTGGAAAGTATTTGCAATGAAAATATTCCAAAATAAGAAACGAGAAGCTACGAAGTGTAGCAGATGGATTGGAATTTTATAACAAGAATAAATGAATAACCAAGGAAGCGATAATATAGGATATGAAATTTTTTTGAGAAAATAATTTGCAAATAAGAATAGAAGCGTAGACAGAAAGAACCTAATATCAGTTACACACCACTAACACACACACCTAACACACCACTTTCCACCCGTATTCGAGACAATTCATGAAGGGCGGTGGAGCTCAACGCCACACTTTTCCTTACCAAAGTGGGTAAATCACAATATATTAAACATAATCATTTACCCGAATTTGAAATTCCACACTCAATGCGTTTACAGTCAGATGACGTACCTTTGCCATAGGAGGGACCTGTAATTTCTGATTAATAAAATGAACTTAACTCCTAAACTTTTACAGTATTCAAGACATGGTCTCTAAAGTCAATATTGTACAATTTATTACGAGAGCAAGGATATAGTATTAACTATAATTAATCAAATATTTGAAATATAATCGATCCCCCTAGAGTAGATTAAATTCACAACCATTTAGTCGTTTACTATTCCTCCGCGGGATGATGGCCTATGGATGGCATAAGTAGGTCCTATAGGGTACGAGATGAAAGGTGTACGAGATGATTTACAATATTGAACTTATTGTGGATTTCAAAGTATTCAAATATAGCAAGATATCTAACTCTTAGCATACCTGAATAAATTATAATATTGATTGAATTGATCTAAGAAGGGTTTATATTATTAATGAAAACAGTTATTTATCAGAGTTGACGTTCTTATTCATGTAAGATTAAGAACACTCCCAAAAAACAACTTATCAGGGTATTTATTCAGATTAATTATAAGAAACGAGTAGCTCTTATTAATTTTAATTTTATTTAATCAGTCTCAAAAGTACTAATTATTTTAATTAGTTACTTGAGAGAACTTAATGAATATAAGTAAGGTAATCTTTTTTAATTATTTTATCAAAAATAAACAAAAAATATTCACTCTTATATATATATATAAAGTTATATAATTTAATCAGTATTGAACTATTATAAGGTGGCACTTAGCGTTAATATATCTTTTCGTTTTCTATGGTACAAGATGTTCCACCATGCATAAGGTGCATCATGATCCATGCATCATCTCGTATACCATATACCACATTATACCAAATACCATATTATACCAAATACCATATTATACCATACCACCAATATGCCAATCGTTGCAATTGACCACTTAGAGCATAAGTATCATAGACTTAAAATCAGCTTTACCTTAGATCGCAGTCACGGAATATTATTTTTCTAAAACATTTTTTTATTTAATTTTAAGTGTGTGTGTGTGATTAACACTTGAAAAAACATGTTAAAACTATTATTTTTCTTAGATAAACAAATATTGGCTGGTGTCGCTGGAGGCGGCGGGTGATAATTACTACATATTACTCAAAGAGATGGCAACGTAGTGTAAGTAGTTTCACTGCAATTGCAAAGATCATCTTACCTCGAAGGTACCTTTCTGCTACAGGTGCTGTATTTGTATGTAAAATGTTAAACACAAATAGAAAAACTAATAATAATTTCAAAATATTAATTGATTTATTGTACAAAATAATATGGAAAATGTTCATAAGTATACAATACAATATAACAAATAACAACTCTGTTACAGGATTTGAAACTTAACTATTAGAAGACATATGGCACTCTGTCTAACTTTCGAAAACGCCTGATGCATCCGTCCGTTCCTTGCTTATAAGTTCTCTACGTGCTTTGTGTTCTTAGCGAACTATAAAGTAATAAGAAATATTTTTTGTATTTTTATATTAATAATATAATATAGAATATTCTTTGCACATTTTAATGTAAAAATGCCTATTCTATTTCAAATAGTTTTAATACGAAAATTGTGTTTCTGACATAATATAAATTTTGAAAATATGTACATATTATGTAATTCGTAGACAATAATCAGAAAAAACTTTAATACAACGACGTTTTATGAGATATTGTCATTATGATCAAAAAGTACATTATCTTCTTAAGCTTAAGGCGGTTATTTCGAAAAGCTTACGCGAAAGCCTTCTTTAATACTTAATTTCAGAAACGACAAGCATTGTACGAAGTCCTCGCAAGAGAAATGAGAGCAAATTTTTGGTATTTTTTGCAAAAACAACGACCGAAATGAAGCCGAACTTATGAAATAATATACCTTCTTGTTTATACAACAATGCAAGCCACGTAAATATTGCTTCCCGCAAAGATCTCCAAGAAAAGTTTCCTTTGTATCCGAAAATACAAATATTAATTTAACGTAACAACTAGGGACTGCTGTTAAACAATCCGGCCCTCTTATTAATAAGTCCATGTGTTATTAACAACAATTGTAACTTAAACAATTTGTAAATAGTTTTCGATACTAACCTGAAGGCTTGTTAGTACCGTAAAGTCATATGACAAGAAAAGTATGCATTAATTATTTCTGTCGTTTCTTTTTTCATATTCACATAAATAACTCCTGGATATTAAAAGGGAATAAACTTCTTATTATTTCATGGATTCGTCGTGCGGGTGCTGGGTCCATTGCGTTGAGAAAGAGTTGTTCTCGTTGCAGTGATTGGGACTGTGACCCAAAAGTTTAAGGGGTCGCTTTAAAATGCATTAACGCTCGCCTCCACTATCCTAAGGGATCTCCATCCTCCCCCAGACTCCTAAGCTGCTGTCGCGGTCGCTGATAGCCTAGCTGGGCCTCCCTCGAGAAATCGTAGGTCTCACCCGGCTGGACTGATCGCCCGGACAGCATCAGCTTATCCCTATCCCCCATACTCCCCCTCATAATCCCGATAACTCGGGACTGACACCCCCAGGCCAATTGACCGCAACCCCAAGGACACACCTGTATTAGCAGGTGGAGAAGATCTTGGTTATGACCAATTCGCTTCGCCCTGATACCAACTCCTCCACTCTGCCTTAGGAGTGTGAAGACATTACGTGGTCCACTATCCGCTTTGAAAAGATAACGATATAAAATTTAATGAAGAGAAATATCAAATTTTAAAAGTTCCTACTAATGCCGCTTTCGAAATACTTTACAGAAACGAGCTGATGACAGTTCTAGACATGCCGAGATCTTTTTTTTTAGTAGGAAATAGAGAAATTTTACTATTAGGCCTCTCTCGCCTACTTCTACCGTATATAAAGTAACTCTAAGCCTACTCCTGTTATTTCTGTTTTCCTACATATTTTGTAACAATGATAGAATAGTCGTCACATGTTTTAATTTTTTATGTCAAGTTTCTCAATGTGAAACTTAGGCAAATGTTTTCTTCCACCTCCAAATACACATGTACTAGCTAGCTTAATAGAATCGCACATTATGTTTTGCGTTTTACGTTTTTAAAATATCAAGCGCTTTCTACAATAATATTAATATTATTTATATTTAAACTAATTAGCTTAAAATAATTATTGATTTTAATATCTTTTAAATGTAATAATATTTAATAAATAGCATTATCTCTTGCAAAACGATTGTGCGGTAATATATTACTTTGAGCAGCAGAAATTTGTGAAAATATCTCTACAGAGATAACAATAAAAATAATTCGTAACAAGCGTATAAAATTTTATTCGTAGTCGGGTGTAGAACATACTATAGCTTAGCGGTCAAAGCGCTTACCCGTACGGTTTCCAAGAAGCGCGGGTTCGAGTCACGCTACATGCAAATTTTTTTATTTTTCTAAAATATGCTCATTATTTATGATGTCTTATATATGTTGCTATACATATACCTATAAGTTTTTATCTTCTATTTTATTGTTTTGTGTATAAATTCATGTCACTGAATTTAAAATTTAGTGGGACAGCGTTTGACTGTAAAAACAATGGTTGTAGGTTCAATCACCACTAGCACTAGCACCAATACTTACTTGTGTATAATATATAATACATTATTTTCATTCATAACGATAATACTCAACACGCAATGAATTTCGATGTTAGACGGAAGCTGGCGAACGAAATCTTTTTACTCTAGGTCTTCGTTTCATTTCACTCTGACTATCCTGCTATGTTATAAAAAGCAAGAAAATAATCTTGGAGTTCAAAATTTATAAAAATGGGGACAGTAATTCCATGTATAAGCGCGGTAATTGTAGTCAAGCTTATGTAATCGTAAACAATGGTGTTTTCTATTCATAACATCATAGAAATTTATAATGCATGTGAATGAGAGATAACCCTATTAGATTTTAAATACTTGTTGTTAATTGCCTTATCTATGCTGAACATAGAATAATAACTAGTTTCTATGTTCATTTTACCCATATTTATAGGTGTGTTGAACTAATTTGAAGCTTTCAAAGTTAAGTTACATACTAGAGGGATGTTGTATAATAAACTGCTGTACAAAAATAGGTCACCGTTTATTTAAAAAAAATAACTTTCCTGCCATTGGCCAGCTAAAGACAAAGCACAGTATTTTTTAACATTTTTTAAAGTGTTCATCGCACACTTAGGAAATTGAAAAAGACATATTTAGAAAACGTATAAAAATTTGAACGCAGCGGTTCTCAAGAGGCGCGGGTTCAGATTCCGCTGCGTTCAAATTTTTATACGTTTTCTACATATGCCTTTTACAAAGCACAGTGTTAAGTTCCGCCACTCACTACGCCACTACTACGGGTACGAAATGCATGGAAATATTTTTACATATTGTATTTTTTATTCTCCATGAATTGTTTATGTATATTATTAAAAAAACATTGAAATTAATTAAAACTTATTTCAATTATCCAATCTGGTGAACAAGAGAAAGCTCCGCCACTCAACACCCAATGTCTCGAATTCGGGTGAAATGTGGAGATCAGAGTGTCTTAGTATCTTGACACTAGGTTATTTCTAACTACCCTGCTATGTGGGAAAAAAATATCAGACAGTGTGCGATAGTTGTGGGCACGATTCCCATTTCAGTGGAAAGGAACACTTCAAAAAAATATAATGCATTTCCCGGTCTCGTTAAAACAAAATTTGGCATTGGGTTCCACTAACACTCAATGCCTCCCATATTCGCGTATAAATAACAAAAACAAAAAAGAAATGGCGATAACTCATAAAAATATATAAATTTTTTCGTTTCAAATATAGCTACGAAAACAGATTTGCTTGGCTCTTTTTTTGTCCGCTATTGTAGTACATAAAATAAATTCACCAGTTTACTGCTGCAGATATAGTTTATTACCTTTTCTCCAAAATTCGTTTCTGCTCTCAAATTCAGTTTGAGATAATTATCTGAATAAACCAAGAACACGTGAATAACAAGGAATCTGACATTGTTTAATATAAAAATCATGATTATCAAAATAAAAATGGCGAATTGTACAATAATATATAATATAGTAAATATCATAATATCTCACTAAATGTTGTGTTTGCAAGTGTATAGATTTTTTAATTTACACTTGGCTAAACACTTAAAGTCATTAAGCACTTAAACAATAAAAACGTTTTGAAATTAAACTATTTTAACCGGATTTTTAGCATTTATTTTATATTTTTTTACTATATTTGCTATTACGAATGAATAAAAATAATTACTATCGTTTTTATTATAACTAAGTATTTACTATCTAGGTACATACAACACCAAACATATACAAAATATTATGTGAAATTTAAACACAGTACAAATCTGTTTTTATTTTAAAATCTAGTAAATCATTCATTCAATTTATTTAAGTAAAACGTGCAACGACTTCAGTATAGGTTTATTATACTTTATACTTTTCCTTGCTTGCCTGTGACCTACTACATTACATGACAAAAATTGCACCAGCCGGTACTCTCGTTGCAGCGAAACAATGATGAGAGCAGGTATGAAAACGTATAGGTAGACGCTCCCGCCGTAACGCGAAAATATTTATGAGGATATAGGACGCCGTAGCTTCAGGTTACATTTCGATTTGTTCTCTGGTTGTAATGTCACTTTTATATCACTGACGAAATGAATGTCGATATGGTTTTATTAATATGGCGACGTAACTAAGATGTTCACTGTATCGATTGTATGCAGGCTAAGCTAAATATCTTTTAATTGTTTTATTTATTAGTAAAAGTAATTTGTTTCTATGTGCTTATTATTTGTATTGAAATACAGTAGAGTATTTAGAGAGTGGTTGTTTTTGCTTCCTTCCATACTAAATGAGAGCGAGGCGAAATAATACATTAATATTAAATTGTTATTTATTACAAATGTTTAAAAAAACTAAAAGGGACATGCTTATGCTCAATATCTCGTTATCCTAGTCTCGAATGACAGGCTACGAAAATATTTTATTGTCACCGAATCGGCATACATTTGCAAATTTGCAAGTATATTGGAGAACTAATGTTAAAATACCGTTGTAAAATGTTCTTATATAGACCGATAGATATATATATACTAATAAAAGCTAAATTTGTAATTAAAAAATCGCAATTCATAGTCAAAAAAGTGCAATAGTTCAATGTCGATCAAAACTTAAAACTAATAAACTGTAATATTTGTATGGTGTTAGAAAAATTACCTGTCCAACAAATAGCTAAAAGTTCGTAATAAGCAATTGATATATTATAACTTTGAACTTTGAACAGCGATATAATACAATTTCTTCTCATTAAATAAATGCGAAAGCGTTAAGCTTTTTTCCTCTCACTAAGCATTTTTATCATTGAACTCGATATGCATTGTGTGTATATCATTAAAAAGGTATATTATAGCGTTTTATACGCCACCTCTGAAGCTCGTTCTTTATTTGCCTCTCGCTAACAGCTACCTAAGCTTTATTTATTTTATTTTTAAATTTATTTTAGTCTATTTCCGGCATTGAATGCAGGTAAAGTACGGGACTTATTGTATTGATATCAGCTTCAGTTTTTAATCAGTCAGAGAAAACCTAGAGTTACGACTCTCGGTTGTCCACTTTTCGCACGAACTCGAAACATTGCGTGTTGAGTGGCGGTATTCGGCGTTGAGTTTTCTAGTTCACCAAAGCGGAGAAATGAAAATATTAAAATTATGATCATTTCACCAAGTGGGACCAAATACACAAACTTCAATCCCGTTTAAAGTACTGCGCCACGTTCCTTCATCGGTCTACGGAATTTAACTGGATGCTTTTAATAACGTAACTATGGACTCGATAGACGAAAATAGACTTGTTTTTTTATTTAACAAGGTTCATGTATTTTTTTTTGCCACAAATTATTAAATAAAAAAATAGTTTATTGTATTTTATGCAAATTTTGGGACAAATATTTATAGATAGCTTCAAACCAATTAGCTTATACATTAAATATACGAAAATCGGTCGTGTTCTAAAATATAATTTATGCTTGTTAACTTTAAAAATTATGCCTTCGGGCTACTGACTGCTCTAGGCTTTACGTGGAGCTTGTTATGAAATTACGAAATAGTTTTAAACTCCCCCAGCTACCTGTTTGTAATAATATATTAATAACTAGGTGTTGTTGCTTCCCTAGCGTAGTTAATGGAAATGTACAGTAGGTTTATAAATATACACGTGAGTGCCTTCCTGGTGTAATAATGAACAAGTAAAAGTTCCACAAATTAACATATGCTAATAGGAACCCAAGGAGACAGTGATGAAGTGTGCCGGTGAATATCTGGAGAATCTACTCAACATATGAAAGCATATAAGTGCGTTTTGTCTTCCATACTTGTGAGATTTAGTCTTTTAACGTGCTTCCAGTCATACCGAACTAAAGGCACAAAACAGATCACTATTCTATCTTTCTATTTGGAGCAATATATGTATATATATATATATATATATATATATATAACGCTACTGACCAAACATGCACCTAAGTTTAATAGATTGCGCTCGGCGGTGATGAATTGTTTTGCATATTTAGTATAATTTAACAATATTATTATAGGTACTTTTAATAAAGCACTTTTTGCTGTTAATTTGCTACATTTTTTCCATTATTTAACATCACCTTTGGCTTGCCGTAATTTGCTGGCCAGGTAGGAGCGCAAAAGCTTGCATGCTGAGAACAATGGAGATGTTCAATCTACATAATAACAAAAAGACATATTTAGAAAACGTATAAAAAATTGGACGCATGGCTTAGCGGTCAGAGCGCTTGAACGGTTTTCAAGAGGCGCGGGTTCAAATCTCGCTGCATTCAAATTTTTATACGTTTTCTAAATATATATTTTTCAATTTTCACTTTAAAAAAAGTGTTAATAAAATACGTAATAACAATTAACACTGCTCACAATCATATCTATAAAGAGTAAACCAGTACACACCTGTCTACATTGCTAGCCGATCACATCGATGTTGATGAACTACCCCATGTTGTTAGGACAGATGTAGGCGAAGACGAGTCACCCGTCCATAAGCTGATGAATTTGTAACATTAAAAAGGCTATGCCTTCACGCAAGCATTTCATTTAAATATATATATATTATCAAAAATATTATTATGTATATATTTATTATATGCTAATACAAATAACTTCCAAATTAAATTATTAATAACCATATAATTTAGTCAGAATCTAATATATAATACTTAACCTACACACATAATTCTTAGTTTTGTCTATTGAGATGTTTTGTACGTTAACTTGAACAAAGCCACAATAGGTGCGTTACAGCCGTCTAGTACTAGAACGTGGGGGTAACACAATGAATTTGAGAAGCTCTTAGCTTATCGGGGTAGATTCGAGTGCCCTTTGTTTTGTAAAGCTGCCGGTTGGTCGGAGATACCTACGACTAATGCGTATAATAGACACTTGTCAACATACCTAATTCACATTGTAGGGTATTATCAGGCAAGAATTTGGAGACTGTTAAAATACGGCATTGGTTTTAGTATAAATTTGAAATGCTATTACAATGATTATTTTTATTGTGATGTAATGCAGATGCATATTCTGTAAAGTTTCATCCAATTAAGGGTTTTATAAGTATGAACTCTTATAAAACTCTTAATTGACATATCACTTTGCTATAAGTTCTGATATTTTTCTATATAGTACACATTTTTTTAAAATATTGTTTATATGTTTCAAATCACTGTTTGAATTTGAAGAATGCGAGATGATACAATATTATATGGTATTATAATTATATGTCATTTTAGTTTGAGAGCTTGAAATTATAGACTTTGTACTGCTATGTTACTTTATGTAGCAAAGGATATAGCTATATGCCACATACGGATCTTTAAAGGATTATTTGTGGCTCTCGATAAATGTACCGAGTTTCTTGTTCGTTTTTTGTTGTTATATTAAAAAAAAAAATACTTAGTTTACATACTACGGGTCGCAAAAGGCTTCATTTTGAACAATAGCTCGGACTGTCAAGGAACTTGGCCACCCCTGCCTAGAACTAGCCTTATGAACGGCTGTATTCGGTTATGATATATTTTTTATGTTCAGTTGAGTTCTGCTCATGTCTCACTCTTTAACTTATAATATTTCATGGCTGTAACGAAATCAGTATCTGTTTGTAATAGAATTAATTACTAACTGGCATTATGTAGAAGGTTTTTAAAGAAAAGTGAATTCACCACATTATAATAAAATAAATATAGAGTATATTAAAAGCTGGCAACATCCCTATAGGAGTTCTGGTGTTACACAGGGTCGTGGGCGGTGGTAGTCACTTACCATCAGATGACCCAAATACATATATATATATATATACATATATATATACATATATATATATATATATATATATATATATATATAAACACACCAATGTGAACTTCATTTACTTTTGCTTTGCAATAATTATAAAATAACATTACCGTAAAGCTTCCATTAAAATTTGTATTTGTAAACGTTTGTAAACACAAAAGTAAAATGAACGTTTATCATTCTTTATATGAAAAACATTTATTACTTTAATTTTAGTTCCATTTGGGGCCGTGTGTAAAACTTGCATTCCTGCGAGTGGTTTGCTGCGAGGGATAAAAAAACGGCGGCTTTATGCCTTTTCCCCTATATTTTTATTTTCTGAATAATCCAGAGAGCTACAATAAGTCATGTACAAAATGTGTGCACTGTCTTTTGCAGCGTAATGGTGAAATGCGCTGAAGGAAAATGTGGCCACTGTAATAATTTTATAGCTGGAATAGTCTACAAGCCGTAACTGTTATTATGTCATACTCATAATTCTTACTGTTTTTCTTATTAATTGTTTCTTTTGCTAATATATATTTTTTTATTTTTACTCTTGGCAGAGATCACCGAGTCGCGATCCGTATTGTATAAATTCTAATATTCTTTAAAAAAGGAGTTTAGGCTGTTTGAAAGCTTTTTCAATTCACTAATCCAGAAGTTCCATTTGTACGGTTTTTTTGAGATTGATGTAAGAACAGTTATATTTCTATATGCACATTTTTTACCTTTTAGTAGTATTTGTGTATTATTGTACGTGATATTGGAAATATGGTGTATTTGAGTGCCATAAGCACCCGTAGGCAAGTAAAAGAAATTAAGCTAAAGTACATAAATTAATAAGTTACATACATAAATTGTTGTAATATCAGCTTTTATTTATAATTTGGATATAAATTAATTTCTTGTCTTTTTATGTGAAATAGTAAAACATTCACGATGATTTTTATCAGAATGTTTTAAATAGATAATGTTTTACGTGGATTTGTTAAAAACTGAGACGTGCGAATGTGCTTGGTACATTCATTAATACTTAATAATAGGTTGTACACCTGACGAAGGTCTTATAGCTCTTTCTTCTTTTTTTATTTTATGACTAAACTTACGACTTCGCCTGCCCGCAGACAATATTTTTCACGATGGAAATTCATTGTTTTTTATACTTTAAATGAATTTATTTTAACCGGATTTGTAGCGAGAATTTTGTCATTCGAAAATACAAGTTAAGAACCCCGACCTTACAAATACTTTATGCGTACGTAGATGCGATAAATGAAGGTAAAATAGTTCGTTTTAAATGTAAAAAAGTCACAAAAGATATTATCTTTTTGAGCATATGATTAAATAAATTACCATTTTACGTAATTTTGTTTTATATTTTAACAAATTTTAGAAGAATTCAACTCCAGAATAAAATTATGCATTTTCAGCGTTACTAACATAAGCCCTATTTGCATGCACGTTTTAATGTACTTTTTTACTATTTTTTTTAGTAAACAAAAAGTATTTTAGATTTTTTTCAATCACGTAGATAAAATTATACAAGATTGTAATTATCATCTAATAAAATAACCGTTTTCTTTTTAATTTGATAAAAACCTATTAATTAAACCATAGCTTATTTGGCTTGTAAATATTGAGGGATTTAAATTTAAGATATTTTGTATCATAAGTGTGCGGGATGGGAGGAAGTACAAACGTAAATTGTCATTATAAACTTTAAAATTTTGTATGCTAAATAATCTGTCATCTCCAGCAAACTGAAGGAATGGTTTTTGGAAACGTGTTGTGATTTAAATATAATTTTAACTATAAATATGATGTTTGTAGTCAATGAAAATATTTTTGGGAGACTTCTCGTTAAAATATAAATTTAACATAATAAATTAAGCTTGGTAGTGGTAGTGGTGGCAAGGTAAAAAATTAAAGTCATAAATAATAAAAAAAAAAACAATTGTATAAAATACTCGTACTTATTTGTATAAAATACTTATTATATAAAATATTATTATAGATGATGAATGAATGAAATAATGAAAAATATGTT
This sequence comes from Podotricha telesiphe, assembly GCA_038994665.1. Lineage (NCBI taxonomy): Eukaryota > Metazoa > Arthropoda > Insecta > Lepidoptera > Nymphalidae > Podotricha > Podotricha telesiphe. The sequence continues at coordinate 125,525 of JAOYRR010000193.1, read as the reverse complement.
ATCATAAATAGAATAAAGGAGAATATTTTTTACTATCATTTACAGAACACAATTTTCTCTCAACCCCTTAAGGTAAAGCATTAATCTTGTGAATCAAAAGACGAAAGAGGTTTCATTACGTTCCGGAAGTCGTTTGAAACTCATTTCATCTTAGTGTGGTCGAAGTTGACAAACAAACTGAGGATCAGGAGAATTTCCAAATGGTTTCTTGGTTTCACAGCTTATTAAGCTAAGTAATATTTTTTTAAATAGAGCTACATTTTTACAGAAACCTTAAATTATAACTTATATTTTGACATTGCGTTGTTAGATAAATAAGAACTGATTGTCTCCGGGAAAGATTTGCTTAAAATATTTCAATATGTTTCGTACGTGGTAAGTGCTGGTGGTAGTGGAGGTTCATTCTAATAGGGCCACCTCTTGGTCTCGACAGTGGTACCTGTGTATGGGAGAAGAGAGTGTATCCTGCCTCTGCTTGCTAACTATATCACGACCACATCGAATATCACCGATCGCAAGTGCGTCCTGCGGAAGTCGAACCTCAGGTTCCGACCGTAGGACGAACGGGGTAGCAGTTTAATTAATTCAATCCATTATAGAAAATTTTCAAACGACGCCTGTCGGTAATGAAACAGTTTTGTATGAGCTCGCTCTCCTTTGGCATATAACGACAGATACGATTTTGTCGGTCTGGGTCTGGATTATCTGGTTCAAAAACCTCTGTAACATTTTGGTACTCGGGCGGAACAATTACTTTTACATTTTAAAGTGTAATGCCATTAGCTAGTCATAAAATTATAGATATTTCTATATGTAACACACATTTAAATTCATCTTTAATTAAAGAATGATATTTATAGTCAAATGCCAGGAAGCCATAAATCATAAAGGATTACTGCTTTCGCATCGCTCAAGCGGCAACGGCACCCCGCGGCGTGTGCACTGAGTTCTGTAACTGAGCAAAAACTGGCGGGTCATAGAAGTTACTGTTTTTAAGTAATTTGAAACATCAATGAAGAAAAATAGGATAGCTAAAACAAGGAATGATCCTTATCATTTTTGATTTATATAAATATGGATGATTTGATTTCATATCATCTACTGAATTTCTCAAATTTCATTTAAAAACGTTATTTAAATTTGAAGTTTTATAATTTCGCATTGCAATCTTAATTTTCTCTAATCGAATATATAAACTAGCTCGGTCACTCAGAAAATGTGTATTATATTTTTATATTTTATTTAATAAATAGCATTCTCTCTTGCCAAACGATTGTCCGTAGAATAATCTTTGGGTAGGAGAAATGTGTAAAAATCTAGATGCTAACAACAAATATAATTTGTAAAAACCGTATAAGAGTTTCGACGTAGATGGATCTGGAAATGTAGCTGGATGTAGAACCCATGGCTTAGCGGTCATGCGCTTGGAATCAAATTTTCATACGTTTCCTAAATATGTTTTTTAAATGAGTATTATTTTAGGTTTTATCTTTATATATTATTTTTAAATAATGAAAACAATATTTTCAGTCCTACAAGAATCTATAAACACCTCCGAAGGCAGTGCTGCTGGGAAGAGTCGGTAAAAACTCAATAGTTGGAACTATTACTATTAGATTAGCATTAGTTACTAAATTGAACATTAAACCACAGTTTTCTTGTAGTTGATGTTTATAGTTTATTATTCCATGAAGATTGAAAATTATATAGAAAATGTATTATATTCTAAGCATGAAAGAATCATTCTTTATGAATAAGAAAAAAATTTATGGACGCGGAATTAATAAAATAGTGTGAAAATGATCTCTTACAGTTTAAATTTTATAGTGTTGCCATAAGCGGTGATGATATTGGAAAATATTTTCTTAAAATCACAAAAATTACAAATTATTGTTTAATTTGCGTTAACATTATAGCGTTAAAATTTATTGCAGTACATGTACAGCTTTTAATAAATCAGATCTTGGCTCTGTTTCTCGAAAGCGTTTCCTTTCAACTTTATAATATTTACTTTGCGGCTTGAGGTGTCACCGTGAATTTATACTTCAAACTGTCACACGTTACATTCTCTTATCGTACCCCATGTATACGAGTAAACAATATAATTGGAAAAGTTATGTGTATTTTTGTAATTGTGTTTCAAATGTTATTTGGATTATAAAGATTAAATAAAACTTTTTTTTTCACGCATAATCCTTGGTGGACAAAGAGAATATGGTGTTAATATACTCCATTCTCTTCTTGAATTTGAGATATTATGTTCAACTGGCGTTATACAATACTGACAAAGTAAAATGAAATAAAACCTTTTTTTTTGTTTTCTCAATCATTACGTACACAGTCACAAAATATACCACTGCACATCGATTACATTCAAATTATCGTTAAGAATGGATCAACTATTATGGTAATTTATTTTTTAATATTAACCAACTTGTACAATTTTTCTTTGATTACACTAGTTTACAAATTACATTTACAAGGAGCGACTTCAATGTAATCTGCAAAATTCGAGACAATCTAGCAAACCCATCTAGAACCTAACCAGACAAACGTCCAGTTATTAGAATTACATCCATTTTCGACTGTCTGTAACGACTACCGCTGTTGTTGTATCAACAACGAAGACGGATTGCTTAAGAAGCTATGTACGTTAATCTATCTGTGTAACAAAAGAGAATATAGAGTATTTGTTTCTTTTAATTGAGTCTACTTTAAATAGGTAAGTAAATACTCTTTATTATACTCTACAAAGATTTGGTAGACAACACTGACCTGAATATTTAAAACAGTACAATAGGCGACCTTATTGCTATATGCGATTATATATCAGTGTGACATTGCATCACAACACTTCGTTTTCCACTTTTATTCCGATAAATATAATCATTCCACAAATGGGAATCGAACCCACAATTATTGCGAATACTTTTAGTAAATTGTACCATATCATAAAAATAATAGATTTTCAAAACAGATTATAATATTATTATTTTATACTTATATATCTTTTGGACAGTTTTGATTGTTGCAAACGGTAGCTTAGCCGCGAGAAGTGTTTTTATTTTATCTATTTTACAAAGTATAATATTCGCGATATTTTGTTTAGTAAATTAAACCTTTCTGCGCTATTTGTGGCACACTTGGAAACGCGGATTATGTTACAAAATAACAAGCAAAAAAAGTACATTACCTTAGCTTAGTGTTCTGCAGTCGTTAAATTATCACGTCTATTGGTGAGTCAATGGTGCAATTTCACGGTAGAGCGGACTCGCTTCTCTTCCGTTTCAATGGCATTCCTTTCATGATATCCCGACGGACCTATCAATATGTCTTCATACATTTTAATGTTTATTTTACAACAATTTGACTCACTTGATATTTTAGGTAATTTTACCAAAATAAGAAATTCTGTGAAAAATATAATTAATTATTAATAAAAAACAAATTATTTTAAATTATTTTCTTGTTATCTCGTCCTGGATATCCAAATCATGCTTCAAAAATATTGTACAGCAGCTGTGAAATATTAATTTAGATTTTCTCTGTTTTATCGTTTGAAAACTTATAAGATTAATCATTATAACGTGTTTGTTTATTGCAACGATTAAGATGTCTTAAAAAGAACTGACTAGCTAGGAGTAGATAAAATCAGTTTTTTTATATGTACGTTTTTCTTGTTTGTTCGTACATTTTGAGCTACTTAAGGACTCTATTTCTAAAAAGACATATTTAGAAAACGTATAAAAATTTAAACGCAGCGGGATTTGAACGGTTTTCAAGAGGCGCGGTATCAATCTCCTAACGGTCTTTTTCAATTTCCTCAGTGTGCGAATAACACTTTTAAAAATGTTAAAAAAAGACTATTACTTTCTTCATTTAAGTTTGTACAGTTGAAATTTATAGGCTTAACCCAATGAATTACGAAACCGCGCCTACATCGTTCGCTAATATCGTCCCTCACCGGTCAATAAATACATCGGATAAAAGAGGAAGATTTCAAGCTTAAGATAAAGTTACCTTAAGTTACTAAGAAAATACTATTAATAAATAGCATTTTTTAAACATTTAAATAAGTTTTATTATGTTAATTGCAGTAATATAATTAGAACATATTAAAAGGTAACGTGACAGAATTACCGTTTTAGAAGATTTATTTTCTTCACGCTTTTTTCCGCATACCATACCAAAGGCGGATAGGACCTAGTGTCAAGACTCTCTGTGCTCCACTTTCCTCCCGAATACGGGACATATTTTTTATTTTTATATAAAAAAGCTAAAATATTATAAATTTTCTATTTTTAAAAACCATTTTGAATACAATTCAATGAATTCAAAATGTCGTACATTATAAACAATTAGCAAATAACTCACTAGGTTTAGTATTTAATTATAATTGCCGAGGCAAAGGCTAAGACAGCAGCAAGCTAAAATCTTAATCTCCAGCTGGAGGAGAATAGTGGTAGAAACATATGACCCCATTTCGGGCGTATCTTTGGCCGACGATATTAGACTAGACGCCAAAGCAATGTCTAGTACTTGCATTGCTTCCTAGCCACAAAAGCGTTGTCACTACAATGCGGAATGTCTTAGAAACACATTCAAGATCTTCATGCCCATATATTTGTGGCAAGCTATGTAAAATATAGATGTAAATAAACAAAAAAATATCATGAATATTGGAGAATAAGAAATGGTGAAATTTGATGGTGTAAATTCAGGTTCAAATAAATATTTATTAAGGAAGTTCGTCTTTTCGGGAAAAACAACACAGATGAAATTTGTTAAATTTATATTACAAGTATGTTTCGTGGCGCAGTGGGACGGCGAATACCTGTAATCACAATTGCTCGCGGGTTCGATTTCCACACGGTGGAAGACGACAATTTAATAATCTTTTTCTCCGCTGTACGAAACAAGATACATCGCAAGTTTGAGATCCGCCATTCAACACGCAACGTCTCGAATCGCACGAAAAGTAGAGAACGGAGTGTCTTGATATTAGGTTCTCTCCGACTACCCTGTTATGTGTAACAAAGTGTGAAGCTGAGAAAAATATAAAATCCATACTAATTACTAATATTATAAATGCGAAAGTATCTCTGTCTGTCTCTGACGTCACCACGGCGTAACCGCTCAACCGATTGTGATGAAGTTTTATACAAAGATACTTAAGAGAGAGTCTTGGGATAGGCTACGTCCAGGAATTGCATTGTTTTACGAAACAAAACCAAAGGAAAAAATGAAGGAACACCGCCAACAGCACGAAACAGCTATAGCTAACGCGGGCGAAGCTATGACATCGTGCATTGAGTTGTGGGTTCGTCCCCTAACCTGTAGAATATCTTTAAATATTTTTAAGAGGAGTTGCTTAAACAGACATAGACTCTTTCCACTCATAATGTATGTGTATGTATAAAATAAAAAATAATAATGTAAATTTTTATAGAACAAAAAGTTTCAAACTTATATTTAAAGTATTTTACATACATAAAATTTAAAATGCATTTGCCCTCTAGCCGCTATTTTAAAAATAATATTGTGGCGGACACAAATACTTCAAAATAAATAAGGATACGTGGTTGTTGCCGGAAAGGAAACGTTCAGAGGCATTCTCAGTGCGGAAGTCGGCGACACTATCGTTACACGAGTATACGGCTATACGCAAGTATTTCTGTTGGTTGTAAATAAAATGAATTTTGCTGGTAATGTGTTAAAGATTTTTATATTTTGTACAGCTTGAAAGTAATTGTTTTAAAAATTAAAAATTGATTGTTAACGATTGAACATGCTGTGTGGTTGATGCGTTTGTTTCTGTTTGTATGTTTCATGGACGTAATCTTTATTTCGTTTAAGATTATGGTACCATCACCTAACATGAAGGAATGTAACTTAAATAAGAGAAGAGCAATCTTGATTAGTATAGTATAATTACTATAGATATTTATTTTGATTTTACTTAACAAATCAGACTTGGGAGTCAAATCAGTCGCTTTATTGACTTTGCTTCACGTGAATCAACAATGTGCACATACATTTAACTAGTTATCTTTATTAAATTTATTTTATAGTAAAGCCCATTAGCTACTTTGGTTTATATGAAAGGATAAAATGATACATATTTTAAGAGATTTTCAATCGCTATGTTCAATGTCTGACAGGCAATACAATTAAATATATTTTGTAATGCCCCAACCCTTCAAAAGTAAACTTAATCCTTTTAGTGCAATATCATAACATAAATATATTTCCATTAGGTTTTCCGCTCCACTTCCACTTCCACTCCACTCCAACTACGCTTCCACTTCCGCTTCCACTCCAACTACGCTTACTATATATAAGTAAAAAATATATTGTATTTAAAACTATTATATAATATTTTCTTAAAAAGACTAACATTTTAAATAGAAAAATACAAAATTATATGCTAAAACAAACAAATCACACGAGAGCGGGAACTTGAGAAATGCAGCGAGACACGGATGTAGCGTCGATAAATTATACATATCGAGTGAACGTTACTAGCAAAATGTGAGCATTCTTCCTCTGAGATAGCAAATAACTGTTAGTCGTTAGTAAGCGAAAATCCTTTTAGGTGTACTTTATATATTGTAATTTATAAATTGTCGCATAGGCACCGTTATAATCGTGTACAATTTTGGTTATCACTTTTTTTTGTACTGGTTGAACGCCAGGATCAAGCTTTGAAACGAATTTTGATTGTATCGAATTTTATTTATTGATAATTACCAGATTGTCAAGTGTAAATTTTCAGGCAGCTCAGAGGACAAAAAGTGGGTTAAATTAACTTTTTTTTACATTGCTTCGCATCACGATATGATAAGATGTGAAGCTAATAAAAACTCGTTATTAATTTTTATTTTGAGCCCATTTCACTTTCTACATCAGTATTTCTACTAACAACAAGGATTTAAAACATTTTCAAATTTAATTGTAAATTATTGGTACAATATATACTAAATTCATTAAAGAATAGAAAGAAAAAGAACACGCAAACATTTAAGCCGATTTTAGCAATATCCTTTTACATCGACATCATTATAAGTAACGTAAAGGAAACATTCTTAAAAAGAGTCAACTAATTGAATATGTTTTCCTTTCTAAAGCATATTTGTACAATACAATTTTTTCACAATAGTCAGCGACATGGTCGTCTGGGTAAATCTGTAGTAACTTTTGTTCAGAGGCTGGTTGATCCCTGCCTCCACATATTGTTATCTGCGTCGCTTTTGTGTGCAAAAAGTTTGGGTTTTCAATATACAAAGACAAATTTTACCAACGTTTCCCAAACCTATTTCATATAAAAGTTAATGGACCAAGCTTGTTTTAATTACTTAACAGTTTCAAGTTAACAAATATGAGAGGAATAAATGTAGGTTACTATTTCTATGCTTTTTATTCTACTACTGTTCGTATTTATGCTACTATATATTAAAGAATGTATTATTTGAGTGCATACTTGGGTTGTGGGTTCCCTGAAACAGATTGTCATGTGATTGTAGTGGGACCTGTCCCACTTGGGGTAAAAAATATATAATTTAGCCATTTGGCAATTATATAGTATAGTGACACGCATGGCTTTATTACAACAGGAAATCAAGAACGCCGTGACCAGTAAGTAGCTCATGACTACTAAAATATATGTATATATTTTTAGCTTCACGTTTTGTCCCGCACATTTTAGTGTCAATATACTTCGTTTTTCATTTTTCGAATTCGACTAATTGCGTTTTGAGTGACGGAAATCAATGCAGCACTTTATCCTATCACCCTAGTCGAAATCAAACCCATAATCAACGTGTTTAGTCGTACGCTATCCTATGTAAAGGAATATTTAAAAAAACCTGCTAGTTCCTTCTTTTTTGTTTGGTGTATTGAATAGCCAAGAATTAAGAGATGAAAAGAGAAGAAAGTCATTTACCAATCAGTGGATCCATCTTGCGGATGCCGGGCCCATCGCGTTGCAGAGGCAAGAGCTCGGGGCAGTTCCTGGGACTGGCAACCCAAGAGTAGGCTGAAGGGGCCCCTTTAACGCTCGGATACACTGTCCAACCTCCTCTCAACCCAAACAAATTTGAAAAAAATCTAATTTAATATTGCCCTAAAGCCAGAATAACATTAAATTTCGTATCTGAAGTATGTTATAGTCTTATGATTAGTAATTACGGGTGGTATCTCGAGCCGCTCAAATGAGTCTATTGTACTGTTAAACCTTCAGCTAGCTAAGTCAATTACATCAAGTACGCCAGATAATGTAAATTGCACTTATGCACACTAATTGGTATACGTGCATCTCTCACGATTAATATCTTTAAGTCTTGGTAGATAGATATATCTATTAAATAACTTTACTTTAATGGTTATCGAAAAGAAATATTAACAATTCTTGTCCATCGAGGCCATCGCGGCACAGTGGATAACGTCTCACGGTAAACGTGATTGGTTATAGGTGCGATTCACACTCGGGGGAATGATTATATCTCATTTCACCGCTCTGGTGTGCGCGTAAGACTAAACGCGGCGTTTTGTGCCGCCGTTTAGAACGTAATGTCAATCGAACAATGAAACAATTGATTGTTTTAGTGGAGAACCGAGTGCTTTGACACTAGGTTTAAAAAAAAGCGTGAAGCTGCAAAATAAAAATTTATACTTCGCCTATTGTCTCTGTTGTACTTATGATATACTCTGCGGCATAAGTCACACATTACGGTTACAGCAAAAAGGTTCATCAAAACCAAAGGTTATATCACTGAAAACGACATATGTGATTGCAAAATACAACACAGGAGCGTCACACGTTTATTCAGCGTTCACATTGTTGATATTTCCATTAAAAATATTTGTAGAAATATGTAACTGACATTCTGAATGTCAATATATAATTGGTACGTGAATATTTCAGACGTTTTTCATCATTTTCATGTAAAGTTGCCGGGTCAGGCAGAAAGAAGTAACGGACAATTTTTCTGTTATGTTGCTACAGTAAAAACCAACACTGTACTTCGAAATAATAAGACCTCTTTCCTCGTATTCAATTTTAACTATATCAGCATTCTTTCTTTACACACGATTGTCACTGAATAATTAATTTCAAACAAAATAAATAATAGTTTTTTAAACAAATAAGAACACGCTTTAAAGTATTTTTAAGTCGAACGACTGTTTGTCCTGGCATCTGGTTTATGCTATGAAAACACTGTATTATCTTCTTGTTTCAATATGTTCAGTTGAAAGTTATTTTGATGTATATAACAGATATTAAATTTATAGAGCATTCGAACATACATAACTTGTTTATGACTTCCTATATCGAGTTGCAGGAGATATTGCAGCTGTTTCTATTCGAATATTTGTTTCAAATTATTAGTTGCTCATATATTTTTTTGTATGCAATGTCCTAATTATTTTTAAAATGGACCTGTATAAAAAGACATATTTAGAAAACGTATAAGAATTTGATTTGAACCCGCGCCTCTTGAGAACCGTTTTCATGCGTTCAAATTTTTCTACGTTTTCTAAATACGTCTTTTTCAATTTCCTAAAGTGAGCGAATAACACTTTAAAAAATGTTAAAAAAATGGACCTGTATAGTTTGGTTATTATATATAAAAACCCGACTTTTTTGAAAAACTTTTAACATTTGTATATATACTTGTGTGTATATGTGTAATTTCCACTTCAAACCCATTTAGTAGCCTTTTATACTACAGATACTGCATGGTCTTTAAGGATAATCTAATATATAATGTGTCCAAAATAGGCTATATTTCTCCCAATAAATCGAATTCCATTTAAAATTCATTGGGGACCTCCGCGTATCACATATTTTATAAAAGGGCAAATACTTTTTGCGAATTTATGAAGTAGTATTTACTACATATATATCTATTAAAGCAGAAACCTAGTGAAAAGATAAGTTCTTCACTTAGTCTCCATTTAGAGATTTGTTTACTAAGTAGCGGAACCTAGCGCCAGGCTTAATGTGTTCAGGCTGAAAACATAATGGGATTTGGAAATATAACAACCGTTTCCAGCAACCAAACTATTTTAACTAGACCACTATGGCGTTACTTTTCTGTTAGCAAAATTTAATTTCTTTTTTACAGCTTTACACTTTTTCAAGTTTTACACTGGTGTCAAGACACCCAGTCTCCACCCAAATTTAAAACACTGCGTGTCGTTAGCAGTTTGTCATAACAGAGTGGAAATATGGAAGTAATTTAAAAATAATCAGTTTTATTGCACCAAGTGGGGATCGAACAAGACATTACCTCACTTCGCCTCGATGGCATCTATTAATATTTATATATAATTTTGACTATATTGATACCTATGTCTAAAGTATTTATATATACCGTTATGCATTCGATATTTTGAGTTTACAACTATTAAGAAAACGTCAAATAATTAATCCAACTTTGTGAAATATCCTTCACAATCTAACTAGTGCTACGTATTCTGTTTGTTAACACAAAAGGATCAAATAGCTTTAGAAGCTGGATTTAATTAATATTTCCGATAACTTTACTGCTCAATGTCGGAAATATAATACTAAACTAGCGACCCACCGTAACTTTACTCTGATTTTGGTACAATTTAATATTAATATTCGAATATACACAAACTATATAATTAAAAAAAGTTTATTCAATATTAAAATGCTTTTACAAATACATACACACATTTAATGGTGTAGTGTAAATCACGAAATCTATTTAGAATGAATTTAAAGCTGTAGTAAAAAGAGCAATCTGAAATGGAATCAAAACTAGGCTAAAACCGAATACTAATAACAGATGACTGATTACAGTTCTAACATTAATATAATTCCACCAAATAGATATAAAAGGAACAGAAATAATAAACGTCTATTATGTTCATTCATCTTCATAATACATTTGTGGCTTTTTGGGCTAATTTATTAGTACCGTATAGTACTATTTTAGCTTATATTTATACCTCAACTTTATTGTTTTAAAATAAATTACACGAACATAGGTATAATTAAATATATAGTGCCTGACTTCTACAATTTATTTATTTATTAATTAATATTAATAAACCAATTTATTTATTTTTTTCATATTTTGGAAATACTTTCGAAAACATTATTACCAGTTTTAATTTAATAAGGAAAATATATCTCCAGAGAATTTCTATTATTTTTAAATGATTACAAAATCTCACTTTTCGTAGGTCTTTTAATTTTTTAGGCAAGCAATTCTTCGAAATACGACAAACTTGGTCGGTCTTATATTTCTAGTGGAACTAAAAAATATATTACAGATAGCCAAATTTAGCTTAATAGCTGACGAATATTCGAAAATTATAAAAAATATTACAGAAGTCACAGATATGATTCTAAGATTCTCTGCGATAAAATATTGTCAATAAAATAAGATACTGTTGTTTCATTTTAGCCATATACCATAATTTATATTTATTAAAAAATCCTCTGAGCGCGTATTAAATTATACAATTTATGTTATTAGTCGAGCCACCAGTAATCCTTTTATTGACAAGCGACGCGATAAAGTAAGGTAACAAGGGTCTAAGTTTAATTAATTCCTCTGTATTTTATACCTTGTCTGTTTGTATATGATCGGAACTGGTATTAAAAACGTATATAAGCTACTGAATTTCTGTAAAAAATTGAGTGTATGTGTATACTATACAAATATAACTGTTTTATAAAAGTTAAAAGTTGTGGGGTTACCTAAAATTTGCTTGGCATTTTGGCATCTTTAATGCTATACGTGCCTACGTGCTTCGCATTTCGCTCAGGAGTTTGCCATTTTTCTGCATATAATAAAGATAAATAGCTGGAGTTACGTGCAAGCTTACTATAAAGTCATAAATAAAAAATTACATCGTTTCATATATTTTTATGCTCATTTTAAACTGTTCTCTTCTGATTTTTGTTTTGCATTGAATAAATTATAAATATGAATTATTTATATCTATCTATCTATACTATAATAAAAGAATTAAAAAGTTGTGTCTGTACATTGAATATATTTACGTAACTGCAACTGAAGAAAATCCAGAATGGTCTAGCTAAATGATAATAAATAAATAAATGCTTCGTAAGTAAAAGTTGGTATATAGAATAGAATGGTTAAGTATTTGTATTGTTTTAATTTTTTCTCACCGGTATGACAAAGATGACCAAAAAAGTTTCGGCATTCAATATGCAACGTCTCGAATTCAGGTATGGTGCGAAGGAAGTGTGACAAGGTCCATTTTGCCAAGAATAATAAGCATGAAGCGTAAAAAATAACAATACGGATATGAAAGGCTTAGACAGAGACAAAAAAATACCAGTATATAGAAATTATTATAATTTCAGTTCAGTTTTAATGCCAACATGTAAATGGAAGTAGTCCATACTAATATTTTAATGCGGAAGTAACTCTGTCTGTGTGTAATGTCATCACGGCGGAAACGCTTAACCGATTCTAATGAAGTTTTATATAGAGATACTTGAGCGTCTAGAGATGAATATAGGCTACCCTTCTCTCATTTCATTGTTTTATGAAAAGGCTGCCGAAAAAAAGGACCCCGACCCCGCCGATCAAGACCTTTAATCTAAAATATATGTACACATTTAAAATAAGATTTTAATAACACATTTTGAGATAATTTGTAGTTTTAGCACAATTATCCTCCCCTATAGATACGCTTTTTTACTAGGGGATGGAAGCAAATCAATCATTTTATAACATTCCCCAATGGGAAGCATTTGTATAATTAACGAATATTTTTCCAAAGTAAGATTTTAACCTCAAACTGTAAATATTGGCCCAACTAAGCCACAAAGACGTGAATTTTATTCAACACAATATAAATCTACTTTCAATCATTAAGTACTAATTTAATTATTCCAGAACTTTGTTCTTAGTCACACTAAATAGTAAATACTTAGCATACTATTGGCAACTTTGTTACCTCCGATCTAACTGTAACGAGCTCAAGATAAGCGAACCGTACAACTGTTGCTAGACTGACATATTTGTAGCACCCAAGCTTACTTACAAAGTTACCTTTCACGCCAAAGAGCTACGCGTCTGCTACGATTCTTTTAATTAATTTCATTTTATATTTATATATAGTTATAAATAAGGTAAGTAAGGTATAACATTTAATTTTTATATTTCTTTGTTTGGTTATTTAAAACTTATAAGTGTATAACGTAATATCATATCTAGTTTCTATATACATCTTTTATTTTTCAATATTTTTTATTCATACACCTTAAGGAACATATTTATTATTTCTAACACTTTAAAGTGTTGTTAACATTTTTAGAAAACGTATAAAAATTTGAACACAGCGTGATTCGAAGCACACGGATATCGTTTAAACGCTCTGACCGCTACGCCATGCATTCTACATCCGGCTACGTCGAAATTCTTATAGTATGTTAAAATGTTAAAAGTATTTAATAAATAGCATTCTCTCTTGCCAAACGGTTGTTCGTAGAATAATCTTTGAGTAGTAAAAATTTGAAAAAATCTCTCAACAGATGTAGCAACAAAAATAAGTTGCAATAAAGCATATAAGAATTTCATCGTAGCCGGATGCTGAATGTCGTAGCATCTTTATTCTATTATGAAAAAAGCTCGTAGCAAATGTTATAATTGAAGTTTACAGAATTCTTTGAGTATTTTTTTTATTTCATAAATAATTTAAGTAAAGGTATACAAATATATTTCGAAGGAGGACAGGGAACGACTAGTGATAAGTTATTTACTCCTCTCCAGCTAAAGCCATCTACCGCATTCTTTTTTCGCAATATTTCAAATATTTCATTCGCAATATTTCAAATATTTTATTCGCCATATTTCATTGAAGCTCTAAGCTATGACCCATTTATATATATTAGTATAAATACAATTTATTTTTATTGTCAAGTAAAACTTGGGCATAACCCGATATCGTGTACATTATGCAGATTGAACTGTAGACTAATCGTTCGCGTACAAACCGGAGGCTATATAAACTAAGCAAACCTCATTAGCGTTGGAACTAAAATGACAAAGTAAAACATATTTCTGTGGAGTCGTCACGGCATGGATAAAGTGAGCGGTCGTAACTTGTGCACGCAACCTTGTCACACTGGTACCATTTAAATGTCTGCCATCGATCCACGACCTTTGCTTACAAACGAAATGACAACAATAAAACCGCTGTATTGTTCCTCGTAATACTTCCGAGCTTGCTAGACGAGTATTTAATGAATCTCGAATGTTCTTTCCGATTTGTGCTGAGTTTTGTTTTAGTTACGCCATTTGCCCTTGATTTATAGCTTCTTCGTATTTACTTTGACTGTAATACACCAGGATTTATTAAAAGTAGTCAGTTTTGAATGGTCGTCGTTTTAATATTTATTTTCTTTTAAGAGCATGTAATTACATATTCCTGTGTTATTTATAGGTAGATAGATAATATATAAAATTTTATGTAAATAATTTTTATGTACTCGTACTTCCAGATCATAGTAACAATAGAATTGGGTTAAAAGAATTATAAACCATTTTTAGAGGTCATATGTAAATAAATTTGAAATACAGTGTAGTACAGTGTGCAATCGTAGAAAATTGGTTTGCATATAAATAGTTTTTTTCTAAAAATGTTTATGCACTCATACATGCATCGGTTTACGTTAATAAATAAACGATATTCTACTGCACGCATGATTTTGTCTACACAAATAAATTCAAATGGTGAGAATAATAACGGAATTTATTTTGCTGTAAAAGTCTATATATTTCTAGTTTATTCTATGTACATATCTGTAAGACGCTAACTTGATAAATCGATTGAAATTTGGAAAAATGTATATGCAAATCGACTTATCAACCTATTCGTACATAGCACCTATATGAAACGACAAATTTATATATATATATATATATATATATATATATATATATATATATATCATGTGTATTTTTTAAATCTCATGATGTGTCCTTTAAGCTAATTTTATAGTAACATGTTAAAAAAGAAAAGAGAATATATGCGGATGTATTCTCTTTATTATGATATGTACGGACATATAAATCGTTAATATCGTTCATGAAAGGAAATTATAGAAATTATACTAATAGAATATTGTAAACGAGATTATACTAGATTATTCCTAAAACAAGGTTTAAATATAAATATATTTCTTCATAATATGATCGTGGGGCAGTGGGACAGCTTTTGTTGGCGGGGTGTGGGGTGTGAGTAGCGTGAAGCTGAAAAAAAAGCAAATAGAATTCCCTCGGGCAATTAATTATTTTACAGAATCGTTGGCGGACGGATAGGAAACAGGTAATTTCACTTTGAGACATTTTATTGGAATTGATTGATTGTAACTGGTTCGGGACGATAACTAACTTAAAAATAAAAAAGTAAGATTACCTCCGTTGCAATTATGGAAATTTTGCGCGAGATACTTCTTTTTGGTATCGTTTATTGGATTTGGCTTCTCATATTCTGTTTTAATTTCTTTAAATCTATTCGGATCATAATTAAACCTGTGTACAACGTTTATCTATTAAATATTAAATAGCATATTTAAACCTATTATATTACCATTAGCTTCTTTAAAATAATTAGAAAATATAAAACTTTATCCCCACTCACCCACCCACTTAATATTTATTCCAGACGATACGTATATATTATTATTCTAATCATAGATAGCTGGATTTCGATTCTCTAAGCAAAATCTTGTATCTACAAGACAATATATGATATTTTTTACATTTTAAAGTGTTATTCACACACTTATTAAAATGGAACACCGCTGAGCTTAGCGGTCAGAGCTTGTCCAACAAAGCAATCGTATTGATACATAATTTCTTTCCAAACAAAATTTACATATTGTTTAACATTTTTAGAAAACCGCGCCTCTTGCTTAAACCATTTTCAAGTGGCTCGGGTTCAAATCCCGCTGCGTTCAAATTTTTATACGTTTTCTAAATATGTCTTTTTCAAAACTCTTGTAACTAGAAATCTAAACCTTAAAAGCGGCTCTCAGCAGGCAAGTGCTACCTTAAGCTCTGCCAAATAACACAGCACCGCCTCGGTTTGAGAAGAAAATTAAATATGCAACAATATGACACAAGGTTCTTTCTGTGTGTTCTATTAAATAGATATAAAAATCTAAAGGACATTTACTACAGTTTTGGCAGTTTTGATTGCAATGTAATTTAAAGGCTTCAAGATCTTATTATTTTTTAAACTGTCCACTTTCCACCAGACACCACTCTTTCCGAGAATGGCGAAAGTCAACGCTTTTTTCCTACATGTTATGTATTACAATTTTATTTTTGGTAAAAAATATATAATTTAATATATTTTTTGAATGGAAACAGATTAACGTGTGTAACTGAAAGGGGCACGTGTCATGAACGACCATTCAAAGTAATAATTGCTTTTATCAATTGAAACAACATCGCTGTTTGTGTAACACATAAGGTCTTAAAATATTTCACAAAAAAATAATTAAGCTATTGTAGCTATAAAATGTTAACAGGATTTTTTAAAGTAATATTTCATATTTATATATTTACTGGTTCATCGATTTAATTTCATTAGTCTCTGATAGACCGAATTTCATAATATTTTCCCTAAAAAGTCATCCGTCAAAAAATATGAATCACTGAATATTTAGTCATGTTGTATTTTGAATTATTTCAAAAATAATGCGTGAATTATGATTATATGTAAAACATAACCTATTATATATATACACACACTATATTATATCAACTTTACATTTTTTCTTTCATAGCTGGGTACTCTGGGACAACCTAGTGTCAAGAGATACTCGTTAAATGGCGGTACTTAACGCCGCGTTTAGTCTTGTCACTCAAGAGCAGAGCAGTGAAAATAATTTAAATATAATCATTTCTTTGAGTGGGATTTGAACCTACAACCATCGGATTTACAGTCAGACGTTGTCACACTGCGATGACCTCCATTAATTAGATGTATTTCCATTTTTTCTTAAATTTTTATGATTGTGAGTACTAATGAATTTATGATTGTTCTTATGGTTCATATGTCATTATATTATGTATACAAATAAAAGCTATATTTTAAATACGTGCAATTATACCTTGTTAGTTCATGACTAGAAATGTTTTCGTTGCTATTGCCATTTGCAAAGTTCACTGATAACGAGGAATCGTCAGAAATATACATTTAGGTCAGTACATTAGGGTCGGGGCGCTATATTCTAGAAAATTGAATAGTATTCTGTGGAGAGCAATTTTATATTCTTTTTGCGCCGCAAAAGTTTTATGCACGAAACGTAGAATCATAGAATTTACTGAAGCTTGTAAGTAATATTTAAGGAGAAAATAAGGAACGACTGAAACGTTTAAAGAATGTTTATATCTTGTTTTTTGTTTGAAATATTTTAAATGTCTTTCTATATTTTAAAAATAGTTTTAGTATTATACTTTCTTCGACATAAAACTGTTATATGCGGAAAGTTAAATAGTTTAAGTCACATAGTAATTGGTAACCTGATTTTAAATTGAACTCTCGACCTTTTGAACACAATACGTTTTTAGGCAATAAGAATATTTTTTTTTCATATCGTTACTAGTAATAAGCTCAACTATATCGTTGTATGTTTCTTTACGTTTAGGCCGGTAACGTGATTTTAATGACCTCTCTCGCTTTAATCTTATACAATGAAAATTTTTCTATTCATTTTCTATAGTATCGTATCACAGGCAATTAATTCGTACTTCCGAAAGTAATTTATTAAGGCCATTAGGTCTCTCATTTAGCCAGACTATGATAATTCAAAGAACGCCTTATTAAATGCGAGTCCGCTACAGCGCCACTGTTGAGCTACATCGGCTTGCATAAACAATTTTACTCTTAAAAAGCAGCCTAAGTTTATTAAAGAAAAGAAGATTAAAAAAAAAGGAAAATTGAAAAAGAGAATTAACAGAAATTAAACAAAAAAAAATTTTTGCTCTTCAGTGTTATCAATCTATACAAATATAAAAAAATAAAGTGTCTCTTTGTAAAATTTAACTAACCGCTTTTTATTAAATATATTTTTTTAAATGTACACCAATGGCATGGCAAACTAGTGCAATAACAAGATAAAATAGCAATGTATTCGACAGTTTATAATCTCACAAAGAGAATTGATTAACTCTACATCAAGCATACCTCATTAGCCGTTATACCTTGGGGCAAGTAGAGCAGGACGTCCCACGAACAATATACTATTTCATGTCGCTTTGACACAATGTTCTCGAAATCTTCTTAGTTTGAACCAAGCGATTTAAACTTGAGCTTATTGCTATTTGTGTTGCAAAGATAGCTTGAAACGTTATTACGAATTCATCGTCCTAAATGTTTGTGTTACCGTTTGTAATACAATTATCATCTAACTACCTACTTCTTCAGCTAATTCATAAATAAATTTGTTGCATAAAACATTTTTTTAGATATAATATATGAGTGTGCATTATAAATTATCCCAAAACAAAAAATAAGACAAACTAAAAAAATAATATAATTATTTTTTTTAATATTAAAGTGTTAATCACACACTTAGGAAATTAAAACATATTTTTAGAAAACGTCAAAAAATTTGAATTTGAACATGCGCTCTCTTGAAATCCCTCGAAGCGCTCATACCGCTAAGCCATGCGTTCTAAATCCAGCTGCGTCGAAATTCTTATATGCTTATTAAAACTTATTTTTGTTGTTAGCATCTCTGTAGGTTTTTTACAAATTTCTGCTACACAAAGATTACTCTACTAATATTTATACTAATACTACTAATATTTATACTAATACTACTAATATTCATATTAATATGAATATTTTGTTTTAGCTTCACGATTTTTTTAGCAGAGCATCGTATGCAGTGAGAACCTAGAATTTAAGACACTCGACTCTCGCTACGTTCTCCACTTTTGTGACATTGCGTGTTGAGTGGCGGAACTCAATAACGTTCTCTGGCTTCTTACGACAGCGGAGAAATGAAAATAATTTAAATATAATCATTCCCCCGAGTGGAAATCGAGACCGCAACACCGTCAGACGCTGTCACGCTGAGCCACGACGGAATCCCACTATGGAAATAGTATGTATATGTAAATGAAATTTACAATATGTCAGACGAGCACACTGTAGTTGCGAATTTAAACTTAATTAAGATGTTTATACTTCAAATATAAATGTATCCTCGAACTCGTTAAATTTATGTATAAAAATGGAAAAAAGGGTGTTTTACTTAGATTTTCAATTGTCTGAGAAAAGAAATGTGCTGAAAACGAAAAATTATGTAAAGAAAATTAATTAATATCCAGTTCGAAGATTACACGCGCGTTTCGCGTTCAAGCACTCTGACCGCTAAGTCATGCCAAGCTACATCCAGCTGCGTTTTTCATGAAAACGGTTTTCAATGGGGCGTGGGTTCAAATCCCACAGCGTTCATTCAATTTACGTTTTCTAAAAGTTTTCAAATTCCTACGTGTGATTAACACTTAATAAAAAAAAAATTATAAGCTTTTGTTCACAAGCGTGTATGAGACGCAATACAAAATCTATATTTATATGTTTTATCTAAGTCTCGTCTAGTAAACATTAATTATAATCCATAACTCAACAACTAGCATGGCATTGCAATGTCAATTCTATTAATCTCTTCATCTATGACTATATTCGTCCTGTATTCATTAGAAGATAATAATGTGATTTAATAATCAAGTTGATCAATTCAATATATTACGTAATTTGTAATTGAATCGTTTTAATTAATTTCAGTATATATTCCGACATGCTTCTCGAGCATTAGAATACATATATGGCGTATATATATTTATACATACTGGTGAATATTTACAGTTTGATATATTTTTATTGTTTTTAAAGTGGGTTTCGTACACTTAGTATATGAAAATCATTTCTAGAGAATGTAAAGGGTCTCGAACCCGCGCCTCAAGGTAGCCATTCAAGCGCTCAGACCGCTAAGCCACACGTTTTATATGCTACGTCGTTAGTAACTAAGTAATTTTTTTTATAAGACTGTTGTTATTGCATTAATTTACTGTACCGTAACTGTCATCTGAAAATAATATGAGAAAATATATTAAGACATAGCTGTTAAATTATTCTGGTGAAATTACGTACATAATCGACGTTAATGCTCAATAGATCGAACAGTACTTCGGGTTAGGTCGATTGATTGTCCGGCTGACTAATTAGATGGCCCTTTAATTAATTGAGTCAGTCGGCCGAGGCTGGCGGACCCAATGTCGGGAAATATTTGTTAAATGACGGTCTCTAGCTCGACTTTGATATTCGGCGAAATGAATCAAATCCAATATGCCGACTTTCGTCGTCGTTTCAATTTAATTCACTAAAATCAATCATTAGGTTATTGTTTTTTTTATGTTTCTTGTATGTAAAGTGAAATAATTCATAATACAAGCTAATAATGAAACAAATATATTATTGTAGAATAGGAAAAGTGAAAGTGAAATTAAGCGAAAAATGTGTATTTAATCGAATTAGAACGATTATATTAAAGAAGTCACTGGAGTTTTCTTTCTTTTCTGTTATATATATTTTTGTTATTAAAATATCAATTACATAATCTGATACTTATTTTGTTATATTATAAAAAATATATAATGTATAATAATAAAAACAATATATTAATGCCACGTTTCGAGACAGATTTTGTTACTATTGGTAATATACATAGACATACAGTGTTTTGACAGTACTTGTACTTCTTACTATAGTTTTCCTTTACTTACATTACCTTAGTTCATTATCTTTTTCTGCATGTAATAGATGTTTTTTTAGCTTAAAGGTGTTTTCTGAATTTGGAATCCTTTAAAATTAGAATACTACATATATGTAAATATGATCCATTAAGCTGGTAACATTGTAACAAATTAAATTAATAATAGCTACTATTGTTTAATTATTTTATATAATTAAAAAATTTTAAAACGCTGAATGTAATCACAATAGAAAACATTAATGCTATAGTGATAGCTTATTAAAGAGTAATCAGGATTTTTCATAAATTTCCGATTGAATGAGTATCGGTGGTCGTATTGCGAGTGCGAGCTCATCAAAATCACATTACCGGCGTCGAACAAATCAGAGTCGGAAGATTACGCTACAACGCACTGTGAATCCTTGTTATCATAGTTTCTCAGAAAATTAAGCTTTACTATAATCGATTCTTGGATTTTATTTTAACATTTGTTTTTTAAAGTGTTACTCACACACTTAGGACATTCTACATCCAGCTGCGTCGAAATCTTATACGCTTATTACAACTTATTTTTCTTGTAACAATCTATGTACAGAGATTTTTACAAATTTCTGCTACCCAAAGATTATTCTACGAACAATCGTTTGACAAGAAAGAATGCTATTTATTAAATATGCTTAACATTTGTTTCTGTTTGTTCAAGAGGCGCGGGTTCACATCAGTTCAAACGTTCAAATTATACGTTTATTAAATATATGTGTTTCCATTATATCTTAAGTTTATATCAGCAGATGCACAGAGAGTATATTGTAGAAACACTCTGTTCTTTATGTTTCCCTAGTTACGGGACATTTAGAAAAACCGAATGTAATTGCGGAACCCATCCATGTACTTTATGTTATTCGTCGATGATTTGGTAGATTAAATTGGGTGTCAGTTTAATTAGTTATTTTAATTTTATTTCATATTTCATTATCATAACAATCTGACAAATCTTATGCGTATAGTGTTATCCGTATGTGGAGAAGTGCAGAAAGCCATTTTTAATAACTTGTTTTCGTTTTAAGTGTACGAACAATAAATTAAAAATAAACGTAATTATTTCAATGTAATTATTAAAACTAATTATTTTATTTATATTTATTAAAAAACAATTCAATATTATTTTTAAGTTAAGTGTTTTAAGAAGGAATAATGTCTATACAAACTAAAATAATTTAAGTTAATTTTTATTGAATTTTGACACGTATATATATATACGTGTCAAATATATATATATATATATATAATATGACCCGGCGAACTTGGTATCGCGTAAGAATTAAATAATGTCTCAAAACTCAATAAATTTAACAGAAAAATAAAAATTATAAATTATGCGGCCGACATTTACTTATTCTAGGACTTCTAATACTCCATACTTTAAGCGGTTTGCCTTGATTAATATTTAATTTCCGAATGCACCATGTTAGGTTACGCCTCGCTTATATGGGAAGATAAAATTGTTTTTTTTATTATTTTCCGTGCAATTTCTGTGTTTTCTGACCTTACTTGGACGTCTACAAATATTTTGAAACCTAATTTGGGCAAAAGAGGCCCAACTGTTCTTTAGTTTTAGCAAGACTAACAAACGGCATTTCATTTTTATATATTTATATAGATTCACCTCATAGATTGGGGGAACTTATTAGCTTTTTATTTCGTTTTCCACTTTCGACTTTTTTAAAGACAGTATAGTCAAAACTGCATTTAAATCTGTTAAGCCGTTCGTGAGATTAACATGCACAAACAAACAGATAAACAGATAAGAAAGTTTAAAAAAATTGGGGTCTACTATATTAATAAATGCACCTTATAATATTTTTTCATATATCTTCCATGTATAGACAGCGATCAGTTAAAAAAATATTCATTCATTTACAGATGTGCTAATCAATTAAATCATCGATAAAGTATACAAATTTTACAGTTGCTTACTGAACGTCATGGCTCTAATTCTGAATAAAAAGCCAGACGTGATAAAAACTCATGAAAGAAGCTCAATGGGATATCTCTATATTTCTTTATTTCAAATAATATTTTTAGTATTGCAATTGGATATTTTCTTTTTTTTTTGTATCGTTTTATCTATATAGTATAATATATTATATTATAAATGAAGAAAAAGCTTTTAATACTTTTTTACGAAAATAATCGGACGCAGGAGTATGAAATTTGGCATTATATGCAATAGAAACGTAATATTTTTCATAGTAACGCATTTTAAATACAGTAAATTAATGAAATAAATATAACACACATGCCTTAAATTTCACACCTTTACAGAGAGATGTCAACACGTTGCATCGCATACATATTTTACGCTTCAACGGGGCCGCAAATTCATATTAGATGTAACGCATTTGGCGACGGAAAATTAAAGAAAATAGTGACAGATCAATTGACACTCAGTTTTATCGACATATATAAAAACTTTATTTTTTAACCATACATGATAGATATTTATGCATATATATATTTTTGCATTTGAACTCTTTCAGCTATGATGCCCATTTATCATATCATATCGTACATATAAAACCACTCGAGTATAATGTTTATGTACTAATTATAATTTTTCAAATCATTTATAGTCTTTTTTTTAACATTTTTTAAAGTATTATTCGCACACTAAGAAAATTGAAAAATACTTATTTAGAAAACGTATAAAAATTTTAACGCAGCGGGATTTGCACCCGCACCTCTTGAAAACCGTTCAAGGTTTGAAAACCGCTCAAGGTTTTCAAGAGGCGCGGGTTCAAATCCTGCTGCGTTCAAATTTTTATCCGTTTTCTAAATATGTCATTTATAGCCTTTTTCTAACAAAAGTTGACTAAGAACACTAGCTGTCAGTGCCAGTTAGGTTGTATTTTATATATCTGTTATATATGTAGTTGCATATCTCCGAATACAAAAAAAAGGCGAATAGAATGACAAATAATTTGGTTCTCCCTATGTATAACGGAAAATCAATAGAGGGCCAAAGATTGGAAAAAGTATTTAATGCACAAAGCACGTTTGTCCTTACGAGTAAATAAACTAATTACAGTAACTATAAAATAAATCGAAGATTTTATAAACATGAACAGCGAACGTTCATTTATCTTCGAAGTTTCTAGGAATGTTTATTTTGAGCTATTATAGCAAATAATGATACCTTGTTAGCAGTCATATCGCGAACACAGAAATGCAATATTTCTGAACCATACCATATAACTTGCAATATAATTATGTGATGCAAATGCAATGCACCTTCTGAGACATTTTTATTGCGAGAAGAGTTAATAACGCTTAACGTGAAATTTAAATGCTGTAATTTAAATGTGCAGCGTGCTCCGCACAGTTGGTACATTTAATTTCGTGATGGATGACTTTTTCTTACGGACGTAGGTACGTTATGGTTTCCAAGATTTCTAGGGGTAGGTTGCAAATTGGATAGAATATGTACAGCTTATATGTATATATATATTTTTTAACATATTTTAAAGTGTTCTTTTTAAAAAATTTCTACGTTTAATAAATATGTATTTTTTATGTGTATATGCTGTGAGTTATTTATACATTTCAATTTGATGAAGAAATTATATCGTAAATGGGTAGAGACTGACTTTAAGCTAGATCGGTGTTGGTTCTATCCTCTTTCGTTAAAATGGAAATACAAAGCGCGGCGTTGAGTTCTATCACTCTACACCTGTTATCTCTATGCCATTATTCCAGCATAGCAGTGTATGTCATACCGGAATAAGCTTATAGCTGAACCTGATATGAACCCAAATAAGTATACTAAATTTATTTAGGTTTACAACTTTAATGTTTGCAGTTTTCATATACTACTTAAACTGTACATAATCTGCTTGAATAATTTCTATCTCCTACTCTAGTATCCTAATAGTATTAGGATATTTAACATTTTGCTATAGTACTATATTTCGGACATGCTAAAAGCTTTAGTATTTCTGCGTAAATATTAGAGCAATTTAAATATTTAAACGTTCTTCGGTGTTTATTGTATGACACAAAGCTTTAATTATATGTAATAATATTTAAGAAAAAGCTTAAAGTGGAACAGCCAATGAAAAACTTAGTTTCAATATATTTCAATAATATATAATAGTTTCAATAATATATTCTTTGAATTATATTTTTAGCGTCACTCTGTATACCGTATAACAAGGTAGACAGAGAGAACCTAGTGTCATGACCCTCCGTTCTTCAATTGATAAAAATAATTCCAATATGATCATTCCCCAGAGTGGAAATAGAACCCACAATCATAAACGTTTACAGTTAGACGCTGCCCCACTGCAACACGGCGGCCTGTCTATTAATTACATTTCTTACGTATATAAAAGTATGTCTATTTTAAATCTACTTGATATACAAGCAATTACGATATAATATTAATTGTACGTCGCTGAACGTTTCCATTTGTGGCGCGTGCGGTTGATGCTGCGACATTCAGTGCAGCAGACAATACATTAGAGACCACCAACCACTTTACCACAAAGAAGACTTGTTTTCATCGACTAAATAATTACTCGACCAAATTATCAAATTATTATGTTAGTTTTACACATTCTGTACACATGTTTCGATGTATATTAATGATAATTTTATTTTTTTTTCTCTATCTGAAACGATAAAGCGAGGCGTCGAATTTTGCCAACACGCACTTAATGTCTAAAAGATTGGCGGTAAGTGAAGAGCGGAATGTCTTGATACTATGCTCTTTCACATTTAACTACCCTGTTAAAAAAGAATAAACGATTCATGTAGAAGTATAAGAAATAAAGAAATTCATGTAGAAGTTTGATCAAAATGGATTACAACTTCTACTAAAATTTTACAATTGATGACGCCCGTGGGCCGCACCATCATAGTTATTATAGAGATGTTCTTACCGGTCTTTTTAAGATAAAAATTATATAATATTGTGTAAATCTGTAAAGTATATACAATTTCACACCCAGCGGCTGCTCAATGTCAATTATTGTCAGGTTTGACGAAACAGGCATCGGGCGGTTATCGGGCGCTCCTCGATCGTAGATAAATGAATTATGTCTGGCGCCGTCATCCATCACTGTCGGTTATTTTAAGATAAAACTTGTAATGTGCGCAGGTTGCTCGTTTCACCAACATTTCGTAGAGTCGGAAGCTTATAAAGCCTGACATATCTTTTAGCAAGTGTTACGTTATTTTTACCCGATAATCGAGGTAGTTAGAAGGAATATTGTTTATTAAGAATAACGACGCCCTTCTGGTACAAATTTAATCCTGACTCTATCTTACCAGATCTAGTAGAACAAAGCGCGGAGCTTTTAGGCACCTACAACACATTGAGTTTAAAATATAGAAAACGGAAATCTGACCTGTCGCTGTCCTCTGTCCATCGTATATAATACCAAAGATAAAATATTGTACAGCAATTAGGCTTACCTAATTTGTAATAGTATTAATACTTTTATGCCTCAGAAAATTTTAAATTGTATCTGTATTTATATTATTTTTGATAATGAGTTACTTGTAATATGCGCTTCACAATCGATAACACATAATAAAAAAGTGCTTAAGCAAAGTTCAACTCAATATTACCTAATACTGGAAGACTGTTCTATAAAAGTAGGTTTTCAAGTTGAGAAAATTTGAAGTAGGTACTACGACTTTTAACGTTTTCTATCGAACTTTATCGTCGTCCCGATTCAATTACATTCATTGAATGCAAATCTTTAGCGAAAGTCGAGTCTGATTGAATCGATTACACTTTTACCTTTTCAATACGAACTCAAATTGAATGTTTCAAAGTAAAATTACCTGTTTACTGCGGTCCAGCGACGGGTCTTTGTTTCCCGAAACGATTGTAATGAAAAGCTATGAGGCTATTAGGAAAATGTGAATACATTTCCGAAACGCATCGCACTGAACAATACTAGCGACAGTAAAACATTTTAAGATCCAGCGTTTTATTTCTCTTCGAATGCGCTTCGCTCGATTAAAGCTATATGCACAAATATTATCCTTTGAAATTCATATTTTAAAGTACTTACTATAAGTGCGCCATTTTAAACGTACACTGTGATGCAGTTTACAGTATAGTATAGTAGCTATAGTAAAGCAGTAATCGTTGAAATAGTATTCTAATATTGGATGAAAGTTTTACTACTGAACTTAGTATTTCAGTATTTAGGCCATTTTTTAGGTATATAGTATATACTTGTTTTAATTTGTATAAAACGCTTAATAACTTGCCTTGCCTTAGGTGTATATAAAATATCGCGGTTAATTTCCAGCCGGATACAGCGTTCAGAATAAGTGGTGCTTAAGACTGATTGGAGTCGTTTAAACTGTAATGAATTTCTTTTATTATGTTCAGTAAATGTTAAAAAAAATTGGATGTCACAAATTAGTTTTTTTTGTATCATAACCCATTAACACTTTTGCAGACTAGCCAAAGAGCTTCATAATAATCACACTGAGAAAACAAAATGCTCAAATTAAGGAGCTCGACGCTGTGCCTGGTTCTTACGACCCCAGTGCAGGCTTGAGGGCCCCTTTAAGGTCATACTAATGCCGCTTTCGAAATATAGTTAGTTCTAGACAGGCCCAAATCTTTTAGTAGGTTATAGATCGATTTCGCTGTTATAACTCTCACGCCTTCTGAGTTCTACCGCAAACAAATTAACTCTAAACTTATTCCTGGTCAGTAACTTTGAAGTAATTTTAATGTGTACAAAACCCTATATAATAAAAAAGGGATGATCACTTCTATATCTAAGTAATTTTATAATTCTAATTCGCCATATCAATTGTGCTAGCGTAGACATTTAAAATTTCTATCTTTGTTACTATATTATATTTGATTAACATCAACTTGATTTAATATTTTTAAGTTTACATATTTAGGAAATTTTTGGGTTTTTATTTCATTTTAGAAGTCAAGGAAAGAAAAAGGCCAAAGGTAAAGTATTTTTAAAATGCTTATTATTGTGTTGATTTTTTATGTAATTTTAGTCTTAGAGCCACACGGAAGGGATGGCGTACCCTTCTCTCCATCTGGTCCTACGCGAGTAATAAAACTAGTGTCAACCCGACTGCTCACGTGTTTTGAAAATGTTTAATTGATCCGTTTATTGCTGCAAAAAGAGACCTTTAATTTAACGGCACGTCACGCCACGTCAAATTAAAAAAAGAAGACCTTTCAAAAGTAGGTAATTTTAATACCATTATTACTTTTTACTCTATCAGAAACTACAATACTTAACGCTTGCGCTGTTTCGGATTACTAACACAGACCGTTTGCTCAATGCGAGTCGGTCGACTCATCTTAGTTTTTTTACTACAAGCAACCGATAGTGTTGTACCGCGTCGTTGTAGATACAAATCGCTACGTGAAATGTATACTTAAATTATTTTTGTCTATTTTAACTTTATTTTATAGTGCTATATTAAAAATGCATTCAATAAAACAATCATGATACAATACTTACTAGTGCATAAACATTTATCTATAAATACTGTTTCATTTATTTAAATAATGTATTAGTCTCATTTATAATAAAAAGTATCTACTTTAAAAACCAATGACATATATCGCAATTACACTATTATGACACAGGCTGTTGATACATGTCTGAGTTTTAGTGAATCCTGTTTATTTGCATGTGTAATTTCATTTTTCAGATTCATGTTTCAGTCACGGATAATTGTTTTTGTGTGTGAGTGTGGAAAGTATTTGCGTAACTAAGAATTCCCCCCGCTAAAAATGGCAGACAGTTTACATCGGAAAAGATCGCCAAGGCTACTCCGTGTTGTTCTATGAATTTCAGTATACCAATCAATTTCCATTTTTATAGGAAATATCTTAAAAATAAATAATGGCGAAACTTACTGATTCGCAACACAACAATTTGTCCTTAAATTATATTTTTTATTTCATAATAGAATAGATAAGAAATAAATAAGCTTTAATTTATTAAATCATTTAATAAAATAAGTGACGTATTAATTTCATAATCAGAACACATTTTAAGAGCAGTCATTGCCTTTTAAAATTATATAACAATAGACAAATAAAGTAAAGGGGCTATTTTCAGTATTTAAAAATTATAATAATTTATTAATGGCATATAATTAATTACGAAGCGAAATTCGATGTAACCTTATTTGAAACAAAATGGATTGTTTTAGTTAAACTTAATATAAATATGTATATTTTTAATAACTATTTACAATTTTTTGCATTTTAAAATCAAACCGGTGACTTTAATAAGTTAAAAAATGAGATAAAATTTGATAAAATAAAACTATTTGTATATGACATTGTGTAGAAGCACAGACTCTCAAACCTAATAAATAAAAATTACCGTACAAGCCCCAACAGATCCTCCATCCAAAAAAAGAAAGAAATAAATTGTAAAATAAAAATATTAATAGAAAAACGAGGTTCAATATGAAAAATTTTAAGGCCATTTTCTATTACCACACCACCTCACAATCCATCAAAAACGTCAGAAGTGTAGACATAAAACTCTAAATCTATAAAGCTTTGTTGAAAAAACGGAAAATATATTTTGAAAGTATGTGTCAGTAGAACATTGATCCTTTTAAATGTATTATGTTTATATTTAATAAAAGACGATTCTTTGATAAGAACTTTCTTAGCTATACATTGTTATTTCTTTGACGCCATATTTAAATAAAATATTTAAAATAAATAAGTTGATGTATTCAACCAAAATTAAACTGGCATTTTTCGATCTAATGAAACAGAACGAAATTTATTGAAAAATATTTACTCTGAATCGTTTTAAGTACATTTTAGAGACAATGTTCTACGAAAAACAATTTTCAATACATATTTATATAAAAATGATGATTAACACTATATTTTTATGATATTGTTTTTCATAATATAATATATTTACTATGCAGATAAGGTTTTCACATGAACTTTAAGTACAAGTATTACAAAGTTATGTAAAATCGTAACAATCTTCAGACCGTATCCTCGCGTAAATTCATGCGTATCAAAATATATTACAAATACATTTATATTTCAATGTAAAGAAATTTAATGTAGAACAAAGCCGCGGGAAAATATCAAATTTAAATAAATCAGGAAAAAAAAATTATTTAAAAATAAATCACGAAAAAATTTAAATTTAAATAAATCACAGTTAAATTACACATTTAATTACCTTGACTGTAAAAAAAACAAAAGTTTATAACATATAACACTTTAATATCAATGTTCTAAAATTTACTACATATACAAGTTACAAGAGCGATATTCAACATAAAACGGTGTAGTTCAACACGACTTTGTCCTACATTTCATTTAAAAGAATAGAAAACTGTCCATCTGTTGAAAGGTAATATTGCGATATTAAACAATTAAGACTTCATAGTAGGACTAGTTTATTGTTCATTGTGCCGTTTAAATAAAAGTTTTAATTCGCGTACGTTCCTTTGATGTCTACATACATTTTTCCTTTTACAACAATGTTTCAATGTTTAGAAGGGCGTTTAATAAAATTTATTTATCTACATATGTATGTATATATATATATATATATATATATATTTGGCGCAAATGGCACAGGATGCAAGTATTGAAAATAATTTTCCAATATAATAAGTAAGACGTTCAAAATGAAATACGGCCATCGCCTCCGACTTGACACACTTCGTCAACATCACTCTGCATACTTCGGCTGGAGACATTCGAGCACCTAACGTTAAATATAAGGAAACAATGTTTTGAACAGAGGCAGTTGTTGATTTCGAAGAAGTTGCACAATCCAGTAAGGGGACACCGTGAGTTTGTTATGTAACAAATGCTATATAAATATATATATATATATGCACAAAAAGCCATATTTTATTTTGAACGTTTATATTTGTAACGTACAAAAAAATTAACTAGAAATGTACAAATCGTCAGGTAAGTACGTACATACAAATACTAAGCGTGTCCGAAGCATGGAATGAGATGAATCTGAATAATTAAATTATTATCAAGCTCGTATTTGAGTAACAATGATTTAGATACCATGCTATTTGCACATCGGTCGGTTGTAAACTTAACTAACGAATAGCACCTATACAAATATCGTTGGGATAATACTATAGAAGTGGCTTATTAAAAATATACAGAAAGAGATCGCTAATGATTGTACCGTCTCCCTCTTTCCAAAGTATAAGTTATAAAATAAATAAATATACGTATTCCTTATATTATCCCTTTTGATATTGAGTAGTATGGCTAAAGATTTTGGGCAAGCAAAATTATAAGAACAATGTATTAAGCTACAAAATTAATAAGAAACATTACAATCTAAATAAACGTCCCATTCACTATAATGGAATATCCAATAAATCATTTTAATATCTCTGATATATTACACGTATCTTAATTAGATATTTCTCAACAACGATACTCTGACACAGAAATATGAAAAAACAACTTTACGTATTGAAAACGCCCACAGTTTATAACTCGGACTGAACGATACCACCTTAAGGGTTGCCAACGTTTAGGAAACATTTTGTTCATCTTCAAAAATATCACTAGAAAGTCACATAAATACAATTTCTATAGTACTTTAATATAAAAAAACACAATCACTATATTTCGGAGAAACGATAACTTTCCTAATCGTATAGGCGACTACCGCCACAGTCTGGGAAGCTTCGCACACTTTTGTTCACGGTAATCAGTTGGCAATTCAAGGCATCGTCACAACACATACTTTGATAAGTTTATGCATTTGTTCCAACAATTTAGGTTTTATATAATGCTATCCATTGGACAGTTCGTCTTTAAGCCACTGCGGCACTGGCCGACCCAGTCTGACTAGCAACTTTGATAACGCTGTATTATGTTGAGTATAATATCTTCTCAGAAACTTTGTCGATACTTCATCCATAGGTGGGTATATTCTGCCTTTTGACTTTCCGAGACATTTCGTTTTTTCATTACCCGTCACTTGGCAGAAAAACCCTTTCTTTGGGTCGTATCTGAAACAATTTATTATTAACAATAATATTATAATACTTAAACTTAAGTAATTTTAATAACACTCTTAGACTATAGATTTACCAGCCAAAATAAACTAAAGATTAAGATAGGTGTGTACCCTACTTCAGTGCTCCCATAATCTGATAGGATGACAATTCAAAATAACTGGAGAGGTAGGTGTAGGGCAGGGTCTAAGCGCTCTTCATGGCACATTGTTGAAACGTTGCCAATTTCCTGTTCCCGAGCAAGTTGAAACATATTCATAGAAATATATTAAGATTCAAAATTTTACGTCCTCGAGTGGCTATTATGCAATTCTAAAGAAATGCATTTATTGAATTTCATGGGTATTTAAAGTTAGTTCATAAGAGATGTTTCTTTGAAGAAGAGGTGTTTCTTTCAGACGCTCAGTATTTATGGGAGCAATTACAATATTATTTTATACATAAGTTGATGTAGAACGGCATCGTGCCTCGAGAACACGATATCTAAAAGACAACAAAGGAATAAAAGGTAAGTTCCTACTTAGAAACTAGACACCGTAAAAGCATAAATATAGCTCGAGATAATAAACTAAGATAAGATAACATTTCCTACTAGATATTGTTTCGCAAGAAAATATTATTATTATGGTAATAATACATTTTTATATCCCATAACTTAATCAGGACGGGGACTGCCTGTCCCCATTTGTATATACCGATGCAAAAGTGAAATTTCACCGCCAAGTACACCGCCATTAAACTAAAAAAAATATAGAATCCCAGTCCCATCGTGTCGCAGTGGTACAGCGTCTGACTGCAAATGCGATTGCTTGTAGGTTTGATTCACTTCCACTTGAATGATTAATTATATTTAAATTATTTTATCCGCTGTGATCATAAGGTCAAGTTCGGCGTTAAATTCCGCGACTCAAAACGCAATGTCTCGAATTCGGGCGGAAAGTGGAAAACGGAGTGCCTAGTCAAGCTGAAGCTAGTGTCAAGATACTCCGTTCTCCATTTTCCACCCGAATTCGAGACACGTGTGGCGGAATTAAGCACCGCAATCTGTCTTAGGTACCAGAGCGGAGAAATGAACATATTTTTTAAATATACTCATTGCCACGAGTGGGAATCGAACCCTCAACCAATTGCGTTTACAGTTAGACGCTGTCCCAAAGCGCCACGCCACGGTGCTCTTTCGCTTCTTTACTATATATATGCTATATGCGCGAGCGCATTCAATTGATTTAAATTACTTATAGTAACAATAAATTAGCTTAAGAACAGGTAGGTAGGTTCATATCCCGCTCTGTTCTAATATTTTTTAATACATCGTAAAATTATGGCAAACACTTACTTGAGTAATTTATTGTAGTCCAAGTGTGGTATTTTAAGGAATTTCTGTAGTGTATTCATAACGTCAGCGGGCTCTGAACGTAGGAGCGACCCGTCGAGGATGTGGATCTGGTGCGAGCTGAACTCCGCTAGCCACCGTTCCAAGTAATGACTGTATTTACCAGGATTTAGGCAGCGGTTTCTAAATATGATGTAATAAATACTATAAATGATTTAAACGTAGTGTGTTCAATATTTTCTTTTTATTTTTTTTTAACGCGCTTAATATAAGAAAAATTGTTTGGATTTAAATAAATAATATCGACCTTTTAAAGAAGTTATAGCTGAAGTGCTTAGACGGATTCAAAAAGATGCAAATTCAATACAACCCATAACGCAACATATAATACTTCACGATGTACGCTCCTATATTGTATTTTATGTATTTATTGTTATGAATATAACAATATGTGTATTTAATTATCTATAAATTATAGTAGTTATAATAGTAGAAATCCGATTGTCCGAACTAAATGTAGTGGTTAGATATGCGGATAATCGAATGTATTATTGTAATTAATGAAAAAAAAAATAAAAATTTAATGAAGAATCAATATTTTTTTAAAAATTTTAGGCGAATTTTAAAATCGAACTTGTGTGCTTACGAACACTTTTTAGTACTGTCTTTCATTCAAATTTTACACTACCGGGTGGGTGTATATAGTTATATAGCTAATGCATCCCGTTGGTATTCCGGATAACCACGAGGTCTTATAACTGAGAGCCGGATAATCAGTTTGTAGTATGTTGTGTCACGTACATTATAAAAATATTAATAATACTATAAATCGCTAAAAATGTGAACTACAAATAAGCCTTAGTTTATAAAGTACATAGAAATTTCTTCTAGATTAATACACGTATGTAGGTATTTGAAACATTCTATACTAAATTTTTTATATAACTTTAATTGACTGTCAAACCTTGTCAATTATATATTTATTAATTATATGTGTTCACCAAATTGCCAATCAAATAAGAACATATATTTGATATCCTTTGTTGACTTAGTCATATTCATATGAAGATAATTTCTTTATTTTTTTACTTTACGCTTTTTCCTGCATTGCTTTCTACCCGAAAGAGACATCTTAGTGTCAAGACACTTCGTTCTCTACTTTCCGCCCAAAATTGAGACGTTGCTCAATTTTGTTGAGTGTCGGAACTCAGTGAAGCACTTTGCCTTGGGTACCAAATCGGAGAAATGAAAATAATTTTAATATAATAATTTCTCCGTTGAAATAAACGACACATTTTTAGTAGAAAGCAACGAAAATTGGTATGGCATAATTAAAAAAATTCGACACTTAAAATATTGATTTCAGTCTTCGCAACATAGGAATAAACCACTCTGATATATTTACATAATCGAAAAAATCATTGAATTTTATTTCATATTTTAATAATTTTCTTGATTTAATATTTATTTGATTATTCTTAGTGCACCAACGGCATCTTTACTATTATTATTCTCTTGTATAAAAATTATGATCTGATAACCATTAATTAACAATGACATTGCTCTAATTCTAAGGAAATGTTGATAACGCTGAAAACTAATTTACTTTACATAGAATTAAAAAAAAAACACAGACTCACCTGAGATCTCGCAAATGTTTAGGTGCAGAATCATTAGCCGTGATGACTGTGTAGAATGTATAGTTGTTAGCGACGGGGTCCCCATGCGACCGTATGTGTTGGTACCATGAATACGCCCTAGGATAAAAAAAAATTGTCTCATTTATATATCCAGCCACGAAATCAGTGGTAACATGCAGATTTTAAATATAAAAAGTGTAAAATTGAATCGATAAAAATAATACTCTTAAAATTTCAATCAAATATTCAGATGAAATTGAATAATGTAGTCAATATAGAGAGCAGAAACCGTCGGTTATTTGGAACGTGCAAATATACTAAGGACTATAATTACATATAGTGATATTATAATTATGATCTAAGCTAAAACTTTCGCAAACTAGTTAACGGCAAAAACATTAGTTGCACGGGTTTTGATACTAATCGAAAACTTATAATTTTTTTTGTATTTAAATTATATATAACCGATCAAAATAATATTTATTAACATTTATTCACACTTCAATAGTTAAGTTTGTCTAGACAGTTAGTAGACAGGGTGTCTACCTGTGACCACGGACTACTGTAAAGTGTTCGAAAAGTCGGGTTCTAAAATGTATTTTCGAATAATAATATTATACGCGATTAATCCGGTTAAAAATATTTTCATTTCAAAATGTGTAATAATCGTGAAAATCAAAGAACTTATTATGTGTAAAGATCAATTCTATTAACAACACATATGGTAAGAATACACTGCTAAGTTTAAATAATTCAAGAAGTTTTCGGAATTTGATTAAAAATTGATCCCCGAACTCTAAACAGACAGACAGACCTGAAAAGTTTTACAAAGTAACCTACAGTATTGTTATCGGCAAATCGCAATGAAATACAGAATTCTTATAAAAATATAGACAACAAATTTAATCAAGCAATCTTACTTCGAATAAGAGAAACATTACGCTTCAGGAGAGGTTTGGTCGAAGTAATTTTGAGTTACTCGATTATGTGTTTGTATAACTTTGTAAATAATAAAAACGAAATTTATTATGATATATATTTTTAAACATTATTTTCAATAAAGAGACAGAGGTCATCGCGGTGCAGTTGGACAACGTCCGACTACAAACGCGATGGATGTGGGTTCGATTCTCAGCCGGGGGGAATGGTTACATGAATTATGTTAATTTTCTCTCTCTGGTAGGTTAGGCACATCGTTGAGTACTCAATACGCCCCAGGCGAAAAGCGGGAAACCAAGTGTCTAAGTACCATTCAGTTTTCTCTGTGGGTATACCCTGTGGATGGGTAGTGAGTGAGTATAGCTATGCGGGCTAAAGCATGAAGTTGAAAAAAAATATAAATGTACATAAATATACTCATAAGTAATATTTTAGCTGTACAATACAACAATTTTAAGCAGCTTTATGCTCCAATATTATTCTCTTTAAAGCTAAAAGTTTCAAATCAATGGCTTTGTTGTCCATTAAAACATATTGAAATTCCAAATAGGATATTGCAAAGCTTGTAATTTATAGAATTGTATTATTTTGTTGTTGGAGGTAGAATTAATAGATTTATAATTATTTAATAATTAATTCATTCCATAATCGCAAATATAACAGAATAACATCCAAAATAGCGGCAACCGCAAATATAATAACGAAAAGCAATACTAAAATGTATCAAATAGTATTATAGATTTTATTCAATAGATACATTATAGTTGTATATTCAATTTTCATTTCTTTTTATCAGTTTCACGTTTTTCCCGCATTGCAAGGGTATTCAGAGAAAACCTAGTGTCAAGACACGTCGTTCTCCACTTCCCGCTCGAATACGGGACGTGTGTTGAGTGGCGGAACTGAACGCCGCGCTTTGTCTTAAACTGGCAAATTAAAATAATTAAATTATGATCATTCCACCGAGTGCAAATCGAACCCACGACCAATCTCGTTTACAGTCAAGACGATATACCACGACGGCCTCGAAATTTTCAGTAAATATAGTTTTTAATAAAATTATAGGAAGCTATTACCTACACAATATTTTTATACATCAACGGCATAAAGTGCCATCATTGAGGAATGAGAACACATGTATAACAAAATACGATAGTTGTGAGTTTAAAAGCTCTAGGAAGAAAAAAAATATTTCTCCGTCCTGTTTAGTATGAAAAAAACAAAACCCGACTCTTGATTCTGCTACTTAGCACGCCATATATCCAAGTGAGCGAAAAGTGGAGTGTGTTACTTATTAACATAAAAAGAACGAACTAGATGATTTCGAAATAAAGAAACAGAAATATGTACATATTTTTAAATTCGCTATACTTATAAAAGTTTTCAAGCTACAATAGTGAACACAACATTATCGAGATCGATAACAAAGTGTAACCTCAAGGGCATATGGCAGTATCGTGTCGTTTAAATCTCTTACCTTTTTTTATTTAGTCTTTTTTTATTGTTTTTTTTTATACTTGCATAGGCTGAATTTAATATTTTAGTAGCTTAAGACAAATATTATTACTTATATATTTTTTGCACTAAAGAGTCCTCATGTTATTATAAACCTTTCCACTGCACCTAAACCGAACGCTTTACCGATACAGTTAATTAAATAAGTCGAGTTAAATTGTTTGTAATAGCCAGTTATTATTTTGAGAAATCAATTATAATATAAAGTCAGATTATTGAGCAAACATATGAAATACACGCTTACTTTTCAAACTCGTCCTTCTTTAAACAAGTGTAAATATGATTCAATATTCATAATTATCTATATAGAAATTAACATTAATAGTGTCTTTATTTACTTAAAACTTAAAATTATATCATTTGAAAAGCTTTAAGCTTTCTTGTGTAAATCAATACCAAATTAGAGAAAACATGTAATTTGATTAATAAGATTTATAGCCATTGATAAATTGTATTACTAAATATATTGTTTGAGTTTGTTCAATAGTATTTTTTTTATTATGAACTTTGTATTTAAATACAATATATACCCCCAGTGTAATAAATGTTAGCAAAATATACAAAAAAATATATAAATAAAACGTACATTTAAAGATACGTTTAACATCCAAATGTTTATATACAAAAACGCTCTCAAGAGAAATGTAGAGGTATTAGTCGAGGAACATTAATTGCCTGTTTAGGGAGTGATACAGTGGGACGAAATTAGCCGCATGTATTGCGGTAATTTTGCACAGAAAAAAAAATATATTCGTTCTAGCCGCAGATTTGCTAGGATATTTATGTAGCTATTTACATGAACCTGGATTACGGAGGAGAACGAAAATTAACTATTAAAAGCACGTCTTTTGAAATAAAGTTTTACGGAGTTTCATTTCTTCTAAGAACCGTAATTTTATGTAATACAGTGAGCCAAATAGGTAATTTGTTTCTTTATAATATATGTAGTAATTAAACATCCACACGATTTAAAAGTATATTTTATTTACTTGGTTCAAAGAATATTTCGACTCTTTAACATAATGCCTTCGTTAGGGAAATGCTCAAAAATTTTAGGCACCCCCAAACGTTACTCGAAGTCCACTAAATTGACGTGACCAGTCCCATCTATTTAGACTGTAATTTGACAATCAGTCAATGTCAAGACTTCCGTTAGGCTACATTTTGTAACTACATTTTTAAAAACAATGAATGAAATAGAAACAAAATAATGTTTCTAAGAATTAACTTAAAATTTGTTGTAATGTTATCGTTATGTCACAGTTTATTCTAACTGAGCAATGAGACCAACTTTGTACATTAAGCGGTTAACTGTTTAAAGTTAATTTTGTTTTCCGAGATAATACGTAGCATTTCAATTAATTTACCAAATTTGTTTACAGTGTTTGGATTATAGCGAATCTATTTAAACAAAGCTTTGTAAGTAAACTACGCATTTTAGTACTACGGAATATGATACAGATATTTTTTTTTTGCTATTAATAAATAAGCATATTAAATTTCCGAATAAATATTGTGAACAGATTTGAACCTACAACATGTAGGTAAACCCGAGTGTAACTTACATCACTATACTATACGTTTCCTACCTGTGTAACTTACATCACTATACTATACATCCAACTACCCCAAAAATTCTATATAGACGTTTATAACTTTTAATTTTAGACCTTCTGTACGAAACTTTTTATAAGCCCAAAGATTTGCAACAACACAAATTGCCATTATCTATATTTTTTTACGATATACAAACTAATATTTATATGCAATTAGAATTATTAGAATTACAATTAATCTCTAGAAGCAAATACCATAAATAATCTTAGCATAATATAATTATTTTCTAGGTTTTTTGTATATAATATCACATATATACGTGTCTTCTTACCTTTTCGACGGTGAAATCAAGATGGCAATAATCTTTGCGTTCGGCAGTAACGCGTGAGCTCGTCGCGGCACCAGATCTCCATCGAAGTAAGTTGCCGATTTCTCAAACGTTATTTGAGTAGAGTTGCTTTGACTCGGCGGGAAATAGTTTAAGTACCTGTTTTAAATATATTAGATACATTAGGCTTGTGCGTAAAAAAAAAAGACAGAAATAAAAGAATATATTACTTTTTACGTGTTTTTGTTTTCTTTAATGGCATTTATATCTGTAAGACCGATCCGATTATACGTATAGTGTATTGTGCATGTAAAACAGTTGGAAAACGCACAACAGTCAGTGGCTTAAGATATATGACTTTTTTACATCGAAAAATATCATATCTAAAAGAAGTTCTTCGTTCTTCTAATAATATTACACAGAAACTAAGTCTTAAACACTACAATATCTGCAATATTCCATTCGACCACAGTGCATTTCTATGGTGCATGGTATGTATGACGCATATTAAATAACTCTCATTTGTTATCTTCAGATATGCTGCATGTAACTGGGCAGGCAAACGCCTATACCTAATGTTGAGACATTCCGTTCTCCACTTTTGAGTAAACCGGGCCCACAACGTAGTGTTTTTCTTTTTACCAGAGCGGAGAAAACATATAATTTACGGGTCGTAACCACGACAGATTTTGTACCACCACACAGGCTATAAGACTCTGATGGCTCATTTTATCATTTCATCGTGTGTAAGTACTAAATATTCACAAAATATTTCTCTTTATCCTAGCACATTCGAGAAACATTAGCAATTATTAGCTGAGAAAAACTACTAAATGAAAATAATACTTTTAAAATACATCTAATAAATATAATTTAACAAAATAATTATCTAATTGTGATATTAAGTGAAAAAGATCTGTTCATTCCAAACGACATAATCTTAACAAATCATTAAGGAAACACTTTAAGGGCATTATACACTTTGCGATATAAATGAAACGATATAAAAGTGTAACAATATACATTGTTTTATACTTGTCGTGTTATTAAAAAGTCATAGTAGAATCGATTGAAGCAATTTAAATATTGTATCACATGATTGCGTGCAAAAAAATAAAACTGTCTATTGCCATTATGCTACACGAACAATAAATTCCCGATTTAGAGGGAAAAATTTACACGACACATTTTTTACAGTTGGTAATAAATAAAAAAGAAATCGTTTCAAACTAGATTTGTTTTAGGAACAACAATTGAGTGGGTGTTATCGTGGCGCAGTGACACAGTGTCTGTCTGTAACCCCGATTGTTGTGGGTTCAATTCCCACACGGTGGAATGATCATAATTTAATTATTTTCATTTGTCCGCTTTGGTGAACAAGACAATGCGCAACGTAGAGGTCCGCCACTCATTACGGAATGTCTCGATTTCTGGCGGAAAGTGGAGAACGGAGTGTCTTGACACTAGGTCGGTACTAGGTAGGTAGGTTAGGCCTATCCAGCTTTGCATGAAAAAGCTTGAACTTGAATACGACAATTGATATTTTCAATTCGTATGATACACAGCATGTTATTCAACGTGGGCCTTAGCGACTGTCATTATAAAAGTTATGAGTAATTAAAACTTCTTAATATCTATATTACGACTGCAGTGAGGTATTCCATTGCTTATATTAAGATAAAATCTCGTGTAAGTTTGTACAAAGTTTTTGATTGTTGGAAAATTTTCTCAGAATAACGCGCGTAAATCGAGATGAAACAAATTGACATTTGTCATGTCTTTCTCAAAAAGTTCACTCGTTTACGAAAATGTACAAGGCTTACTTACACGTTACCAGTAGGAAAGTTTTAAGCGTAGGTGTGGAGGTAGTTATGAAAGTTACTTACTTACATATTTTGTACGAAAAACAATTTTGTGCGCAAATATAATACAGTTTCACTTATCGAATTAATAATAAGGTAGGAGATATATAAAAAAAAATGACTGAAAATGCAGACGCAAATATGCGATCGCTTTAAGAAAAATACAGGAAAAATAGTAATTTTTCGTTGAATTTTACTTTAACACACAGCGTCGCTAAACAGGCGATAGGGAGAAAAGGAATCAATCACTTCATTTCTAAACTCACATTTTCTATGTAGAAATTGCGTATAAATAGTAGTAGGTAACCTAAAAATAAAAAATAAACATAAATAGTACCAACTGAGCATAACAAAATATTCATATCTTACGTCAGATGAACATGAAAACGATTTCATATTGTTGTCTGTGTCAGAGTATTAAGAGTACAATGTAGAGAATCGGTATCAACAGTACGCCAACAAACGCCGGCTATGATTGAATTGGGATCAAATATTCACACGACAATGGGACTCTTTTTACAAAACGAAGTCATACGCGATACGTCAGTACGTGGCATGTGTTTATATAAAATATAAATATATCCTATCTTACTCCATGGAGCTTTCTGTAATTTGTATACTTTGAATTTAATTGAAACAACAAACAAACCAACAAACATTAGTATAGATATAGAAGTATAGATAACAAATTTAAACAAATTTTATAGAATATTGCGACAACTAAACATATAAAATAACTATTTCTCATTTTGCTTTTACATTAGTAACATTGGGTTCAATGTAATAGCTACATATATAAAGCAATATATTTTAGTGCGTGAATTATAATACAATACAGAATGCAGGGACCTATCTATCTAACATTGACACACAGTGACGCTGATTGAATCGAAATGAAATATTTGCACCACAATAGAACGCCGCTTTTACAAGTGGAGTTGAAATACCAGTAATGTTTAATAAACTTTAACAGATTACAATTCTATTCGAATAATATATTATATGGAAAACGGTGTAAATGAATAGTGGTAACTGTAGAAAACGATAAATCAAATACTGATTTAATATAATATAATCTCAACATGCGATGGCTTGAAATCAAGTAAGCGGATAACGGAGTGTCGTGGCACTAGGTTCTCTCCGTCCATCCTTCTATGTGTAAAAAGCGCGAAGCTGCTTTTTTTATATAATATGATAATATATTCTGTTTTAGATTTCACCTAGCCACTATACAATAACTTTATACATCACTTTTAATCGAGATTAAAATTTAAACATGAATTCTACAACTAAGTAATAAACATATATTTATATGGTTTTTTTTAGCAGCTTCATGCTTTTTCTCGCATAGCAGGGTAGTGAAAGAACAACCTAGAAAGAACAACAAAGAACCTAGTGACAAGACACTCCATTCTCCACTTTCCGCCTGAAATCGACACATTGCGTGTTGAGTGTCGGAATTCAACGTTGCGCTGTGTCTTAGGTACCAGAGCGGACAGAAGAAAATATAATATATGCATTTCTCCAAGTGGAACCCACAACCAACTGTCCCCCATTGCACCACGACGGCCATATAAAAATGTTAAATAAATATCCACACATTTAAAACAAAATCCGTATATCGCAACCATAAACCAGTTCGTTTTAAAAGTATTTAGAGCAGAATGTAGTGAATCAATAACTGCGAATGTTAACAAACGGCGACATTTATTGAACGGGATCAAACGTTTACTCTGCGATGGGGCGTTCTTTTGTAACTGTCGCTCTTGATTGTGATATCTGATAGCGAATTTAAAATTTACCGTATCACCTGTACATCTAGAAACCAGATTACGAGTGTGCATTATTTTGTATATTGAAATAAGTGATTAATTGCAATTTTACGTATTCAATTGCGATTTTACTTTATGATTTCAATTTTATTTCCAGTATAGTGCTTTCGTTTGATAATAATGAACTAAAAATAATTTAAACATATTAGTTAATCTGTTTAAAATTAAATATTTTTTTATATTTAAACTAATACGGTTAAATATAAAAAAAATAATAAAGAGTGATGAGAACTAAAAAGTACTGAAAAATATACCTAGATATTTAATGATGATTATGCATGTACTTTATAAATAAAATTATATTTACATTAATACTAAAAAATCAACTATTTGACTAAATTTAAACATCTTCGTAAGCATACGGCGTTATGCTTTATCTAACATATTCATAGTAAATATGCGTGAAATCAGACAATTTATCTTTATTACGTACAGAAAATGTAGAACGGGAGCGGGAATGGTGCTATAAAAATAATCGTACGTAGCTTACTATTTTTGGAAACTATGAGCATATTTATATGATAGCCACATAAATTGTATATAGTCGTACTTATATCATAAATGTCTAAACAGTAGGTATATTTAAATGTTTTTAAGTTTTAAGGTGTAGAAAATTAGCTGAATTCGCTTGAAACGTTTGTGCTTTTTGATATTTTGTAATTTTAAGACTTTGCGGTTACTGGGACTGCGTTTGATTGAAAATGCAGTTAACTGTGGGTTTGAGCACCACTCAGGGGAATGGTTATATTTTAACTACGAGCTATGCCCGCGACTTCATCCGCGTGGAATTCTGAAATAAAAGTAAACTGACCTACTCCTTACTACATCATCCATCTACCAGTGAAAGTCCAACAAACGGCAGAAAGAGAATAAAGAACAAACAGACAGACAAAAAATTGTGTATGTACTGCGTATATTACAAACAGACACTCCAATTTTATTAATTAGTATAAATTTCTATTTCCCGCGATTCATATTTCGAGCGGATAGTGGAAAACAGAATGTCTTGACACTAGGTTTTCTCTAATAACCCTGTTATGCGGGTAAATGACCGAAGCCAAAAATTTTAATAAAATAATACATAGTGCTTGAGTCGAAGACTTAGAGATTATAATATCAAACTTATATACCTTACTCTCTACGACAAGCATCGTAACTAAAACAATTTGTCTCAATATCCCATTTGAAACCAGCCAAAATATGATTTACCACGAAAACATCAATGCAATTTATATATGAAAACAATCTACAAAACTTAAAATTGTAAACTATTAAAACAGCAAACTTACCAATCCAATCCTTTCAAATAGTTGTTGTTATTGAAAAACTGCAATTCTTCATACGTACTGGGACTCGGCAGATTGGGCACTAAAGTTGGATGCATTGCCAGGAACGTGTATAACGCCGTGCTGCCCGTTTTCTGCGGACCTATTACCAGGATCTTTGGTAATGTGTCGCACCATTTACTCTTCGACCAAATTCTACGGTGCCGGATGTCGTCGCACGGGTTCTGTTTAGATGAAAATAAATCTTAGCTCGGCAGCTTATCGCTGAAATGTTTGTGATCTCATA
The DNA here is from genome assembly GCA_038994665.1 of Podotricha telesiphe. NCBI lineage: Eukaryota > Metazoa > Arthropoda > Insecta > Lepidoptera > Nymphalidae > Podotricha > Podotricha telesiphe. Next base: position 81,098 of record JAOYRR010000193.1, on the reverse strand, counting down.
TCGAGGTTAAATGTTTCCTTGAAATACTTATGCTCTAGGGGTTTAGATACGATTCCCTAAACTAATGTAAATATGTAAGAAATTATATCTCATGTGTACACGAAGTAGCGCTTGGCAAAACATGTGCATGAGTTACTCACCTATAGTAATATAACAATTGGTAAATATTGTAATTGGTGAAAATGTGAATTTAACGATTCTTGTAATACATTGGTTTTATAAAAACAAGCATGAATACAAATTTAGTAGTTAATAATTAATTACAAACAAAGAATACAGCCAGTATCCACAGATTATTGAATATAATAAATAATCTTCTTTCATCAATTATTATATCATATTACCTTTTCACCTGTCAAAATTATATTCACAAAACGTTAATAAATTATAATCTGATCATTTCAATCAAGAAAATGAGCCGTGAAAATATTTTCCGTAAATTAAATTAATGGCTGGCTCCATTTTCGAAGACTTAAATGAAATTAGGACGCAATGTAAAATGTTATTTTTTTTTAACTTCGCGCTCTATCCCGCAAAACAGGGTGCACAGAGAGAACCTAGTGTCATGACACTCCGTTCCACGGTTTTGGCCCGATTTTGAGACATTGTATGTTGAGTTGCGGAGTTGAACGCCGCGTTCTGTACTACCAAAGAGAGGAAATAAAAGTAATTATATTATGTCATAATTTGAATCCCATAACCACCGTGTTTTAGTCAGACGTTTCACACTGCGCTACCATGGCCACAAAATATGTTATAAAATATAATAATTATACACTTTATGTATTTTTTACATTAAAAAAAAAGAATCTTTTAAAAATATTAAATCCATATGAGTGGATTACTGTTTTCATATTTACCAAAGTGAAAAGCTTTATAATATTTTGTGAGCTACGGCCATATATTGGGTATGGAATGTAGAGGAATCACCGAGGGAATCAATTCTGCAAATTGAATCAGCGGGTGGTTTAAAAATTGCTCCGGTGAATATGATGTAACATAACATTTTAACGTCATCCGAAAATGTTTATTTTTTTTATACTTGTACATTTTCTATTTTAAACTCATAAACATTAGCGTAGGACTTACACTAATTATTGCAAAAGAACATTTTAAAAATATTTTTTTTCTTGGTTAGTTATATTTTCGGGCGAAACATCAAAAATAAGTTACATAAATAATATTAAAATGAAATAAGTGCCTTTATATAGAAATTGATTGATGTTCCTTATAATATTATTTAGATTTTATTTAAATTACGTGAAAGTGTCCTTGCTTAACTTAACAAGAAAGTTATACATGGTTTATTTCCCAGAATCTTCAAAAATACAATCATAATCGTGACAATAAAATACACATATGTTAATACCGTTAAGATTAAATAAAATTTAAAAAAAAAACTGATTTCCTTAGTATTAAAAAAATCTATTTGTTCTAGAGAGCGAATTTATGAATAGATTCCTATCAATATAATATTATATTTCGTAATCGCCTTTGCAATTATCCTGACAGAGAAACTGACAGAGACGCAAAGCCGAACTTGTGGACGTGTAAAGTGATATTTGATAACTAAGAGAGGATTTTCCGAAATTCCAACAATATTGGAAAACGGATGCTACAGCCATACGAAACTACGGAATATTTCAGAGAGACAAAGGTTATACGTACCGATTTAATAAAACAAACTAAACGTGGTTTCTTATAGTCCAGTACAAAAGAAATAGTTTCAATTAATATACTAAAGTAGAAGATCTACTTTAGTATGTTTAATGTTAAGTTTCATTGAAACGAGAATAACAAATTACAAACGACAAGAAAATTCCTTCCCTCAAAATATTTCCTAGAATAATCAACTAGTTGGTTCCGTTAGAGAAACTCGTGATATCTAATTTTATGATTGTGAAACTTCGATAAAATTAATTCTATTAAAGTGGCTTGTCGAATTTCTTGTAATTAGAGATAACAATTGTGCTAATTTAGCCTTACACTATTTACAAATTGAATGTAACCATTTCATAATCTAAATTACGCCACATTTCTCATTACATTTTAGAGTATTAAATATATATGTTATAAATAAATACAAAAGTTATAAATGTTCACCAATGATTATTTGAATTTATAATATTGATATAATTTCTTAACGTATAAACATCAAATATATCATTTAAATGCATACTTTAGTAGAAAACTTCGTGCCACTAAAAAGGTATAAAACAAGCATTTGCAATTTGAATAAAAACTGAACTTAAAGTTAGTATAGAAACGCGTATTCACACTTGCACAGAGGTTCCATTTACTTACTACTACATTACTATGTAAAAAGTTTTTACTTTATATACATTTTCTTCGTTTTTGATAAATATTTCTTTACAAATATATTACCTATTAGAATAAAATATTATATCAGTAATACTATGAGAATCTTATCTTATTCATTTAAAACTTAGCGTTAAGAATTCATTATTGAGGCATTAATTAAATTTCCTTAAACAATATATTTTGTTAACATTTTTTTTAAAGTGTTATTTTCACACTAAGGAAATTGAAAAAGACATATTTAGAAAACGTATAAAAATTAAAAACGCAGCGGGATTTGAACCTGCGCCTCTTGAAAACCGTTCAAGCGCTCTGACCATGGTTAAGCCATGCGTTCTACATCCAGCCACGTTGAAATTCTTATACGCTTATTACAACTTATATTTGTTTGTTAGCATGTCTGTAGAGAGATACCTAAAGATTATTCTACGAACAATCGTTTGGCAAGAGAGCATGTTATTTATTAAATATTTTATTTTTTCAAGGTCACGTTTTTACTTACTCACTCACTCTAAAACTCAGTCTAAAAAGTCACTTAGTCTAAAAAGATACGCAAGAAGAACCTAGTGACATGACACTTCCTTTTCCGCTCTAATTCGAGACATTTCATGTTGACTGATGGAAATGAACGTCGTGCTTTGTATTAATAGTGTAGAGATATGAATATAATTTGAAAATAATCATTCTTCCAAGTGGGAATCGAATTAACAACCATCGCGTCAATAGCGATGGCAATATGGCGTTTTATTATTATTTTAATAATAAAAAATATTTCAAATATGAAGTTAAATAAATCGGAATATTATTTGTAGTAAATATTAATATAAGTCCCATGTATATATAATATATGTCATATATATAGTATACATCATAATTAATAAAAGTTACAATTAAGAATGCATATTCTAAACATCAATTTAGTGTTTCATTAAAAAGGTTAAAAAGAAACATAATTATTTAAATTCTTATACACATGACCGTGCCTACATCAAAGGAAACTAGTCACGATATTAAATAAAATAAACTAGTATAAGCACATATTCGTGAAATTTGAAAGCAAATAAGGTTCTACGACAAAAACAATATTATGCCTAAAACGCTTGAATATGATCGAGTACTTCGCATTGTTGTTCCCACCTGGTGTGGGCATCCTTTATATCTCGGACTGTACAAGTAGGTATTATAACGTGATGTTATTCAATTCGATATTCAAATATGGATAAATTAATCTTCTACTATAAATATTTACTACGTACAAATACGTTAAGTTTAAGTTCGATTTTAAAGCACTTGCTGCGCGGCGTTGAGTTCCGTCACTAAACATGTCTAGATTTCGGACACAAAAGTGGAGAACGGAGTGTCTTCGACTACCCTGCTACACGGGAAAAAGCGTGAAGCTGTTATATTATAATACTATAGTAAATATAAAACTGTTTAAAAATTAGACCCAATGTTTTTGAATTTCCAAAGTGTGTAAATAACACTTTAAAAATGTTGAAAACATAAAACTGTTGTTTTGATTTTAGTTATATATACATGGTTAGCTTTATATACTAATAGTAATATTCGCCGTAAACAATTATATATTCATTTCAATTGAAGTTGATCAAATGTAACAATAAAAATAAAGGAATCGTTTAAACTTATATTAAGTTTCAATTTGCAAATATAACATTAATATTGTTAAATAGTCCTTTTGTTAGTGTTTCTTTTCATGTATTGTGCCATTAACGTTACATAAATATTAAGAATAATTAATCAAAGTCAAAACGCCAAGATAATTCGCAGTGGGAATTAACGATATGTATGGATCAAGGTGAGTTCGAATTTTCAAATTTTTGCCCTTCAATGCTTAAACTAAATTTCCAAGCACATAATACAATCAATCGTAAAACAATAGTTCAAGTCGTTTAACATCGCATAGTGTTTAGCCTAGTTGAGACAGGACTGTGTGTGTTTAAATAAATCTTTAGATTAGGAAGAAAATATTTGAACACAATTTTCTCTAATTTCGAATATTACGACATATCACCTTTCCAAGAGGAGTTTCTAAAAGTATCAGACAGTATTGCGATTTTTTGTATTTAGAATAGATAAAAAATAAAAGCAACAATTTAAAAAGTTTTAAAATAACATGCATCAGGCGCAGTGGGACAGCGTGACTGTAACCGCGATTGATTGTGGGTTCGATTAACACTCAGAGGAATAATTTTATTTAAATTATTTTCATTTCTACGGGTGTGTCGTAGTGGTGTCGAGTTCCGCCAGTCAACACGCATCAGTCATCTAGATTTCGGGCGGGAAACGGAGAACGGGGAAAACGGAGTGTCTTGACACTAGGTTCTCTCTGACTACCCTGATATATGGACAAAAGCGTGAAGCTGAACCCATTACCAGAAGAATCATAACTGCGTAACAACAGCGTTTCTACTATAACATTATAAAAACAAAATAAAAAATAAATAACAACTTACCCCCATAAAGGATTTAATTCATCCGGTCGTAATTGAAAGTACTTTTCAGCGAGGGCAAGCGGCGGCGCTACGAGACGCACACAGTCCAACATCGAAGAAACTTTACTACAGACTCGAACGTGTAGAGTGCCAGGCGATCGTTACCGTAGTTTGACATGTGCGTCATAAACACGTTGATCTGGAGGCAAATGGTTTTTTGTCATAAACAAAAAGGAAATGAAAAATAATTTAATAAAATATTAAATTTAACTTTGACATTTATATACAAAAAAAATGTAATAAATTTAACTAAAATAATGAGATGCACACGTGTGCCTCTAATTGCCACTCGTGCTCCACAACTGTGCACATTAGAAACGATAAAAAATTGGATAAAACAATAATATTTATTATCAAGGCATATATAAGAATTATGACTGCATTTAGAGCAGTTCACTTCCATCACTATGAGCTCAGTGCTCACAGTCGAATGCCGATATAAAGCCTGTATATCGATGTACATTAAGTATAGTTCACAGCGGTTATGTATTGCATGTACTGGGCCTGTATGGAAGCATCCAATCAATTTATCGATAACGATGTTTTGATTTTTTAAAAACAAAAAAAACCAACACGATGACATATACTGTATTTGCTTTAGTTGTTTTATTTTGAAGTGCCGCCGTCTATTCATAGTTTACTGTGAATTGCTATATTTATGATTTACTTTGTGACAGTCGTTATATATTATTCAGATGAATGTTCCATAAATAACATAAAAATTGTTTTGTAAAAAAACTATATGCTCTCAAATTTAGAGCTGTATTTTTAAATGCATTCAAATTATTATGAAACTTTTGTAGCTACAAGATGTTTTATTAAAATTATTTTAACCCGCATTTGCATAATATTTATACATACAACAAATTATAAATTTATTCGTAACCGGCTGACCGTATTGTATTGCAATTTGAATTTTGCTTCCGCTTTGACATTTTTAATCACAAACGGTACAAACCCGGAATCTTGTACTACAACGAAATAAAAAAAACAATGAAGCGTATTAATATATTATGTCAGTCTTATGCAAAAAAAAAAATACTGTCAAAACCAAGCAAGACAAAATTCAAGGAGCTCATATTCAGTGATACGTGAAAAGTCAAAGGCTAGTACTAAATTGAACAGGCACGGTTATTGACGACCGTTTAGAACACTTCACGTGCGGTCCGCTCGTTTCGACCACTAACGAGACCATCGACAGCCCACATGATTGTCGAGATAAATTCTAGCCAAATTCTAGATTGATTTCCTTTCATATAAACTTAAAGAGAAATATTTGAATAAAATTTACGTATTTCTTGTAATATGTTATTATTTCACACAATGATACCGGCATATAACTAAGTCTAAATTAAGAAATACTTATAAGTGATAAAAAGAAGTGACTTCACTTCTATAACAATATTAACTGTCCGCATGCAAGATGGAAATATAGCAAGTATAAGTTTACTTGAAACTACTTGTACGAACTTCCACACGAGCAGTATCCGCCAGCATGCAGCGAAAACTTGGTAACAACAATTACGAATGCAAATGGTCAATAGTAAATCCCACTTACCGGGTTATTAATGACGGTCTGGAACAACTCGCCGCCTTGTATGGAACGGTCGAGACGCTGCCTGCCCCCCGGATATCGTTCTAGTAGAAGCGTGTGTGTGAACAGGCCGCACGTTTGACGTGGCAGCACCATTACGCCTCTGTGCCGAAAACCTCGACGCAGCCTGAAAGGAATGCTAAAATAAGCCATGTGAAGTAATTATGATGGTAAATCTTAAGTAGAATATGTGCTATTGATACACCTCACTATACATGGGTACTATTTAATTTTTTCTTATTTTAATTTAATTTAATTTTTTTTCAACTCCATGCTCTTTTCTGCATAGCAGGCGAGGCAGACAAGAACTTGTGTCTAGACACTCCGCTCTCCGATTCCGAGACGTTTCGCGTCGAGTGGCGGAACTTAATGCTTTGTCTTGTGACCAGAGCGGAAAAATGAAAATAATGAAAATTTAATCATTCAACCGAGTGGGAATCGAACCCAAAACAATCGTGTATACATACAGACGCTATCACCCTGCGCTACGATGTCCATTTGTAATTATATAATATATTATACATATTTAACAAAAAAATAATAAAAATCAAAGATAAGTTGGAAATGACTGTCTAAAGTATAACAAATAGTAAGCTAGCATGACACATATAATCGTTTATTTTACATCAATGCAATTCTAAGATTATATACAAAGAAACGGATTGCAAATACGCTGATTATAATAACTGAATACATACAAAAACTTGTATGTAATTTAAAAGTGGAATAATTCACTACTCTGTGGTTTTATTTAATTACATAAAAACAGCAAAGTAAATATTCACATTCAGCGCCAATGGTAGAGTTCTATTCAGAGCAAGCGTGATATAAAACACTTATAAAACGTACGACGAAACATATTAGATTGCATATCAAACAACTCGGCGTGGACTTTTCGGACGCAAAAGTTACACATGTTAATTACGACGCAATACGAAGCTCAAAGTATGTAGACGAGTAGACGTTTTAAAGAAATTCAGTTTTATCTTATATAGCAAAGTTATAGCTATACAAATAAATTGAAGTGTTTGTTTGTAAGTCTGTATGTAATATTAAAATAAACGCTTTTTACTCAATGCGTATGAAAATTGTATACACGGTACATATATCAAAATCATTTTTACAATTTTACTCTGAAACGACAGAACCGATTTTAACGGGACTTTCAGTGGCTGCTATCTGGTGTAATAAAGATTAACTTAGACTTCTTTTATTTTAGAATTACACGTTGACTAAGTCGCGGGCACACTAGTTCTAATATATCCTAACATTTTTAAGTAATTATAAAGATTTATTCAAAGTTCTTATTTTTATACGAATGGAAAATACTTTTAGATTTAATTTTAAGTAGTTTTGTGTTCAAATATTACCTTTATCTAGACACAATAACTGATACTCGAAAGCGAATCCAATTTGTTGCAAAACTCTATTTGGCTGTTGCATCCTATTTCGTATCGGATATTCAATCTGGTACATTGGTGTCTATTACATAGTCTAGTATCTACAGAAATGCGCGTACGGTATAGAGGAGCTTCGCTGCAGAGGAACACGCATCGCTTGCGGTTTGTAGGAGTTTGGTAACCGCAACACTGGCCCACTAACTATCCGCCGTACTATCATAATAAATATATTATCTTGGAAATAGTAAATTAAAATTTGGAACTTTGCGTGCATAAATAGTATAGAAATCCAACATAATTATGATGTTCATATATTAATAGTCACATTCCAATGGACGTATATTAAAGGACGTATATAAAAGTAAATAAAAAGGTCTTAAATTTCACCAAATTAGGTGTATGCTTCGAGAATGTTTGTTTTTTTTTTATTATAACTAAGCACTGAAACCATCATGTAATCAATTTCATCACAGTCAATAAGGTCAAACATATCAAAATTCAGCCTCGCAGGACAGACATAGAGAACCTAGCGTTAAGACTCCGTTCCGTTCTCCACTTTTTAACTGAATTCGAAATGGCGAAACTCAATTCCGCGCTTTGGTCTTGTAGTTTCATTGTGAGAGCGGAGAAATTAAAATAATAATTACTTAACCCACAAACCAATCGCATTGGCAATTGCATTCGAACGCTATTCACCTTATTTCGAATGACAAAACTTATTAAATATTTATTTTATATATATACCTAAAAGATCCAAAAATATTATAAGTACTATTATTATTTATATTGATATTTCTGAGGCAGAAATAATCTAGTATAAAGTATTGCGTTTATCGCTTTCCAAATGAATTCAAGACCGTGCTGCCTTAAATTCACATTAAAAAATGATATTTTTAGATTTTCTCTTAAAGTGTTCCTTGTCAATAAGAGGTTTATAAAGTTCAACAGAAAAATCATACATCAGATTACTTGTTCATAATTTTCATATGTACCCGTTTAGAATTATACATTTGTATTGTATCGTACGCGTATTGCATTACTTTAGGTACCAGTAGTATCACGGCTACGTTACTCAAGGCGAGGAATTTAATACGTAATATATATTAACCATTTTATTGACTTATGATATCAAATATATAGATAGGTACTTAGACAATAAAATCTCAAGAATGTACTAAATACACTAATAGAATTTTCTCTTCAGCTTCACGTTTTTTCACGCATAGCAGAAACCAGGTGTCAAGACATCGTCACCGTCCGTTCTATACTTTCCGCCTAAACTGAGACGTTGTGAACGGCGTGCTGTGTATTGGGAGACACACAAACAAGACATACAAGAGCGAGCTGAAATTTTCAAAATCATTTAAATATAATCATTCCCCGAGTGGGAACCGAACCCACAAACATCGGTGTACAGTCCTGACTGTTATTGTGATGAAGCGGCGCGCGCTGCTGTGGAGTTGCAGTGATTTTTTAAGCGCGAAATGAATTGAAGCAAATGTTATCTACGCAAGTAAGTTAAGGTATTTTTAATAAACGATCTCGTCTAATAAATATACGCTTTCTAAAAATAAGTTTTTAACTTTGTATTACTGTTCAAAACTCATAATTTTATCAATTTCAAACGACCTATCTTGGTTGCAGTAATAAACTAAGCAGTTTAGTACCCAATCTAGAGGTAAATAATTTATGAATTATTCATTATGTATTTGCCATCTGGTAGTTTATGAGTTATGAGCAATTCTTAAATGTTCTATGTAAAGTAAATATCTGAGAGTTAATAAATTACTTCTTCAGACGTTCATACTAAACAGTCTCATACAGAACATGTTCCAATTGATTTAAATGTATTTAAAAATCACAGCACAAAAAATAAAATGATATGTAATTCAATGTTGTATAAATGGGTAATGTGTATAAAATAGATTTTCAAATTAACGCTGACATTTTAAATTCACGCGTCAATAAGTAAATGAGACAGTCTGAAACGTTTTAATTTATAAGTGACATTTACAATTTAATTTATTGGCGCTCGAATAAACACGGTGTGGAATGTTTCACTTAGTCCTATTTACGCTTTCACTGGTCTAACAAATTATATCGTACGAAACACATATTTATAAATTAATGATTAAAAATTACTTTCCATGATATATTCAAGGAAAGTACTACACTACAAATGCAGCTTCACTGGTTTTTCCGCTGTAGTAGGAAAGTCAGAGAACCTAGAATCGAAATACGTTCATTTCTCCACTTACTGCCCAAATACGAGACATTGCGTGTAGAGTGTGGGCGGAACGTCTTGCACCAGCGCGAAGGAATGTAAATAATTTCAATATAACCCTCCGAGTAGGAATCGAACCCACAACGAAACGCGTTTGCAGTTAGATGTTGTCCCACTGCGCCACAATGGCTTTTTTAGTTATATAATGCTTGTTTGTCATATAATATATGTCGCTAAAATAAACCCCTAACAAAATTTACCAATTGTCTATTAGATATTTTTTTGTATTCAATAAAACAAATAAGTTAATTACTTTTATACTACTATTTATCAAATCATCCTTTAAAAATCAAACTAGTAAATATTAAATGGTATTAACGCTCAGACGAAATCAAGCCACTATATCGGTACTAAATAAAAAAGATTCGGGAGATAATTTTGAATGATGATATCCCGAGAAAAATGAATTTCTTAAGGAAAAATAGATGTTCTTTCAAGCCGATGCTTTAGTCTAGATTTCCCAAGGCTACATATTAGATTTACTGCTAAAGCTTTCAATACATGTATAGGTAAACTTGTCAAGCGTATTTTAGATGTCCGCTTTCATCTTTTTTCTGTAGAACTGAACATAAAAGATTACGTGGAACAAATATTAAACTATATAATGGAAAATAAATTTAACCGTTTCTATTTTGTGGCATTTTAATAACCATAGTAACTAATTCTTATATTAAATTATTTATACTCTACAAATTGAAAAAAAATGATCGATTTTCATCACTACGACTTGTGGAAATATACATGTAAAATTCTACAAAGTAATCATATAAAATCACTACTTTATCCTTGCAAAAGCACAAACAAACCGGAACTGTGGGAACTAGAAACTTTTTTTATTTAATTATCAATATGTGATTCGATACTAAATTCAGTGAAGTTCGCAAATACGTAACAGCTGAGTCTGTTAACTTTGAATATACCGACCAACTCGATATAGGAAGTCGTAAACAAGTTCTGTATGTTCGAATGGTCCATAAATTGAATTTAATATTGACTCAATGAATACGATCAAACCAACTTAGTAATCAGTCTAAAGGAATTGTTACATATTTATGAAGCCCATTTCGTAGAACAAAGTCGTCTAAGAAGCAAATTTCAAGAGAAATCGTAAATTGTACTGTAACTAATACAAGAAAATTTTAATAATTTTTCTTTTATATTAATGACTTTCAATAATATCATACTCGAATGATTTGCTTTATTATATAATTTAATGAATACACTTTTTTCTTATAACAACACGTCAAACGTCAAAATATAGGTATGTTAAACGAAATGTATGTATGTAAAATTACCTGCAGTCATAATATTTATTTTATATATATATATATATATATATATATATATTTAACATTTTTTAAAGTGTTATTCGCACACTAAGGAAATTGAAAAAGACAATTAAAAAAAACGTATAAAAAATTTGTTCAAATCCCGCTGCGTTAAAATTTTTATACGTTTTCTAAATATGACTTTTTTTTATAATTTAATCTTATGATAAAAAATACCTGGCAGGTCTCAAATGAGGATATTCTTCTGTACTAGTAACTTTCACATCCCACACTTTCCTCCAAGCTTCGTACAAGGGCTCATGGACGGGATACACGCCGGAGTGATGAGGCGACACCGAGTAGCACGAGTTAGTTGGAATACCGTGCTCGATCGCAAACTGCTTGTTCAGCATCATTTCAGTTTCGAGTTGCGAAACGTTGTTATACAAATGGGGTTGCTGATGATTCCACATGTGGCAAAACCTTTACAGATGGAATTATAGCATTAGTAGAAAATCTGTCTTTGTTGAAAAGCTAAATTCAAATATATAAGGATTATGGCATTATTATTATGTACTTCTTTGGCTTAACATTATGTACAAAAAAACAACTAATTTTATGAATATTTTAACAAATTCAATACTTTGAAATAAAATTTGTTTTATCGAAAACCAAAAGTCAATCTTTTTTACCAACAGCAAAAAGTGATTTACAATACATATTTACATATACCATTTTGGGTTTTGTTACTATAATCTAGTACCAACTATACATTAGGTGTACACTGTATAGAATTCCTTAGAATTGTGAAAAATTTAATATATTTTACACATTTTCTGATTTTATTTGGTACTGCTTACATTTCCGAGAAATTTTAGAAACATACATTTTGTACAATTTATTTAAAAAAACACTTACCAATTGAAGTGCGCTCTATTTTGTAACAATGTATCATCCCCTTTGTTTTCCAAATTAGTACCATGATGATAATATTTTGCACTAAATCCGAGATTGAACCGAAATCCCGGGACGAGTCTTTGTAATGCTGTTTGTGAAGCCAAAAGTGCTGATACGTCCTCTTCGTGTAGACGTGTACCTGATTTAAAGGTGAAACTTGTCAGAGTGCCACTTCAATGAATAACAATTAGATACATTTGATTCTTTTCTCTCTCTCTCTCTCTCTTATTGTCACAGTTACGAAATGATAGACGATAGACAGAGTGCAATAATATGAATTGTCAAGTAGCGAAATTACACTTTCTCCAAAAAAATCTATAAAATACCAATCAATATTATCCTTCCTGTGAGTAATAAAAATTGTAGCACAATGAGGATTTTAACTATGTGTATATATTATAATCAGTCATAGAATTGTTTGGAGGGGTCATAATTTATTAAAATTATATTTTTTTGCGGTCACACAAAAAGCAGACAAGTACCTGGAATTTATCTAAATAAAACACACTAAAGCATCCAAAATTACAGTACTTTTAAATAAAAACTACATACAACATAATAAACGTGATATAAGGGATAACAGATTTTTTCATATATAAAGAAGTAATACCTAAATAGCCTATCGTTTACGAAATTCAACTCTACTATAACCGATGATCTATATAAAGGTCAAGCTATATCTTCTCGCGAGTGTTGATAAAATGTTTTGTGTTGTAACATTAGTACTCTATTTTTTTAGATGTACTCGTACATGTCTATGAGTAGGTTATTTTAGTAGTCGATACATCAAACGTTAAACTATTACTTCACTACTACAGGCCGCGTTCACGCGTGAAATACGTGTTAACTGAGGAACGTGCATGTCACTAAAAACAAATGCGTATTTCACATACGCTTTAGTTTTTCACCAGTTTTCGGTAGTTTCGGTAATACTCATGGCATAGTATTTATTTATGTATTCTAGCCCAGCACTACCTCGCCATATAAACTTTGACTATATCAAATTTAATAGTTCCCTATTTGCATAATTATTGTAAACATTGATCAAAAGTATTGCACTTATTAAATATTAATATAGAAAATAAAAAATAACTTATTTGCCTCCCAATGGCGCTGTGTCTTACATCGTCGATTCAAATTAAACGATTTATGTACATGAAGTCGTATTAACGAGATTAAGCATTGCCTATGTTATATAGATGTCTTGATCCGCTTATGATAATTGCAGCACGGGATTTCCGGTACTGAATAAGCAATATATCAATTTTGTAGAATAATGTATCTTATTAGTACCTATATCCGTAGTAAATACATAGAAAATAGAAGCGAAATTCAAAGTGTTTTATTTGAAACTAGTGTATGTCTTAAAAGATATTAGTTTAGACGATAAAAAATAAAATATCTGTATGTTATAGGAAATGGATGAAATATTGGCACTGTGTACCATTCCGAAGAAATGTATACAATAACGAGTTCAATTAGCATATTTGTGGTGGTAGGAGATGATATTGCAGAATTAAAAGTTTTTTAATAGGCGTTCAGTAACAGATATTTTTTGACTTAAGTGACCGTTAAAAGTAGCCTCACCGAAGGGAATTGGTTCAAAGTAAATTCAGTGAAATTATTTCTTTATATAGTTCTGGCTAATCGGTGTAGACTAAAGGTAAGGTTAGACTTTTTATTTCATACATTAAGTACTAGCAATTTAAAAAAAAATACCTATATGCATGCATAAAATTCCTAGAATTTTTTACACATTTCCCAAGTGAGTTCGGTATCTTATACTTTTCTTAGGAACGCTATACTCGTACATACCGATATTGTCTAGTACAACACATATATAAAAAATCAGTTATTAATCGTCCAACCCACCAACTCTACTATCACTGAGTTTTATATATAAAAAAAAACATATACAGAAAACTAATTTTCTATAAATGGATATAAAACGCCCCTTTGATGACCTTGATGTTAAGCGCATTACGGCTCAGTTTTTTATGGCTCAATTTCCGCTAGCTACTTAAATGTTAGCTAATGCTACGTTTATAATGTTTTTGTTAACTGACACTTTAAGTGTAAGACTAATGGAGATATAATCTTTGATATTTATGGAAAATTATTTGTAATCTATATTATCATTTTACATCAATATGTCAAAGTGATACACATTCAACTAAGAATTTTACGTATGACTACAATAGGTACATTATTTTTTGACTTACTTTCAATTTGACGCTCTTTTTTAACATTTTTTAAAGTGTTAATCGCACACATAGGAAATTGAAAAATATATGTTTAGAAGACGTATAAAAATTTTAAACTCGCCTCTTGAAAACCGTTCAAGTTTTTAAGAGGCGTTTTTTAAATATGTCTTTGTCAATTTTACGCTTTTGCCCGCATAGCAGAGTAGTCAGAATGACCACCACCAGCTATCACGACACTTTGTATTCTACTTTCCGCCCAAAATGGTACTGATCGATGAAAATCGAACTGAACGCAGCGTTTTCTCTAACCGGGAACAGAGAAATGAAAATAATTTCAATTATAATTATCTCAAGTGTAGACCGAACCCACAACCATAATTTTTACAGTCGACGCTGTTCCATTGCACTTAAATAGCCGCTACTATACCCACTACACATTATAATAAGCTGCCATTAAACCAATTTATAATAGCAATTCCCTTTTATTTTCATTCTTTTACTGAAACGAGTGCTTGTATCGCGTTTGAGATTCAACGTAAAAACGATAATGGTAATTCATTAATTAACTTTGCGAAGGATTCCACACGCCATATTAAATACTTAATAACGAAAGTAAACGTGATATCGATGATTTTCGTTTATCCAGCGAACGCGTTCTGAACGCCAGAGCACGTCCTCATGCGTAACCGTTTCATTACATTATTACAGATTAATCCAATTGCTATGTATTAAAGCAATCAATGTATATTTATAGTTACAGCTCATTTTTGAAGACGACTAAATAAATTAGCTTTGTGGAAATTATGATTATTTATGTTATTAAATGAGACCATTGTGGCACAGTCAGTCAGTGTGTGACAGTCTGACTGTAAACGCGATTGGTTGATTTGGATTGTGGATTCGATTCCCACTCGAGAGTTTTTATTTATATATATTTATATATATATATAGATTTCTACGTAGCCTATGATGAAATACAAATTCATCAATGGATTTTCGCACGAAATTCCACAAAAATGTGTTATTTAAGCATCACCGATAATCCAAAAAGTTATAATGAATATAAAGAGTACCGACTTGAGTTTCAATTTTCCGTTGAAACAAACAAAAACGGAAAATTGAAATTATATTCATACTTAATTTTAATATATTTAAAGCAAAATGAGAATCCGAAAATCATTAAGCACCATGAGAACACAAAAGGAATTAGATTTACCTGATAATATGGGACAAAACTGAACCAGTCACGTTTCCTAAAGGGATAGGGTCGATCCTGAACAAATACCATTTCACACGCTCTAAGTATTATTGAAAATAAAACCGTAAAATGCGTATACCCTGGAGCAATTTATTAACCGAAAGGTGACGGTAAAATCACTGCGCTTTCGATTCAGGTCAATTTTATAATAGTGCTTACATTTTAGAACTTTCGAGATTTTTGCGATAAAAGTATATTAAAAAATTATATTATTTATAAATTGTATATCCAAGGTTATGTATTCTATCACAAAGTATGCGGTATTACCTAACCAAGATTAATTAACATGCCAGTCGACCCGGCGATGTGTCATAATTCAATAAAATTACCAATAACAAAAAATACAGGAGAAAAGGTAGACGCTTAAAATCAAAAGGTAAATATGTTGCAATCATCGGTATATGCGGGATCGAGACATCCTCTTCTCTTTATATTATCCCCTGATGATCGTTGCCTCGATGACATTAGCTTTTTGACAGTCAGTCAAGTCAATTTATTTATGTTTACCTTAGACTTCTACAAATATTTGTATATTTGTTGCTATTCCCGAGTATAAGCGAGACTTTATATATATATATATATATGTATATATGGATAGATGGAAATTCATTCTATGAGTTCAAAACTGTTGTTAGTTTCTATGGTAAAAATACGAGATATGTCGGTTGTAAAGGAGCCAACTAGTCAGCTAAGTTCCAGGATTTCCGTGGACACTGTCTACAATGGATTCGCGATTCGCAACTGAGCAGTCACAACCGAAAGAAAATATTAATTTACTTTATATTTAAAAATGTGTAAGACTGATTATAAAATTAAATGTCAAAAAACACAATTAAAGTTTCCATCTAATTCTCTTTACATACATTTTATTGAAAAATATCATAAAAAATAATAAGCTGGATAGTCTGCGCCGATTAGTCATCGACTACAATACTGGCCGGATAGTCGGCTTTACCGATTCTTTGATACATCTATAATAAAAATGTATTACCGGATATTTTGTTTTTATATTTGTAATTAAACAGAAAAATGTAAGAAGTTATTCTCAAAATCATTTTTTATTGATCCTAATGATCCGTCTTTGTTGTTAATTTGATAAAATGATTTTCAGTGGCGCACAAAGCCGAAATACTAATTAAATTTTGTGTGAAATGTAAAGTGACCACAGTATTTGTGATAAACATAGAATATTTAGAAAACGTATAAAAATTTGAATGCAGCGCGATTTGAACCCGCGCCTGTTGAAAACATAATATAATTACAAAATAATATAATGTAAATTATGGCATGGCTATAGAAAAAAGTTTAAGCCGATTAATAGCCTTCCTAGCGTTTACCTGTAAAGTAATCACCGATTAGAAAGGCAGCAAAATTGTCGGCTTCACCGGCTAGCCGACCATTAATCAGTACTTTAGTAATCTAAACACATTAATAAAGGATGAAGTGGCTTAAAAAATATATTATATACTTAACTAAATAAATCTTTGAAAGCCAATTTACCGTTAAAGGTAAGTTAGGTAATTTATTTCTTGGCGTCGACGTGGTTTACGCTTACGCTCACTTTGTACTAACTAGGCGTCGTAGTGACGAAAGCACAAGTAAACAAGTAGGCGGTTCTTGTACATCAAAATTTTACATGAAATACATTATCAATCAATTTATTTGTGTTGTTAGAATCTCTGTAGAGAGATTTTTACAAATTTCTGCTACCCAAAGATTATTATTCTACAAGCGATCGTTTGGCAAGAGCGAATGCTGTTTATGAAACATTTTAACTTTTTAAAATATTATTGTGAATAATAACTTAGTAAATGTAAAAACCATTTTTTTTAGAAAACGTATAAAAATTTGAACGCAGCAGGACTCAAATCCGCGCCTTTTGGAAACCGCCCAAGCGCTCTGACCACTAAGCCATGCGTTCTACATCCAACTGCGTTTTTTCTAAATACATGTTACTGTACAAATCCGTAATACGGTTAATTTCAAATTGTCCAGTAGAAACAGTTCCGAACTGTTCTTTGAACATTCGTTTCAAACTAATAGCTGGGCAAAACTTAGTCTGTACTTATAAGAGACATGGTAAATGTTGATCAGGTTAGGTTACAAACGAACTTTTACCATTGAAATTGGCAAATCTAAAAAGCTTTCCTTGGAAAAATCTAAAAAGTGTGATTATTTATTATTAAAAAAATTAAATGTGTTCATATTTTTATTTAATAAGAAATAATAGTCTTTGGCCAGCCACGTCTAGCTTACGTCTTTGTATTAGAAATTATTCCGAGATAACCTAACGATTATATCGGCCGCCTTTTCAAGATAACCTACTTAACAAGTTGGCTGTGATGTAAATTCGTTAAATCGTTGACCACCGACGATGATAAATGAGTGCGGTAACCGATTTAAATAGAAATTAATCTATAATTCTGCCTATTATTGATAAATATAGTATAGACAATAATAATTATTCAGAATCAAACGCCGTGATTTGTCAACTGACGCGTAAAACAAACTCAAGCGTTTTGTACAATTTTGACAACTTTATTTACTAGTTTTATATATTCGTAATATCTCTAAAGTCCAAATGTTCGAAAAGTATGTTTTTTTTGCCAAGCTGGCTAAATGGGGGAATAAGAAAGAATCTGAATAATATTGCATATTGTAAAGTTAACCCTTCATAAAATATCTTTCATTTAATCATAGAGGCCATTGTAGCGCAGTGGCACAGCGTCTGACTGTATACGCTATAGACAACCATAGTGTAGTGGAAATCGAACCCACCACTAATAAAATTGAATTTTTTTCACTAATCATCTCTGGTTATAAGCCAAAGTGATTTTCTCCACTCAACACGCAATGTCTCGGATTTAAACGGAAAGTGGAGTGTCTTGACACTAGATTCTCTTTACTTACCTTACTGTACGGGAAAATAATTAAACTAATAATAACACTAATAATGATTTAATCTTAATCTTATTATAGGCAAGTTTAGTGAATGTTTTAATTCGAATGGTTTTTATTCTAAATTTGGAAGTGTTAATTACACACTTGGAAATTGTAAAGCATATTTAGAAAACTTTAAGCGCTAGACCGATAAGCCATGCGTTCTACGGCCATGCAGTCAGATCGCTTGGACAGTTTCCAAGAGGCGCGGGTTCGGATCCCGCTGCGCTCAAAATAATTATAAGTTTTTTTAAATATGCTTTTCGAATGCAATTATCATAATATTTTATAGCAAGACAAACATTATTTTGCAATAGTGTTACATATGCGTTAGTTCACCGAAAGTCTAAAAAGTATGTATGAATCAATTATTCATTAATACTCGTGATTCGTTCAAGCGGTATTCAAAAATAAAAATAAAAACCGATATTTGTTATTTTTATTAATATTTTCATGCTCTCGATGTATCGAACGTAGCAAATTGTGTGGCCACATGTCGACAATTGTGGCTCCCAAACTTGTTGTTTGACCACTATACATATTCATTGCCTTATTCATAGGAATTACAAGTATATACATTTTTATTCGTTATTTCTAATAAATACTATTATTAAGAGATTATTATTTTGATAATAAAATAAATTCATAGCACTGGTAATTAGATCGGTTATTTATTATTTATAAGTATTAATTTATATAAAAAAAATATTTAATTTTCGCAAACTATTGACTGTCTAATAAGTTCTATAATACGAATACCCTATATACGAATCCAAATCGAATATCAAAATTATACGCGATTAATCCGGTTAAAATAGTTTCATTTCAAAATGTTGACTGTCTAATTATTTTATATATGAAATTCAAATCCTACTGTCATACTCTATGCTTTACGACTTTGTTCTCTATATTGGACATTGTCAATTGGACTGTAAGCAAGTATTACTTTACGGATTAATATTTTTATCACATTTAACTATACCCGTCACCACGGAGTACTGCATACATACTACATAAATCCAGTAGGAACTAGTTTTATTTGATACTTTTTATAGTAGGTTTATTAATTTGTTTTAAGAGAACAAGCGTGTTAAGTACTTGTAGTAATAAAATAAAAAAAACTTACCTCTTTCACCAACAAAGATATCATCAATATCGACAAGTATCCATCTATCGAGGCTCAAGCTTAGCTGGCCATGGCTGAGATAACTCAGGGCGTCTAGGAACAGTATTCGATGTAACCAGAACTGTAGTCCGGAACCAAACAGAACTCTTTGGACGCCGTCCAAACGCCCGTGGTCTTGTACGACAGTCGCTAACGGCATTCGGTCCTCTATACGAAAATAGAAATATAACATGGTTATTAAATTTCTCAAATTTCATGGCTTTTGGTAACAATATAAAAATACAACTTCATCTAAACATCTCGTGTTATTAAAAAGGGAAAACAAACAACGTGCCCGGAGGCTACAGGACAGAAAGCGATATTTCAATATAATATTTGTAGAAAACATTTTCTACAAGAGCCGCAAAATTGTTAGGAGCTCTAAAAAACAGAGTCGCTTTAAAACGTTTCTGTTAGCGAAGCTTGTTTGCGGTTCACGGAACTGACCCAAAATACACACCCACGTTACGAAACAAGGCTAATTCCAAGAAGCTGTTGAGGTCTGGAATAATGGCCAAGTTCTTGCTAATAGGCTTAAAATGGAATGAGCCCACGGCTGCTCATTTTGCTATTAGTTAAAATTGTCTATCAGATGCTTCATTGGATAATGTTATTATAATGATTTATTTACACTCAATTTTTACTTTCTTACAGAATCTTTATGATTTTATAAAAAAATATACCATTCTCCCCGTTGAATTATTACATATATAATTATTATCTGACGAAATTATTTAAAAAGTTATCGCAAAAGGTGCTAAGGGTTAAATCATAACGATTATAAACCAATTTCGCTGTGGCGTATTATCGAAAGGTGTGGGTTTATTTCTCACTGCATTCCGAATATTTTCTAGAATTTTGGATATATGGACGTACTTATAATCTTAAATCTGATAATACATAATATTTAAAAAAAAAATTAAAGAAAGTAAAAGCCTGAAATAAATATTCTCGTTTCCTGGACTCAACGTCCAGGTTATGTTTTGAAATTTAATTTTTCCAGAAAATTAGAAGGCAGGGATGGGTTAAAATATCCTTGCAAGCTTTTACACATTGATAGATAGAAATATACATACATGTGAAGCTAATAAAAGTGTGCTATATAAAAATAAAAAATGTGGCAGTACGTAATAAAATATGTGTACATTTCTTGCCAGGATCAACATATATACAAAAGACAGAACACGCGTGAAACCGAGTAAATATACAGGGAGAAAAGTGGGGACCTGTCAATTTGCGCATTTTTATAGACTAGGCTCCGGGCTCCCCTCGAGTTGAGAATTGTTTTTATTGGTCTGGCTATCAATTTAAATAAGTAATTGACTTTCCCACACCGGGGCAAAGGCCTCGTTGAGGATATTTTACTCAATAAACTGTAATTGTCTTAATCTTCAAGGACGATGCTCATAAACTTAGCCATATTCTTTTATATGAATCATACCAAGGGTTAGTTATAATCTAGTGTTTCTTGTACTCTGCAGACGCTTTAGGAATTTATGTGTTCAGTTATTAGGTACAATTTTGACTGACGTATACTACGAACACATCGTACAAGCGATAACTTGGCCTTTATTATATTAACAGTGAGGCGTAAAGTAGCACATTCATTTGACCTTTAAAAAAATCTTGAAGGCACAGGGAGACTAAACAATAAAAAGTAAAATGTGCTTTCAATAATGTGTGCTAATATGTAATGTTTAAAATTAAATGTACACAGAAATCAAGCGTACATGATAGGTGGTAAACTTCAGCAATATGAATATATATTCCTGAATGGAATAAAAAACATATTTTATGGACTCGGTAATTACACTTTCTGAATTGTCTTATAAAATACGTCCTTTTATATTAAGTAACCATAATGTGCACACTAGTTTATGTTCGTATATGTTAATATCATAGGACAACAGCTGCATTTCAATTTAACGGTTTAAATATTAAAAAAAAATACTAAACAAAATTGGATTTAAGCCTACAACTGATAGTGCAAGAAACGTCCTATTGACGTTATATTGACGCCTATAATAAACTTGAATTTATACTATAAGCATCCAAATACGCAAGAGATCGCGTAATCTACAGTAAAACAATTGACCTAGACACACTTCACGGTGCGAATCCGGCAAGCGCAAACAGACGATCCCTGCTAATGAGTAAGTTGAATGGCTTCATTCAGTATGTGTGTTAAGTATGCAATAAATTTAACAAGATATATTTTATATAACGCTGATGAATAACTTATAAAGAATTGTCTATGTAATTTTATACTATAAAGGATTTAGGTAGTAACATTAAAATATGCACAGTGCTGTCTGTAAAATTTCCTATACATTGAACACACTTTCATTAATTATAAATATTTCTAGTTGACAAGTTTTTTTTTATTCAAGTTATGGAGCCGTTAGTCTCTAATTTAAAAAAAGTATTTAAAATTTCATACAGGAAACGAACTGAAAATAAAAGAGTTTATTGATTTCTATAATACATATAATAGACAGTCAATGGTCTCATGGGTCATTAGCACAAAGCGTGTCCGAATGGCGCCGAGTGTCGGTATTCATAACATGCGGCAAGCGTGCCGGAATTCCAGTGACGTCATCTAATTCGATATTTTACGAACACTGTTGTGTCGCACGTAACCCCTTCCGTGCCACACATTTTTATTTTCGGGTGTAATAATATATTTCACGCATGTTCGCTAAAGGAAAGAAAACGTTCGTGTTTCGTGAGCTGACGGCGAATTCACCTTTTTATCGTACGGAGATGTACATTTGATATTATAATATTTACGTATTTAATTTATGATATGCGCAAGAGCAAGTTACAATGTAATTTATGACTCCTATAAAAGTAGTGTTTATATTCTTTGGAAAAAAATATAATAAACATGCACTACTACCTTATGATATACATATGTATTTTTTTATTGTAAGTACATACCGGATGGTCCATAATCACTTTGCCTTAATGCCCAAGCCACAGGCTCATAAGTGGAAGAGTTCGCCCGAAATACGGTCCAATGATCGCCTGGCAAAGATCCCCAAGCAGTTTCGCCCGCACGAGCTAATCTCAATACGGGCGACGCCGGATTTAAAGCAGCATCCTGAATAAATAACGCAAAGCGAACATTTCATTGAATACTTAAATAAAATTATAATTTATATTAAATTAAAATACAACAAACTTCTCCCGATAGAACGTTTGGCTTAGTGGCCAGAGCGCCTAGACAATTCCCAAGAGGCGAGTGTTCGAATCCCGCTACTTTCAATTTTTTATACATTTTCTAAAAATATTTTGCTTAACGAATATCTCGTTCAAATCTGTAGAAATATTTAAGTAACAGCAACATATTTTATGTTTAGATATATATTTTTTCATCTTTTCAAGCAAAGATAATCATTAAGATATAAAATCCTTACGTTCTACACTTTTCGTCCACTTGCAATTACTGCCTAGTGATGGGCCGTTAGTTAAGCTCTGTATATCACAACATAACCAGACCGGAAAAGCACTTGTATTATGACCACTAGTGGGTATTCATAGCTAATTCATCTCATTTTCATTTTAGGCACTCACGCTCTAAGTGCGCTGTGACGGCATCGAGATTTAAAGATATACAGATATTTATATAAAGACAAATACTGATATAAAGACTATCATGGTAATAACAAATAATGATGAATCAAATCTTCTTATATGAAGTTTTATAACGTATGTGACAATATACTATGCAATATATCAATTTACCTTAAGCCTTAAATTGGTATGCATGAAGAGTGGGAATCCTTTCAACTGAGCGCCAACGAGGCTCTCTTCCCCTGGTGTTGCAAATCCAACGACCCCTACTGAATATTCTCGACAATATTTGTCGAGAAGTTCTCGATTCCATTTGTCCATGTTTGCATATTTCGACAGCGACTCGAACACAATCACGCCGTATCGCCCCTTATCCAAAGTGGTTAGCACTGGTAGACTTTTGCCCGCTACTTCTATTTTGTACCTGTTAAATATTACACACATTATAGTTTTTTGTATGATGTCCTTAATTAGTACTGTAATTAGTACTGTAAATTTAAACTGTTTTAATTTTTGTATGATTATATTTGTTTAGTAATTAGTAATTCACGAAATAAGAAGAAAGTATGTTACTTTACACACATAGCAGGGTGGACTAAATTAACTTAGTGTGAAGACACTCCGTTAGGTTTCAAAATTGTAATTCTGTAAGAGCTTATATACGATAATAAAAAATCTGTAAAAAAAGGTGTGATTCTTTTTAATTTTTTGTCTCTTTGGCATACAAAGGCACATACTTTGTCACATCTTCGATTGATTTAGCTTTTTTTTGTTGGTTAGCTCTTTAACCTTGTGCAGGACTTAGTCTGTTATTGATCTCGAAGTGTACACCTTACGTAGAATCATAAAAGTCTAGACTATAAACCATAAGATAATGCCGCTTTAGTAAAAGTTGTTCAGTATGGTGGGTAATTTTCATTAACAAATAAAAATCATTGAACTTTGCGTGGCGCAGGGAAATAACGTCTGCCTATATGCGCGACGGTTGCGATATTGTTTTCATTTTTCTCTCCGGTAAGACAAAGATGAGAGTTGAGTTTCGGCATTCTATACGAAACTTCTGGAATTCGAGCCAAAAGTGTTAAGCGAATTGTCTAGGTATATTGGACTAACTTCTCTTTGTCTAGTGAGAGAAAAGCGTAAAGCTAAAAATATAAATATAATCGTATGAAACATCTGATGTGGAAATCTCTTAGAAAATAGAAAATTACCACCTTAATTAAAGCTAGTTAATATACTTCAGGACCACCTTTCAATGTCAACAAGTGGTAAATTTGGGCAGTACCATTGAGTCAATACAATGGAGCTGCGGGCATCAACAATATTCATAATAGATATACATAATAGATATATATATATATATATATATATATATTGCGTGTCTATACTATTGTCGTCTCTTGTCACTGAATTGTGTTTTTTATAACAGCCAATTAAATCGCAACATTGAAACACGATGTGAATAGACACAATGTTTTTCAATTATCAGGATGCTCTATAGGCGTTAACTTTTTTTTATTTCATCGGTACAAATAAAAATTACAGACCACATATTTGACAATTTTATTTTAGTTTAGTTTTATTTTACTTAGTTTAAGCGACGAAACGAACAGTTAAAAAGTTGATATGCTGAATAGTATAGTATAGACATATTGGCAAAATTCAGAGAAAAAAAAAATATATCGTAACGTTTATTTGCATGAGTTAAAATCCGTTTCAATTTGGCAGTTTAAATGCGCACATACTAAAGGTAAAATGGTAAGTTGCAAATTGCACTTACCCACTTCGCCGAAATGTATGTAATTCAAATACTCTCATATACCTATATAATATCTGCTGCACTCGTTCAAACTTGGCGAGTTGGCAATGTAGTAGATTATCGATATTTGCTATTTAAAATGGGTTATTAAACAAAATTTTTGTATAGATATAGCATACATTGTAAACATAATTCAGTTTGCCATAGTCTGTTTTTAATTAGTTTAATAAGTGTGTCCCCTTATTAGGGGAGACAGCGTTCAATTTAAATTAAAGCACGTGAAACAGCCCAATTTAACCGTGAACCGAAAGCTACGAGGCCTAATTCGTGATAAGGGAACGAGTGAGTTGAATAAGAGGGCGCATTACGATAGAGACCCACGATCCCTGAGATAATAGAGGTAATCGTTAAAAGGTCGCGTCGCACTCGCACTCATCTATAATGCAAAATGTAATGATAAACCTAACTATTAAGCGCATTTTAGTAATTTATTCAAATATACATAATATCATATTTACGACATCATAGTTTATTTTGTAATTAAAATAGGACATTTTTTATTTAAGTATAGGTATAGCTTGACGGTATAATATATGAACTTGATTACAATTGATTGCAAGTGTAGACTTAAATACAACGCAGGAAAGAGGAAAGCAATAAAACTGTTCATACTAAACAAGTGGGCAAGGAGTGTTATAAACAAGAAGTTGCGAGAGCACGAGACGTCACGATAAGGAGCGCTCGCGGTAGAGACTGGCTCTAATGGCGGTAGCAAAGTGCTACGAGTTAGTAAACTAACGGCTGCCGCAACTGCCTGCTTCTATACAACTTAAGGACCGGTCCACAAGTTACTAGCTTTGTTATTAGGCACTTGGTTAAAATCTTAAAGTAACAAATGTTTCGACCTCGATCAAACTAAAATGAATGATAGATAATGCAAGTTACACAATAAAAACGACAAAAGATGAAATTGAAGTGCGCTTACAAGGTACCCCACTCAAACCTGAAGCGATCGTGAAATCAGTAAACGACTATTATGTAAATGTGAGACATAAAATTTTCCATTTCCAGATAACTTGAACAAATCAAGCATTATTGCTCCTTATCTTTTATAGGTTATGTTTTTGAAGAATTGCGAGATTGCGTAAATTTATCCTGACGTAATTAAGTCATTTTGACGGCAATTAACTTTTATGGGGGGAGGAGGCGAAGGAAAAGCGAGGCGCGATACCATTTCGGCTGGAACTAACTGTGACCGCAACGACTTCCGCTAGACAGGGCGGCAACGTGAAGATGTTGCCTTATAACTTCACGTTACTGAACACACCTACCTACTTGTAGTTGTATTTGTTGTAGTGAACACGGTATTAATTAGTTTGCATCACACGAGCAGAATGATATGTCTTAATTATTAACAAGAATTATTAATTCTGGAATGTATCACCTGCTATGTAACAGTAGACGAGGTACGTTACATGTATAAGATTCATTAGTGTAGTTTTAATTAACTAACGTTAACAATACGATAAGGGTACGGTAACGGCAACAATTTATATTGTATACGCGTACAATGTAAATTGTTGCTTAATGATTTTCAAGTAAACGTTAAGACACTTATTTCATATATAATAAAATATTACAATTCTGACAACTAAATAACAATAGTACTAGATTAGACTTTTAGAAGCGAAGAAAAATAAATGTAAAAGGAATTTTTTTTATAGTACTGTAATGTACTGTACTGTAGTAGTAACACTTAATTTAGAGCCATAATACTTTTAAAAGTTTCACATAATGCGCTAGTAAGTAAAATTTTACCATTAACACAATTGAGCATACCTACGCACGCTTAGGGGACAGTCTGACCCTCCATGTTAATTCGCAAAATTACATCCAGTAACTGTATTTGCTTCCGTTTGCTTCCCGTTTTATTAATCTTTTAGAGGCCAAAAGCAAATATGACTTGGAAATTGTCAATTTACTACAGCACTATTTCAATTTACGTGCAATCTACGGGGAACAAAGTAACTCCTCCTCAGAGCGGCGACTTTTTCAGGTATGATTTTGCGCTTAAAAATATTTCATGAGTACGAACCATAAATACAACTTAAAAATTTAACAAGTTCAAATTATTTGTACCTTGTATATTTCCTTTGTCAATATTACATAATGAGTTGTATTGTTTGGCATAAAATAAATGAAAATATATAACGAAGGATATACTCGAGTCTATTAAAAAAAAGACAAAAATATTACATATACTTAAGAAAAATATATAAACTCTTTAAAACGTAAGATAAGTGAAAAAAAATATTACAAGAAAAGCTATTCGTAGTCTCACAAACGTTTTATAAGCGAGCGCAGCTCCAACATCAGTAAAGTCAGTTTTCGAGTAGAACCGATTTTTATTAAGCGATAGAGTGACAGGAACAGGAGGCAAGAGGCAGCCGGAGGACAAACACGATAGATAGGTTGATGCCCCGCCTTTCGGGCCGACTCCTTCAACTAGTCTGCAAACACCGCACACTAATAGCTAGTCATCAACAAAGCAGCTTGAGTAAATATTGCGACAGGTTTTAAGACACTTTACTAAATTACTTTTGCGAGGGTTATACAACGATTTAATTTATATTTTATCTATAATATAAACTATATATAAACAATAATAACTCGTCAGTAGGTAACAAAATAATATTTTGGTAGCTTGAAAATAATAAAAAAAAATATTTACAATTATATTTATTGATATTAACATATCTTCTTCCTCTAGTGACTCATTTCTGTGGCATTCATATGATCAGCGAATTTTGTTGAGTTAGAGTATCATCTTCAACCAATCAGACTTAGTCATCTTCCTTCGAGTTCATGAATTTCCGTGCTCTTTCTATCGTATTCTTAGTTTCTATCGTAATCACCGCTTTTAATTTATTTTTAATAAACAGACTCAAACAATCATACCATATTAATTTTCGCCAATTAGTATTTTAATTCAGTGTAAAATTCAAACATTTAAATATTAAAATCAGAAATTATAAACAATGATTATGAATAAAATATCACAATTAATGTCAAATTGTGAAATTGAAGAATATGATAAGATAATACAGAATTTTGTGAAACACTGCTGTCACAACCACAATCATAGCTTCAGGAAAATTATCGGATTAAACATTGAGATGTAAATATTATGGAGTACCTATGTACTCCATAATATTTACTCCATATATTAATTAATAATAGTATTATTATCACGGATTCGGGCGGAAAGTGTAAAACGGGAGTGTCTTGATACCAGGTTCTATTAACCCATGCCTATTGTGTTGCCTTAACAGATCAAAGGAATACACATAATTTAAATATAATAATTGTACGAAATGTAATCTTACCTTATACGGTTGGCCACAAGCAGTTCGGCAATGTCGCGTCCCAAACGTGAGTACAGTGATTCCGCTATCACAAGTACTTTGGCGTCGATGCGCAAGCGCGCATCAGAGCGATGATCGCGCGCCCTTTGTTGCTGTGATGCAAGCAAAGAACACTGCGACAAAGGACGTGGTACCCGATCGCGCCACACCAAGCTGCAAACCAAAATTCTGTACATTTGGTACTTCTTGAATAACATGTATTTAATATATACATAGGTTATTAATTATTTTATGATTCATATATGAAGCGAAAACAATTTTGAGATTTTGTTTTCCATTTTCATTTAGCCACGTGGTTTGGTTGAAGATTCACTAATAACGGGTAACAGGGGGTTTGGTTTAATTCAATTAATAGAATAATATATATAATAAGCAAAGCCTTTAGTTTTATGTGTTGAGTGTTCAAGTTTTGCTTTTCGTTTTATAACAAATTATCTTGACGGTTAGAAAGAGAATTATATTCATTATTTATAATAACTGTATTAAAACATAAAATATGCTTCAGGTAATTAAAACTTTCCTTAAATTGATAACTCCGTAATCTCCTAGTAAAATTTTGATGAAAATCAATCAAAAGCTGCCAAACTTATGGCTGCGTTTAAAGTCGGAGCCACATCAAAGAGCCATTACGGTCTATCTCAAAAGCGTGAGAATAAATAAAAGGTGGAATTTGTGGGAAATATTTAAACGTAGGCACGGAACCGTGCCGTGGCTGAGTTGCCTCTTTGCTTTAATGAAAGCCCCGCCCTATCCGACCGGGTAAAACTTTAACGAGGAGCTGAAAAGAATAACTGAGGCAAAGGCACTGCTTATTTGCTATCCAATGGAGGCTACTACGGTAAGCAAAGCAATTCATTATTTACTTTAGACGAAACTGCTATTAATTAAATTGTTTTTTTTTTTTTACATTTTACTGTCTTCAGTGTTTTACTTACAAATTGGCGTATTTATTGTATATAGTTAACATAATAAATTTACATCTACAATTTATATTATAAAATCTGCATAGGAGATAATGGTTCTTAAAATTATCGAACTTAGTAGTGTTTGGGGAACAGCTTCCATTAATTAGGCAGAACACAAGTTTCGCTATAAATTTACAAAGTCGGGAAAACTTGCCGCCCCTGCCGCTCATCGCAGCGGTGTAAATTTAAGCCGATAAAATAAAATATTATCGTCCTAGCTACACGACATCCGCCCTAATTACATAAAATCACGTTATAAATTACTCTGAAATATTTCGCCTCCTCTTTCTAATTTAGAAGTGAAAAGCTGCCAAACAAAGGGCGACAAGGACGCTCGGCACAAAGTTAAACGCTTTTAATTCTTTTGCGAAGCAATTTCCTGCGTTAACGGCTAATTTTATGCGCAATAAATCTTTTCTCAATATTTGAAACAAACGGACATACCATTTAAATGTTAGTATTTATCCTGACAGAGTATAAAATATAATTATCATATTATATTTCATTCGGTAGATACTGCTAACCATTGTACAAATGTACAATAGCCGCTGACCCATGTCTTACGAACGAAAGCAAATATTATATTTAAATATATAATAGGATTGAAAAGCTTTACCGGCTGTCACGCCATTCAACAATAGAGTGAAGGTAAGTCTACAACTGTCAAAGCGCCACTATTATACAACTATATGAAAACTTAAACCTAGTCAACGATTAAAAGTATATAGAACTATTAATATCAATGTTATTCATAAAATAAAAAATTGTACGTGCGAAAACTCTGCGAATATAATTTACTACTTCAGTAATTTAAGTGTAAAAAAGTAATATAAAAACCAGTCATGAACTTTCTAACGTTAGAAATTTGCATAAAAATTTAATTTACACTATACAATAAGTTCAATATTTATCACCTCTTTGTATTGTTCATTTAAAAGACTTTAAATGTACTTTTTGTCTGCAATAATAAAGCGGTTATAATATATTATATATATATATTTTCAATTAATGACTGTTGAAAATCCAACGTCGAAATATTATTTAGGAACATTTGAAAAAAAGTAGAGTGATTTTCATAAACAGTATTCAACCAATGTAAATTAATAAGGTTTGGCAATAAACAAAACGTACATTATTTGCGGTTAGCCTGCGTTTATTATCTATCGAAAGATATAACATTACATACATTGTTTGAAATGAGCTAGATTAGTTAAGGCTAAAACGTTAATATGTACATTAAAACATAATATGTATGAAACGCTATAAATGCGGTTTCATCTAATGTTATATTCTAACACAATGGCAACAATAGCTCACCAATTCCAATATACGGCGAGGTGACCGAGCGCAATAATTTCATAATATTAATTTTCCCAACATCGATGTGTTTGCTACCGATAGTTAACAAGTAAATTGGATTTTGTGC
This sequence comes from Podotricha telesiphe, assembly GCA_038994665.1. Classification (NCBI taxonomy): domain Eukaryota; kingdom Metazoa; phylum Arthropoda; class Insecta; order Lepidoptera; family Nymphalidae; genus Podotricha; species Podotricha telesiphe. The sequence goes on along the minus strand of JAOYRR010000193.1, from coordinate 50,045 downwards.
GAATGACGCATATTTCAGCCAGAGTAATTAATTATGTCGAAGCGTGTTTTACGACGTTTTAATTTAAATTTAATAACAATCGCACGACTTAAATTGAAAACGACACGTGTGACGAGAAACCTTGCACATGCATTACCAATAAATGCCGAAAATGAAATTTGTGCTATCAGCGCTTTCAGCTTGGTCAGGCTTTAGCTTGCATCTACATAATGCTCATTGTTCATAGAAATTTAATTGCAATAAAGCATACTACAGAGTTGAGAGTTAGGTAATTAATGTATCGCTAACGTTTGAACGTGCAAATGCGCATAGACTACAGCGAAAATCGTTTCTGTTTTGAAAATCGACAAGTTTTTATTACAATTCTGAAACATTTAAAAATACTATTTAATAAATCTGAAATATAATTCAAATGTATAACGTATTTATTTTTTATTCGTATACCTGCAGAACAACTTATAATAATTTAATTGTTACTTATATATTAAGAATCTAAATCTAAGAAAGAATAAAAAAATAACTAACCTCGTAAGCGGCATGGTTACATAGTATGTATAGAAAACTATGGTAAGGACGGTCAGCAGCATAATGCCGGCTACGCACTTCCTCACGTTTACATGACTGGCTAACCAAAGACAGCAACGAGGAGTCGCCGTTTTATGCATATGATTATAGTCTCCGCTCTCAAGCAGCGATCGCAAGCTTCTACTCTCTCCAGCCATCTCTTACAATTACACACCACTATATATACACAGCACAACACTTAGGCCTCTAAACAGTACACTTCACAATCTCTATCTGGGAACTCTAATGGTCGCTTTTGTCCTTGGAGGTGATTTTTGTCGCCACTTTCCGTGTTTCCACATTTCATAGTAACGTGGCGATATGCAAACGCGTGGGTGCGCTGGAAAGCCGTATGTGACGGCCATCTCGTGCCGACAAACGTATCCGTTGCCTGTTTAAAATGGCCGCCAACGCATTTTGGCGGGTTGTTCTCATCACGGCGACGGGGAGCTATCCTGGCGTTAGAGCTCACGGCATCCGTATTAAGCACCAACGGACCGTCTCTGCCGATATCATCGGTTTAACTGTAACAAAGAAAAATTAACATATTACTTCATTGCCATTATATTTGGCTCTAACTCGACATAAAAATACAATATCTAATAGAAATAAACAGTGATATTAAAATACCAGATATAATATTGTTATAATTTAAAAATCATATATCTTATTTTTCCATTATCCAATTAACCAAAGATTTAAAATGTATTAAAATGTTTTTTTTTATTATCAAAATTCTCATTGCACGTTATTCGGTAACTACTATATATTACAACTAAATTTAGATTGGAGATTATTTCAACACAAATAAAAATGCAATTTCTAAGCTAAAAGAAACTAACAATTGGTAATCGTTTTTGAAGGGATCGTGGCACGTACCGTTACAATGATATTCATAATATAATAGGAATCCCCTGAGATTTCCGAACTCATCGAATCGTGAATACCGACCGGTCGGTGGTTCCTATAAATCCAACCTTCACGTTACTTGAATGATAGCATACATTGAAGCCCGTCTTTACGCTGAAACTAACTTGTTCACCCGTGAAATTGAACAAGCATGGCTTCAAAGTTCTGTATATAATAAAAATGTTAATACGGGTGTACCATAGCCGGTTTAAATGATTTTATTATTATAACCAATTGAAAAGTTTAAAGTAGGCATCGACATTTTAACGAAGAAAGATAAATTATTATAACTATTAGTTTACAAATCACTACAAATGTGTGCAAAAAGAAATAGAGAAAACTACGCCCGATTAATTTTGCACTCATAAGTTCTCTCTGCCAGCTACTCAGCTAAATAGAGGTGTAAATGAAAATTAAAAATGAAGAACTTTTTTTGGAAGATATTTGAAATTTGAGAACTGTACAAGTATTTATTTAAAAAAAATTAATATTCATTTAAAATAAACACCAGAAATTTCTACGAAATCGTTTTAAGTTATTTATAAAATATCCTACATAATACATATGAATAGACCAATTTCGTATTTAATTCAGTCACTAAAAGGGAGAATTTGAGTGCTCAATTCGGAGCAGTGGTTACGAAGTGAAACGCGCTTTGAATCTGTGATCGTACAACAGTTTGAATAATAACTATTAGACGACACATTTTTGTCTTACAAAAGTCTGCAAAAAAAATATTTTTCATTTACATAAAACAGATTTAAATCTAAAACGTAAACATTTCGACATAATTTTAAATAAAAACATGTATCTGTAAAATATGAAAAGGTAGCTACGATTACTTCTCAGAATAATTGCTTGAAGATTGTAGAAGAGCAATTAAAGTTCTTAATTAAAGTGTAAAAAAACGGGGCTTCTGCTGGTGTCGCTTATAGAGGAGGCGTGGCGATAAGAGTTTGAAAAAGGACGGTTAAGGAAGTCGAGAAAAATTCTTTAGTACAATAGATACGTCGCATCTGCCAAAGACACTAGTAACCTAACACAAAAGAAAAGTTCACAAACGAAATTAAAAACGGCAATTATTTATTTACTTGGTCATTATTTCGAATGATTTATTAAAACTTGTATATAGGTTCAAAATTACTATTAGTATATATTAAAGGCTTACATTTAAACAAATAAATTCTACTTAATATAAAATAACGCTATTGTGTTCATTTTATAAGTGATGGGTTCGATCATCAAAAGAATGTTTATATTTCAATTTTATTTATTTCCTTGGCCAAAGTGCGGCGTTGGGTTCCGCTTCCAAGGCGCAATGTCTCTAATGTTGGGTACTCATTCGAATATGTATTAAATAGGTAAAAAGAACAAAGTACATAATTTTCTATAATATTTTAACTTAAATATAGTGTTTTCCCTGACACAAACTAATATATTCGTAAACAACTTTCATATCGAAAGACAATGCTGTAGTATGAATAGTTCAAACTTATTATAACTTAGCCCGTTCACAACACCTCGTCTTCATTGAAAGCTTCAGAAATCCACAAAATAAGGTGAGCCGTAACACGAAATTCCCATAACGCAAGGATCTATAACATCACAATATGAATCGTAATAAGGTATAAGTTTGGTAGTGTGAGGTTCACTTTATGATTTTCTTTATGATCTAGCATCTATGTAATTTCTACATATAATGTTTTGTCGTACTATTTGTAAATAATACTATAAGAAATTGCAATATTTATAAGACGAAAACATTGCGAACATTCTATGAGTAGCAAGGTGTTTTTAGTAAATAAAATGTGTACGAACAATATTTAGATATCATTAGTATTTTTTTTTAAGCTAAGACGTAAATAGGCTTGAATGCTTAACTTCTTGTATCACGTAGAAATAAAAAGACATTTAATATTAAACATACGCACATCTCTTTTCTTATTATTTTTTTTTTACTTGATTTCATTGTTTTATTTACTTATTAATAATAAAAGGCAAGGCAAGCATCGGTATTTCATAGTATTATCCACCTTTCCGATAGAATTTTTGATACACACATATAAGAATTTCTTTATAAGAGTATTTCTTTATATTACTATTTAATTATTTTCCACGCATTGCGCACGGTATAACAAGTGAATCTAGTGATAGGCAATTCCCTTCTCTGGTTAATTGCACATTCGGACAAACGAGACAAGCTAAATGTGCGGTTGTTTTTTACAAAGAAACATTTTTTTTATATATTTAAAAGGCTCAATTTACTCATAGTTACATTAGCAACGTCAAGCTAACAGGATTATTCAAAATTTATGCAAGGCATTATCCAACGACATCGGCGTTGCATAACGCCTTTAGTGTCCGAGTACCACTAACCAACTCGCTATCGCTTTTATGAAATCACTTAATATGATATACGATGAAGTTATTTCAGATAAATAAAGAACTCAATTGAATTTGTATTTTTTCAATAAATTTCTGACTCATTTTTACTATTTATTTATTAAAATATATCACTTAGCAAATGTTAAAAATCAAACAAAGAAATATAAGATATTGCACTCTGAATTCTGCAAGATGTTATATATACATATTTCTATTTATGTATATAGTAATGAGTAGTCTAAATTAATACACGGCCCCGTGATAATCCCCACAACCATTAGGCGCGACCAACCTTGCAAATCGTCCGCATATTTTAGGCCAAGATTAATTGTTCTTGAATATCATCTATCACGGTGAGCTCTCTCATGACGGTTCCAGTTGTGCGTACGACATTTTATTTGAACGCAATGCCTAAACTACATAACAATATCATGTCAAAAGTACACAGAAATAACGAATTCTACGTCATTGAGAAATAAGAATTGCATAAATAATATAAGTGTAACACTAACCAGGTCAAATCGTTTAAAATATAGACATTCTTGTGATACTAGAATTTTTTTCGCTTCAGTGTCGCTGATAAATCAACAGTTTAAGTTCAAAATTCTAAATTCGTTAGGCAAAATTAGGTCGATTACTGACTCCCCAAAAGATAAATCCTTAGTTAAAAACATCCCCCTGCGAGTTTATTGCGCAGCGGACAGGAACAAATGGAGTCAATCTTTTTTTTGCTCCAAATGGAAAAACTGAAACTGCTACATTTTCAACGTGTAAAGTTCGATATCAATCAAGTCGACCTTTTTTCAATAAACCCACCACAGAGTTCCCCAAAGCAATTTTTCGAGTAATTTGACTCTTAGATACGCGGCGTTTATTGACTTTCACTGACGTCAGGTTTGTTTCCGCCTACCGTAAACAATTTACGTAAAGAATTGTATAATAAGTGTTGGAAAATTTGGCTCGTTTACAAAGAGTTCTATTAGAAAATTGTAACTGGTAAATTTGTTATAACAATCTCGACACTGGGACGTCACGAATAAAACTAGTTTAGAATAATTGTTTTGCAACCGTATTGCAGCTGTCGTACTTGCCATTAGCGGCGGAGATTGTACGCTAGCAAAAGGAGAGTTGATTAAAGAGCTCCAGCTTATAGTGCGCGTGGCTTCAATGAATATTCAGTATTTCAGTGCATAAGCATAATGCGGCCACAATCTTAATGTCGCTGTCGCAACCGCAATGCTGCCCATTTCTCATCTTAAATGCCAAGAGCAACTCGTTTGACTTCCTAACTACGCCTTTTTTGTCAATTTCATTTGAAAGGTCTATACTAGCAAGCTGTATATTTATACCGAGCAATTTGTTTTGAAACGTTCCAAATGCACTAAATATATACAGCACTTTACCTTAACTTAGATATACGTGTAATAAATCCGGCTTGGGTTTACCGTCTAAAGTGCAAATTCTCAATATAAGGTGAAGATTGCTAGTTATCATGGAGGAAAAGGACAATTCTTACAATAGTAATATAAAATTTGCTTTATGTTCTGTTCCTACATTATCATAATAAACGAAAGTGTTATTCGCACACTAAGGAAATTGAAAAGGCTACTAAAGAAGCCTTTTGAAAACCGTTAAAGGTTGAACGGTTTTCAAAAGGCGCGGGTTCAAATCCCGTTGCGTTCAAATTTTTGTACGTTTCTAAATATTTCTTTTTTATTAATAGACGAAATTTAAAATAAAATATTTGTAAATTTTAAAATCAATTCATTCAATATCACTCAAATATTAAAATAATATACACACATTTAATATTAGGTCATTCTGTACAATATTTTTAACACAAATCTCATATTTACATTATAAATTTGAAAGAATAGTATAGTGAAGTGTTTTGTTACGAGAGAAACCATTAGACATCTTAACCTCGTACAGTGAGTTTCGCATTCATCATACACTAAGCGAAAAGCAAACGGGCATGAGTGAAAGCATACTATTCCATGTATGAGCTACCGTTTCAAGTGTTATGTCAAGAAAAAGCGTTAAAGGTGTCGCTTCCGCTCAAAACTTCTCTATACAAAACAAAGTAAAACATGCATTAGTACTTCTACAACATATAGAACTATTGTAATGCAAAGGTAACACGCAAGAAATGTAGCCAAAATATTTTCATATTAAATTTTTAGAAATTTATTCTTAATTAGAGTCTACAAGAAGGAAAGATATTAAACTATTTGTTTTAGCCTTTTATGTAAACGAGGGTTACTGCATAAAATTAAGAAATTTTACTACAAAAATTAGCTGCTTTATATTATTTTATATAAGGACAATTCATGGAACCGTATATTTTCCTCTTATTCTCTCTATTTACTCATTATATTGCATATGCATATGCCTAAAGTTGTTTACAAACAAGCACTCAATGGACCCAGGATTTATTTTGTCTCGCACCCTGCGGAGATTTATATACTCACTAAACAGAAAACTACTTCGTCCCTTTTGCTATATAGAAAAAAGTCATAGGTTTATTTATATTCACAAAGAGGTTTTAAAATAATGTACCTCTACTGACCTAATTTAAAATATAAGATACGTTAATTGAGGGCCTGTTTCTATACCAAATTTGTGGTGACTTTCGTGTGGTATAACCACCAGACTGCTCGCAGACTCTCGAACAGGCTGCATAGAACTGTATAAAACCCTGAATTCTTTTACTGGATTTTTTTCTGGTTTTGTTCAATATATGATGAAATGTTCAAACATATAAATTCTAAGGTCAAATGTGACGAACGGACGTTCTATATTTAAGTACAGAATTTCTACAAACGGTATGAATCTTCATATTTCCAACTTAAGAAATGATAGGCTTCCATATAAACTATTGCACCCCCTTGGGGGCAGAATTTGCATAAACTTTGAAACAGTAATTTATTAATAATTAATCCGTAACCCCAAAATAAAGTTTCGTATTAGTAATAAAAATGACGACTTAGTAACTTAAATGAAATGACGAATTAGTAACTTAAAAATGACGAACCTCCATAAAAACTATCAACCTTTATTTCGCCCCCTTGTGGAGGGTACATATCTCGCAACCGCTGAATTAGTAGCCCAAAAACAAGGTTGAATTTCCAATAAATTAATAGCCTATACCGTCTACAAATTATTCTGCATCAAATGATCTATCAAATCCTAATCTTTCTGATCTTTAATATTATAGTGTACGCCGTTGACCGCTGAAATTAAAAAAAATTTACGTCTGAATAAGTCGATGAAACATTTACGTCTGAATATCGTTGCGCGCTGCGATTGGCGGAGCCCCATGGTTTACTTATATTTTAAATACCTGTACCCGCAACTTTGTTCCCTTAATTATCCTTTCCATTTACCTCCCGATGTCATCGAATATTGGAATCCAAACTGTTACCACCTAAACACTAGAGAGGACCTAGTGCAAAGACTTCCCATTTCGATATCGATAAAATATTTTCTATATTACACACAATTTCGACAAATTTACTGTTGTAGGCGAGAAATACAAAACAAATCCTTCATCTGTACAGAAATGGAACCCACAGCCATCGTGGTACGTACTACAGTCGGACACTCCTCTACTTTCCACAATTATATTTACAATTATACACACAATTATATTTATTATACAATTTTTTTTTTATTTTTATTGATATATTTTTTTTCGTCCCTCTACATAACTTTTTGATAAATATATCCATTGTATCGTATTGTATTGTATTTAGTTGGGCAGAAAGCCGAGACAGGTTTTATATTGTTTTGTAGACGCTGAAGAATAAAAACACACAAACAGCAACTGAAGTATATCGTATCGTAGTAGTACTTGATTCCTATATCTTACCTTATAATCATACTTTCTCTTACAGCTTATGACTTTAAAATTTAATGAAAGCTTTTGAAATTAGTTTTCATTATATTAATAATGAAATTTTCTATTTGACTAATTTGGCCATCTGCAAACAGTATTCCTGTTGGACAAATGAGTTTGACAATTCCAACTCTACTCTATATGTGATAATTATGATCAAGCAAAAATCTCAATTTTTTTTCGCTACATATCGTTGCAATCTTAAATTAACTTGAAAATCATTCATAAAGATAATTTTAAGTACATTTACATTTACGATAGCTGGATGGATGGATGGAAGATATAATTAAAGATTAACTTTATAATATACACCTAAAAGAAGCATTTGTAAGTACCTAGGTTCAAATAAAAATTATGAGTACCAGGTATAAGTAATTATTAAAAAGTAGATTGAATGTTGTAATATAAGTGATAAGATATGTGATACACAAAACAAATATGGAACACATTAATTTTGTTAAAAATAATAATAAAAGAAAATTATTATAAATATCGTGTAGTTTTTTACTTTTTCATTAAAATGTACAAAATTGCCTTTCTGGTATTATACTCGTACTTATAACATACGGATATATCCCTTTTTACACATATACATTCCATTATAGATTATATGTACAATAAGGTCTATTCCTATTTCTGTAAGCAATACATAACTTTTTGATAAATATATGCATTTGCATGCATGGCATGCTCTTCTATCTATTCTAATGATCTCATTATCTAATCTAATGCATGCATTAGATATGCATTTTTTGATAAATATAAGCTTATTTTGAAGTGTTATTCACACATTTATTTTCTAAAAATGTTTTTCTGTACATTTTATGAAAATCCAAATGGAATAGTCTAAGTAGATACAATATTTAAATTTCTAAATGACATATCTCTACAATACTTAATAAATCACAGTTTTAGAAGCTAATACCAAAAAAAATATTTAAAAAAATCTTACCCAAGTACTGATTGTAAACTTTCGCCAAGACAAAGCAAATCCTCACAGTAAATATATTATTATATAGTGATTACGATAATAACTCTTGATGTACTATTTAAATAATCTTAAATATCAAAGAGGAAGCAACACTTATTGTCACACGTTCCGTGCGAGTACACGACGAGACGCGTTGAAAAGTATCGGCACGCCACACGTCAACATTCCCGTGCGTCTCGAGGCACACTGAAAACTCGGCTACGAGCGCTCGCTAGACTAACGGAGGCATTATCAGCGAGTAGGTTCGTAGAGGTAACCATCATTCAGGCACCGCTACGATACGCTACGTATTGCAAAAAAATATTTTGGTGAAGAAAAATTAGGCGCGTTACGACCGCGACAGACCATTCATTCAAGACGGCTCGGTGTTTCGATACAGTGCACGATTCCGATTAGCGCTAAGCACACCAATAAATATAGACGCTGACTCCTTTGTCTTGCTCGAGATTCGTTTCATTTTATTAATGCCAAGGTACACCAATATACCTATGCCTGACAAATAGTGTATATTTTTGTTTCTAATTTATAATGATATAATATATGTTTTTATTATTATTACTCATTAAAGTAAATCTAAGATAAATGTACAAAATTATATTGTATTGTTCTGATATTGATCAATCAAATAAAAATAATAAGCATTGCTTTATATTTTATTTTATTGTAATAAGTGTACTTTTCATATTAGGTTAAAATAATTTCGATACGAATAGATCCAATCTCCGCTCACGTACTATATATTATAGAGAATCACTAGATGAGATTCTTTATTGTTAGTATATTAGTACTAATCTCTACCACACAAACAAAATTGGCAAGACTGAATTGATGACTTTGATTAATATTTTTAACTTTGTAAAGAAGACAGTTAAGAAACTCTCATCAATAACATTATTATCAGTTTTTTGTCATTATATCAGCTTCATGTTTCTGTATTTGTGCTATCGTATGAATCACGTAGTACAATAAAATAACCCAAACAACGTACAGTATAAACTGAACACGCTATACTTATAACTATCTTTTTCTATCGCTATGGAGCGTATAAACCAAATGTGTTTCGTGATAGATTGATTTATTATTCGCAGACACGTGAGAAAAAAAATAAAAAGTAAAATTTATCATATATTTTCACTTTATAGTTGCTTGTACGTAAATATAGACTACGTGTATATATATAGTGTAGACGTGTTAGGACGGCCGTTTAAACCATGCTCCACGCGTCTCAACATCAACTTAACGTAACACGTGTAACGACTGTCGTTAAACGTGCGTCTTGTTCGCTTCACGCAACAAAGTGTCTAGTTTCTTAGATAACAACAGGCTTTCAGACGCTTTCCGCGAGGAAGCGAGGTGAAGCTACTTCGTTTATGAAAAGCTTTCAACTTTGGCGCTAACAACGATTTATTCAAATCATTCCCTACGAGACTTTACATAAATCAAGTAGGTATTCAAAAAGCTGCTACCATGTATTGTAACGGCAAATAATTTAATTTATTTAATATAGAATTATTGTATTTTAATAGATAAATGGGCATAAGCTTTATAAAAACAATTATTTGACTTTTAACATTCTTTGTATTTTATTGGGAAATTAATAAATTTAAAACAATTATGTTTTATACTTATTTTCAATGGACTCTTGGACAACCATTAAGTGTATTTTAGTTATTCAACATTTCGTGTGATTTGTAGTTTCTCGAAAATGTTCATGTGCATTAGGGGTCATACAGTGATAAGTATCACAAAACAAAAACAACAAAACGTACTCGCCGTAACGGGATTGCAAACGTCTCTGTGTAAATAGATAAGGCAAGAACGTCCGGTGCCGGCGGTCGTAAGCCACACGGGAGCGGTAAGCGGCTCAAGCGACTAGCTGCATCTTGAGACTACATGTAAGAACACTCTTGGGTATATGCATTTTATTTATGTTCAATTAAATTAATAAACAAAAACTAAAAAACCGTCAAAAAATTATTAGATAATTAAATAATGTAAATTGTTCATAAAATTATAAAGTGGAAAATTAGTTTAATCTTGCCTTTATAAATAGATACATTTTTGGTGTACTCTAATAAAACTGATTTAGGTCAATTTCGTCATAATAGACGTTAAATGAAATTTAATGCGCACAAAGCGTTATTCGTTTCAAAGCTCTCTCAGGGGTGATATTAAAAAGAACCGCAGGTTACGCCACAGGGCACAAGCTCGTGGGCCTATAAATCATTGTACTTCTTCGAGATGAAAACTTTTTACACGTCTGCAAATATATATGAATCATATATATATTTAAATAATAATTTTCCACGCCGTACCTGTAAATATTTTATTAACAAAGGCAGTAGCAGAGTGCAACGGGAGAAACTTTTTTCATAAAAGTACAACAAGTCATTCGGTAGTGAAGGAGCACAAACAAGCCAACAGTTACTTATTAACTTTTATAACTATTGTTTTATGCGCGTGCTGCTTATTTGCATAATAATTTTCTGAACGTAACTGCTTTTAAAGTGGAGTTGATTTTATTAAAGAAATACTACCATGAATTTTTCATAAAAAGCCATCATAACTTTTATAAGTTTTTAATTGAATTTTGTAAAATACATTCGTATTAATCATAAATTTAGCCAAAAGCCTGAAAATGTTGTTATTAAAATGAGTAAGTATCTTATTTTAATAAGCGACATAAGTAGATAATCTTATTTATTATCAAATATCTTTTTTTTTTGTACATAATATATTAAATTAGATTGAAAAGTTATAATACTTATATACTCAAGATATAAAGCTTATAGTAATACTAAATTTCAGTAATACAAAAAAATATATTTTCATTACGGGCAAAGACTAAAATATTTTAATAGAAAGATAAAAAATCTCATCATCAACATCATACCGTTCGTTAAGCTTGTCCAAGAAACTTCACGTTGTTAATTACTTCTCCGTGTTTTACACATGACATGACAGGGAGAAAATTGAATTTTAACTTTTGTAACAAGTTCGTATTGACGTGGCGTGCGTGGTAAACGCGTGGTAAACAATTAAGATTAAAACGAAAATTGAATTGAAAAATCGAAATATTGCTTTATGTTTATATTTAAATAAACGAATTTATTTTTCAACATGTTATATCAAATTACTACTATATATATTTTCAGAATTCTTCTTATTTATATTATACTTAGGCATATGAGAAGGAAATAGAATTCCTCATTATAATTTATCATAGAATTAACATTTGAATAAATTTGGAGCACATAGATAATTATGACAGAAAATAAGCCTATAGTAATTCGCCAAGCATTCAAAAAATAGTAGGGCAAAGTTAAAAAGCAGAATAAATTCGACAGTCGACAAGACAATGCGAAGAATATAGACAAAAGTTTTTTCATAAATGTGCACGGATCGTAGAACTGAGAGTGAACAGCTGACGACTGGCTCCAGGCAGGGCCGCTATACTTTAAGACTTGCTGGCAGATGTATTAAAAGAGGAAAATGGGGATATTTTGTCAGATTTTATCACTTAGCTTCGGGCGACATGAATAGAAAAGAGTTAAATGTTCCTACAGATGTCCGCTATCGCCTTTTGTAATATTTTGAATGAAATCAGTGGCAACTGTAGATTTATATAGTGGTTAGTATTTCTATTACACCACAATGTATAAAATCTATGTATAAAATAATAAATGTTATAACATTAGAGTAAAAATGCAAAAGTATGTCTTGTGATAAGTTTCAGTCATTTATGTATGTATATTCGATTTTATTGTCATTTTAGATTTCAATATGTATATATTACAAATAGCAAAGTACAAATATAACGTAGAAGCAGTCTACCTGGGTAATAACATGTTTTACTATCTTTGAGCGTACTCGGTATTGCAAGTATTGGACAAGTTTAGCTGCGCCGGCAGATACAGAACGAGCAGAAGTCTATAATTGGATTCGTTATTGTTACTACAAACGGATTGTCGTGTCTAAACCAAATCTAAACTTTATTTCCGGTGGGAGTCACCGCCTCACCGGCAGTCGGCGTCATTATATTGAGAGCAAACTACATGTATACATACTATTGTCTGTAACCAAATACATAATTGTAAAATTCAATTGAATTATAATGTGCACTTATGGTTGAATGAATCGATATCATCATATTTAGATATAAGTTATATAAAATTGATATAATCATAACAACAATGGTTGGTTATTATTTGTGTTGACTATTCGGTCGTATTCAGTATAAAAACAACAATATTTATTCTTTTGCCTAATATGCATGTGTCGCATGTCACACAGCAACACGGAACACGACTTGTTTTAATATTTGTGACTATATGCTTATGTAACAGTAAAATAATATAAAATTCTGAAATAGTGCAAAAACTGCAGCGTTAATAAACATTACAATCATCCATGCACGTCGAAGCAGCGACGCGGACGAGAGAGCGCACATCGCGAAAGTGAAATCGAAAATAAATGAACACACATACTGAAACACTATTCATTTCACTTTTACAATATTATTAACTTATTTGAATTAATAATCGTTACTTTTGAATTTACATTAAAATTTTAAATATAATAAGTAAATTGCTAAATCAATAAACATACGAGTGTGTTATGAACGATGAAAACGACAAGTAAATATGAAAGCAAAGTTAGAACAATAACCCTATATTACAAAGGAAATGTCGGTACAACTTTTCTTCTCCTAAACAAATACCGAGATCTATAATAAAAATCAATAACGACAGGAACTCTACGATAATATCAAGTTTAGTGCTGATTTGAATACGAGCTATTTAATGTATTTATGACACGGGGCATTAGACGCAAATCTTGAGCAGGCGTTGCCACTTAAAATAAGCTGGCACGTATTCAAGTGCCGCATACCCAAATGCAAACTATTCAGTTCATCAAAACCAGATGTTAGACCTTAGAATAACAAAAATGCTTTTCAGTTTCAAGGTGCCGAATACTTTTTATACATCATTCCCTTAGTACCTATGTATTACTTGTTATTTACACAATTACATTTATATAATTAAATGTAAGCAAATAGTCAAACGAGCCGACATATGTATTTTATTTAAATAATAGACGTAACGTACTCCATATTTAAACTACTAATGAGTGGAATTTTTCACTCATGCAACTATTGAGATAATGTCGTACCGTTCGTCCGTTATTTCTTCATATTGTACAAACAAGGTTGCTATTAAATTGAAATTAGTAAGCACAACGTTAAAACGAAGTCAATAAAGAATAGGAGCTCATATGCAAATATTAAACATAGAAATAAAAATAAATACAGGAAGAATTAACAGGATTAGTATTATAAACACACAACGCAGATTGGCTTTATTCCAAGTAGGTTGGGGTGTCGGCGCTACTTGCCGCGGCGCCACCCATTCGGTATGCAACTAAAGCTTCATCTGTCAGGGTCGATCGCTGATTTATTTTGATATGCATATGTAATATTGCTCACTACTATTAGGAATTTCCTATTAAATAATAAACAGCAACTATTTGATCAATATTTTTGTAATTTTAAAAACAAACATTTGTATTATATGAATACCTCCATATCAGTTTAAATAGTTTATTATGAGAAATGATAACGGAAGTCGTATATATAATTTCTCTGACTGTTGCCAGATGCAAACAATCTAAGGTGTGATTGGAAAATTAGACGCGTACATAGTCCAAAAAAATTCTAAGAGATCAACAGAAAAAAAACAAAATTACAAAATGTTTAAAATAATTCACTGTTTCAAATAAGTCACAGCTTATTATCTCGCAACTTGCCCAGTAATGGAGGACCTGTATTATCTCCATGAAATTTGACTCGCAAACCACAGTCCCCTTGTGGATACGTATAACTCGACCCAAGTTGAAAGCTTCAATTACGCGAAGTGAGTTGTTCACGCAGGTGACTCCTTAATTACGGGGTTGAAATTGAGCTGCCCATTCGGCTGTCACGTTTGCAAACGTATTATCGTGTGCTGTTTACGTAATCCCGACGGTTCGTGCCGTAAGACCTCATAATCGTATTATATGGACGGAATTTACATTTCATCTATAAGTTGAATAGTTTGATAATCACCTTATAATCTAACACAACGTAAGTCATATTGTTGAAATGTACTAGGAATATTCATTCTGTTTCGAATCGTTAGTAACGTCATCAAATATTACGCGGCACGAATGTGTGTAATATATATATATATATATATAAAAAATTGCAACGTCACGATATTCCAAAGAAACCAACTGTTATCTTTCAGGTTGTTACAATCAATGAATAATAAGTAATGTATCTATCTACTCATGAAATACAAAAAGCTATTTATATTTAAGATAATTTTTAAAGAGCAGGTATAATTAAGCTTTCATATAGTGAATTTTGGCTATCTGAATAAAGTGTGGATCGGACACTTGTTCGAAATCCGCCATGACATTCATTTAAAATTGACCGGTTTCAGAAACGTTTTAATTAAGCTCCGAATCGACATACTGGACAGCCTCAGAATAAACGAGCGCTTTTGAATTTTGTTTATACATAAATAAACAACGAAAATAGATATGGTGAGATGTTTGTATCCTACTAATATTTTAAAAATATTAAATTTTAATATTTTATAATCTATCAGTGCTCGCAATTTAATTAAATTATAAATAAAACATTGATAGTTTCGATCTAAACAATATATATATTTTATCAGTAAATATGCGCCTTTAAATGATTTTTAATCCAAGGCAGACGAAGTTAGGTGTGATATTTTTGCTATGAACTTATAAATAACAATACTAAAAGCACATATGCATTTACGTTGACAACATTTGATTAATAAATGCGACGAATTTAATAGAACAAAGCCATGTAGTTAGTTTTGTGAGACAAATGGACGGTTGATCCCACTGTCTTGCGAGGAGCCGTGTACGACTCTGTTGTGGATAAATAAGCTGCGTCGGTAGGCTTTACCGCTAGGAAAACGAATTAGTAACCATGCACAGAATTAGAATTGGATTCCGGACATTTTTATTTATTTTTGACTAATATACAAGACCATTTCTCCTACTTTTAATCTTTACCACACGAATAAGAAAAAATATTTTAATATATACGATAGTTTAACATTTAATGTTTTAAAAAAGATTATCTCTCTCTCTCTCTCTCTCTCTTTTTTTCAATTTCCTTAGTGTGGGAATAACACTTTAAAAAATGTTTACAAAATATATTTAATGTTTTAGTTACAAAATAATATAAAAATATATTCTTTTGTGTAACCATAAAATTTTAGGAATACTAAAATAATAATTTATATATGAACAGCATAATAGGGCTTTTGGATCAAATGTTTCGCTATAAAGGAAAAGTGGGAAGCATGAGCAAAGATAATAATTGTTAGTCTCGGCCATTTCATCTCGCACCCCGTCCGGATAAGATTCCGCACGTCGGAAAGTGGGTCGGCCTTTAGGCGATGCAGCCTGAATTACAACATTATAGAAAATCAGTCTATTATTGTGAACGTATATTGGCCATGTGTTCATATATTATTTGTTATATGATATGATCAAAATGAACTTGGTCAAGGGCACTGTAAATAATAAACTAGCTAAAGTAAAAATAAAAAATCTGTCGGTAATCAATGTGAAACTACAATTCATTAATTTATACATTCTAATTAAATATAATTATGAAATAGTAATATCAATTTTTTATAAAAACTATATTTGATTGACGCCATGTGGCTGCAAACGCGATTGGTTATGGGTTCGAACTCTGCTCAGAGAATTGATTAATTATATTTAAATTATTTTCATTTTTCCGACGTTCAACACGCAATGTCTTGAATTCGGGCAAAAAGTGGAGAATGGAGAGTCATGACACAAGGTTTTCTCACTACCATGCTATGTTAAAGCGTGAAGCTGCAAAATTACTATGTATGTTTAGTAAGAGAAGTCTATTTATTAATCATATTAAAATATGTGAAAGAAAAGCTTCGGAGCCCTTTTTACGAAAATCATCTTAGCTTATTTTATTAGAGAAGGACGATTAAATTTAGACATAAAACTTTAAATTAATAATCTAATGTTACACATACTCACATTTGTTTAACATAGTATTTTTGTATAAAGTGATATACACGTTGCTAATAAGATGCGTATTTTACGCGCCAACGATCCTTTTCATACATCATCTCTTCTACAAGAAAAATAATCAAAAAGATAAATTACTAATTTTTAAGAATACAAAAATAGTAATAAACGAAACCAGCACCAAATACAAGGCTTTAATGGAAAAGTGAACGTAAAATCTTTGCTCTAACAGTTTCTATGTCGAATTCGGAGTACCTATGCATTAGCGTGTACTTATATTTACAAGGCTGACTTTGTTATTTTTAATATATACATAGGTATATATAAACCATTTATAATTTTAAATATTGTAATTATGTATGTCTATATACTTATTCATTATATTCTGAGTGAATTAGTCTTATTTAAAAAATAAAACAAAAATAAATTAGCTTCACGCTTTATCCAACATAGCAGGATAGACAAAGGGAACCTAGTGTCCAAGACACTCGGTTCTCCAATTTTCGCCCGAATTTGAGACATTGTGTGTTGAGTTGCGGAACTCAACGCTGCAGTTTGTCTTGTTCACCAGGGCAGAGAAATGAAAGTAATCAAACTATTACCATACTTTCGAGCGGGAATCGAACCCACAATCAATGACGATTACAGCCAGACGCTGTCCCTCGGCGGCAAGATGACCTTATTTCTAGTTATTATAGTTATTATATTTCAATTGTCTTAGGTCTCACACGCAATGTCTTGGCACTAGGTGCTCTCTGACAACCCTGCTATACGGTAAAAAGTCAGAAGCTTTCGTTTCAGTTGAAAATTACAACATGGAAACATGTTCTCCAAAAATCTCCAAAGTAGATTTGTTTTTAACGAACCAGCTTTTTCGCTTACTTAGAACATAAAATGAACCGTCAGAATCGGGCTAGGAGGAAATCGTAGACGTCAACGAACCTTCATGATGTAGTCGTATAGACCTGTAACGCGGGCCTCTATATCCGCCGAGAAATGAAACGTGATTCCATTCCAGCTATAACACGAACAGTCCCAAGTATAAGTCCCAAGATATGAATGTTGTCCAATTTCATAGTGTATAAATTATATCCCGGTCTGTGCATTTCTGACGTTAATATTGATAAGGTACTAATATTTACAATTTAGGCGTCGATTCCCAGTATTAAATGCTCGATATAAAAACAACCTCAGTGATATTCAGATTTTTAATATTATTTTACTATAGTGGCCTATTAATAATTGATAGGTACAAGGCCATCCACATAGTGTTCGTACGAAAGGTAGTGGCGAAAGCAGTAAGGGAAAGAATTCGAAGAAATCTAGCCCGAAAGCAAAAGATTTTATCTCGGGAGATGAAGATAGCACCTAGAACCATGTCGTAGTATTTTAAAAGAAGACTTAAGACTTGCAGCCTATAAGGGCGCACTGGTGATTTTTTAACTGATAATTTAAAAAAGAATAGGGTGGCGATATCCAAACAACTACTTTACGATTCCATACGATTGGCAGAGCAGAATTTATCCACAGAAAGAGTGCGTGCTGTTATTGATAACTGGTCTCAACGTTTAAAGTACTGTACTACAGTCAATGGAGACCACTCCGAATAAGCTTTATATGTTTTTAATGGTTTTATAATAATTTACTTAACGAATATACTGAAATAGTAATAAAAATTCGTACAATAAAAAAAAAACTTTATAACAATATACATGACACATTCTATGTAGAATATGTCTTCTAGAATTTTCTTTAATTTTTATATTAAAATCGTTAATATTTAAAAAAACAACTATTATATCGGTACACACTAATTACATAAAAGTGCATTAACAAATAATATGAGAAAGGATATTGGAAGAGAGCCAGTGTCTCAAGTTCCTTAGCGTACTCAAAAGTCCCCGAACATTTACATTATTAAATTGTTTTGTCGACAATTGACATTCCTAATATAAACTATCCAAAATAATTAGTTTAGCATTTAATTAACAATTATTTAAATAAATTATTAAATAATAAACAAAAAATATGCGAATATGGATAAATATAAATTGTAATACAAACCACACAATTTTATAGGAAATAGTCTATCTATCCAATGAAGTTCTGTTTATACAGGTGACTTTGAAGTTTAAAAACGTTATGCCGTAATGATAATAATAATAAACAATTTATGGGACGTTCTCAAAAATTAGCACTGTAATCTGCCGGGTGATTCTTATTACATATGTGTATATGTGTATAATATTATATATTATACCTTTTTTACTTAATATAAAAGACATTTTTTATATATAGACTGATTAGAATTAGATAAAAAAAATAGAAATATTTACAGCAAAATTAATAGAAATTTCTCAGTGAACTTGTCATGTCCAAAAACGACTAGTCATACTTTCACGTTTTAAAAACAATTTACACATAGACTTACTTTCTTAAAAAGCTAATTAAAATAAATCAATAAACAGATATAAGCTAATATTCGAGTTACTCATATTTTAATTTGGTCCCGCATGATTTTGTAACTTGTGTACAATCTCACGCATAACATTAGAATACCTACATATACAAAGCCATCCCCTACTAGTAAAATGGCCAGGCAGCATCTGGCAAATCACCGAGCAGACAAGCTCTGTCCTGATCAGTGTCATTTTTTTACAATTAGCTTTCAAAGACGACAATCGGATTTTCTAATTGGTATATTCTGTACAACCTGTACTTGATAACTTTATTAGTACCTAAACGATTTTATATTTTTATATTGATAAAATATATAATATAGTGATTACTTTTATTTGAACAAATGTAAAAGTCATTAACTTAGCCGTCTTGCTGTTATCACATCAAAACATTACATTTTCCTTTAACCGGTCCCTCTTTATTCCGTTTAGAAATGACAAGTTAAACAGATTGTCACCAGGTTAAAACGATTTTGAGTAATTATTTGCAATGCAATCAATCGGGTTATATTATATAAAAATCAATATCCAAATTATTAAATTTAACGAATGCTTATTAAACGTTTAGTATGACATTTAAGTAACGTATTTTTTAATAGGTCCAACGTCTTTTTCTATCTGGCATTAATCCCGGCCTAGCTCAAAAGGGTCTGTTTTCCGGAAAATCTGCGGAAAATCCGATCGGATAATTCGAATGGTGCCAAATTTTGAGAACTGCCCTTATATGGCATTATTTTGTTATAAGCCGTTTAATAATTAAAAAAATGTGAAATACAAAAGTTGATGTAAATTATTTTCAATATTCAAAATATAATTATATTATATAATTATAATATAATTATAACAAAATATAGTTATTAAAAATAAACTGTACAGAAAAACGCAACACATCGATCGTTGTTTATCTTCTTTCATTAAAAAGTTTGACACGAAGAGATTAAGAATCTCTCAGCATCTAAAGATTAAGCATCAACATTTATTTTTTTAAAGTTATTTATCACTACAGATTATTATATTATCTTATGCTTGTGTAGACATAAGTTACTTATTATATATTTTTGTCAGCTACACGCTTTATCCCTTATAGCAGGGCAGGCAGAAAGAACCTAGTGTCACTACACACTGTCCTCCGTCTCCGATGTCGAGACATTGCGTATTTTGTGGTTGATTTCGACGCTCCATTTTGTTTGTCACACTCCGAGTCCACTCGGACCAACAAACAAGGCGTTTTCAATCGACGCTGTCTTATTAAGTCTGGATGGCCTCAGTATTAATATAATTTTTAGTTTCTCTATATTTAATATGCTTGATATGGTTAATATGCAGGACACGATTGCATAGCATATCAAACATGCTTAAGGTGTGTGTTTTTTTATATATTAACAAAAGTGGTGTATTAAGAATATAATTTCTTTTTTCGTTTAATTAATGACCTGTTTTGCGAAAACAAGAGCAAAATATTCTGCTAATGTCACGAATGAGATGAAGCCGTAAATTTTATAGAATAATATGACCTGGTCAAATATAAGCGGATGATAGACAGATCTAGGTCAAACCAAAACAAATACAAAGTCATATTAGTCATATGCGTATATACAAAACGATAAAAAAATCGCAATGAGAACAAATAAACGATATGATTACAACTTAATGTCAACTTAACGAACATTATTATTTATTTATTTTTCGACTTTAGTAACTATGTACAACTAATTATAGGAGAACTTATCAGTCACAAATTATAACAGTTTATTACTCTCTAATTATATTACTCTCTAATTAATCTATATGACAAATTATACAAAAATAAGGTTACTTTATCGTAACCAATGAGTATTGTTGCGTCTTTTTTTAAACACGCATTATATAACTGTGATATACGTATTATTGGATCTTTATTTCCAAGTCTGGTTCGCGTGATGTCAGTCTGGAAGAAAAGACATCCGTTACCCCTGAGGTATATTAACATTGAACCTACTTAACAGTTTGCTATCAACAATTTTTCCTTTAAATATGCTTTCGATACAGTTTGAAGCGCTAAAACGACAGATTATATATTTTATAAGTATCTCTTGAACACTTTCGAGCCTTTTTGTGTGATTTTTGTAAGCAGGAGACCATACTTGGCAACAATATTCAAGGCTACTATAGACTAGACTATTTATTGTACAGATGAGGGATTGTTGAAAATGAAGCCGAGCAATTTAAAAGAAGCCGTTACTATGGAATTAATGTGATTATCAAATCTTAACTTATATAACTTAACTGAACTGTCAACTGAACCTATAAGATACGAGACATAGCTGAGCAGGTTAGTATTTGTAGACTTCTTGGGCATAAACCCATATAGACATGGGTGAAGATGGTCTTTAACATGATGAAATATGAAGGGTGATACAAGTGATTCAAAAACTTTTAAAATTGTTGACAATATTGATATAGGCCTGTAGTTAAATATACATTCTTTTTTCCATCTTTATATATAGGTACTATCCTTGCTTATTTCCATGTTTCGGAAAAAAATCCTTCGCTAAGTGAAGCATTATAAATAAGTTGTAAGGGAAAATATATTGAATTTACACATTTCATTAAGAAAACAGGAGGCATGTTTGTCAGGCCCGGAACTCTGTTGCATGTAAAGTCTTTTTATTTTATTTATAATGCTTTTTTGTGATATGAACATGTTGCATATAATGTCGTGTTTTGGCTTCAATAAATCTGCTCATTTATTAGTTGCAGAGTTATAAACACTCGAAAAGTGTTCGGCGAATAGATTACAAGTTTCTTTCAAGTCATTTGATTGCCTATCATGCAAACACATTGATGGTGGGAACCTTATTTGCTTTTATTAGAGACATAGGCCCAAAAATATTTAGAATCTGTCCCTAATTCATTTTCAATAGCAGATATGTATTTATCATAACATGTTGTTATAAGAACTTCACATTCACGACGAAGGTATTGCAATTATAATAGGTCTAGGGGATTATTATAAATTTTGTATCTGGTATGAAACTTGATTTTACGACTTAACAGATAAGAGTTGAACCATACCGGATGGTTATTGTTATATTTTTTACTCTTAGAGACATAAAGTTTAATTATATGATAAAGAATTTGATAGAATTTGTCAATCATGTCATTGACATTTTCATATTTCAAAAGTTCATCAATCCATAAGATCTAACTTAATGCTTTATTTATCTGATCGTAATCGCCTTTGAAATAGTATATTTTTTCAATTTTGACATAATTTGAATAACGAGTAGGGGAAACTGAATACCAGCTACCAGTGAGTGTCAACGTTTCCTATAGGGTATATATATATAATATATTCATGGTATAGTTACTTTTAATAGGTTAATTTCAAAAATCCTTAGATAACTAATATATAGAAATTTAATTTAATTATATTATTATTATTATTATTTTTATTTTACTTAAAAACATTACTAAATATTATTTACTGCAGGTAAGAGATTGTTATCCATAATCAGGATATTATATGATGTCGTTCGGGCTCGTGACTTGGCATCGAGTTGGGTTGCTAATGTGTAATCAAATAACGTCAGTGACTGCTAGTT
The DNA here is from genome assembly GCA_038994665.1 of Podotricha telesiphe. Taxonomy (NCBI): domain Eukaryota; kingdom Metazoa; phylum Arthropoda; class Insecta; order Lepidoptera; family Nymphalidae; genus Podotricha; species Podotricha telesiphe. The sequence continues at coordinate 27,155 of JAOYRR010000193.1, read as the reverse complement.
AATTATACAAACGCTATGTGAATATAAATGGCTCTCGTAACGTAAAGTTATATCTTGTAAAACACACCGTTCTTGCAAAATATAGGTTTATCAAAATACTTATTAAAAAAAAATTATATTTGTTATTTGAAGAAAATTGTCAAAAGATATAGAAATATAACACACAAGAAAAAAATTACCAATGTAACGTAAAACACGTCATATAATACTTTGTGACGCTTGAAAAAATCTTAATTAAGGCTAAGGCAGGTACAGTCAAATACTTCGCAGATTAAGTCGGTGTTCTCATTTATATTTGTTTAATGAACATAAACAAAAACTTGTTCAAAGGGCGGGAATGTCTCAACTTAACCACCACGGCCCGGATTTCGTGCCAAATATTTATTTTAATTACATCTCGGTTCCTTTGGATCCCAAGTTAAACGTTCCAGCCACTCCAGATCGGTTTTACAAATTAATTCAACATTTGCTTAAACAATTTTGACAAAACAAGATTATATATTATAGCAACATTAATTTGAACTAAAAAAACATAAATTTGTAAAAATCCTTTAATCATTATTATCGTTTTTTTGTCAAATTGTTATTTATTTGTATGAAACATATTTAATATTTATATTTAAAAAGCAACGCATGATAAATATTTTATCTTCATATAAAAGCTCTTTTTGTTAGTGTCGGAAATTAAAAGAGAATAGAATACCAATGAATAGATTCCCTCGAGTAAAGCAGGAAGACGGCCTCATAATCGAGCCGAGACCTACTTTCAATAAGTAAATAAAACCAGTGAAATGCACAGACTCTGCATAACGCGAGTACCGTAACGTTGCGAACAATATAAGAGCAGCTATTGATTTTGTTTGAATAAAGTCGATCCTATACATATTTTATGTCATTTGAAATCATCTATAACAAGAGACCCGTATGACCTTTTAGCATTTATAAAAATTTAATTAGGGTAAAATAAAATCATTTTAAGCGCATATTATATAAGTGTAAGTGTATATTTAGTGTAAGTGCATATTTAGTGTAAGTGCATATTTAGCTTTAAACAAAACTATTGCATAAGTGGGTATAAAGGTAGAAAGTGTGTTTAAACAATTACTGAAGCAAGGTTCATAAAAATATTTTAATTTTGATTTTCTTTTTTCATAGTAGCTTAAAGCAGTGTATTGTGTATACGCAAATCATTTAATTTTTAATCATAAAGTATAACCGTAGCAATATTGCCAATACAGATACATTTTCATGCGATCCCAATATGCATTGCGTTGCATTTACCTATACCCACCCATCGTGGTGCAGTGGGACATTATTTCACTGTAACCGTGATTGGTTATGGGTTCGGTTCCCACTCGAGGGTTTCATTATATTTAAAATATTTTAATTTTTGGAGATGAAAATGTGGATCGGAGAAATGAAAATATTTGCCGCGCTTTGTCTTCAGGACCAGTATTTAAGACAAAGAGCGGCGTTGAGTCGTCGAGTCAAAGTGGCTAGTTTACATATACAATTAACAATTATCTCCTTGTGATATATGCTAGACTAAACAAAATATACAAACATGTGTAAAATCTGAGCACATTTGAAATATACCTACATTTAATAAAAGAGATCTAAACTTCGACAAGGAGCATACTGATTATGAATTCTATAAAGTAATTCGACCGTGATTAAGCAAAATGTAATCATAAGACAAATCTATTTAATAAAAACCACATATTTAGAAAAAAGATAAAAACTTGAACGCAGCGAGATTTGAACCCGCGCCTCTTGAAAACCGTTCAAGCGCTCTGACCGCTAAGCCATACGTTCTACATCCAGCTACGATGAAATTCTTATACGCTTATTACAACTTATATTTGTTGTTAGCATCTCTGTAGAGAGATTTATACAAATTTCTGCTACCCAAAGATTATTCTACGAACAATCGTTTGGCAAGAGAGAATGCTATTTCTTAAATATATATATTTTTTCAAATCCCGCTGCGTTCAAATTTTTATACGTTTTCTAAATATGTGTTTTACAAATTTCCTTAGTGTGCGTATAACACTTTAAAAAATGTTAAAAAATATATAAATCTCTTTAATGTACGATTCAAATATTATAAATTAATTAGAAAGTATTAGACAAAAATTGAGATATAAAATTGCTTTGACGCAGTAACAAACATTTGTGAAGTATTAAAACGGTGCTCGCAACGCGGTATCCACTTTTCCAATAAACCGTCCGAGTGCATAACGTGCCGAGATTACTTATAGCCGCCGTAGCGGCAACCAAACAGCAATATTTGTTGGCACGAGACACTAGATTAATTTTTCCTCGGGCGTTTAGTTAAGCCATTCACGAATACACTTACAATCGTTGTTCGTGGATGGATATGAACCAGTTGGTCGTTTTAATATCATTTGTTTGTTTTTTTTTTTTTTTTATATAGTAATGAGAACACTTAGTTGTTAATATTCAGTAATTTAAGATGATGCAAAGCATTAAAAATATCTAATCACTGAGTGAACTGTATTAAAAATACTTCAAGTACACCGTAAGTCTAAGTAATTCATATATGTAACGATGTTTTGTTTGACTATCATCTAAGTTAAGATTATATCGATATTTTCTTTTACTTTTTGCTAATATAATAAGTTTTGTCCAACATTTATTTGCATATATATTGGTACGACTATCTTGGACTCATCGGCAACAACGTATTAGTATCCTACTAGAGCGTAACCTTGCATTAATACTGCGTGATTAATTAACTCTGAAGCTTGAGCGTAAATGTAAGACATTACCTGTCTGTCAATCAGGCCTTAGTTAAGCTTTACGTATGTCTAGATATACTTAAGTACGTGTTTTGTATCGTATATTACCGTTTAATATACATATAGAATATCGTTAGATAGCTACAGAGAAAAGTTGCAAATAGGGAAAATATTGCGATCAAAGGAACATACAGGATTGAGACAGTTCATACATAGGTATACATCCCTAACTTTTAAATTGTTTGTCAGGTTTTTTTAATTACGTCTATAAATATTTGCAATAATAAATCGACCACCTTATTTACTGGCATATCAACATCTTGTATATTTATGTTAGTTTTGTCAATGTTATATGCAAAGCGCAAACGATAAAAGTTGTGCCCCTTTTCCCATTACCAGCTCACCTGTCTGTTACAATTTCATAATAAACTTTTAAAAAATGGTATTTGCGGATATAAAATACATAAAGGATTACAGACAAAGCGCGGGCAGCGGGCACAGATGCTATCAACACAAACAAAAGGGAGGATGAGATTGTATTTCTGGTTTAACACATATGGCAACTCGTTCGCGCCTCGTAAGCCATACAAAGCCAATTGCCACAATTCAGTCTTAACGAAAGGTAATTTAATAGCTGTCGCCATGTGTGGATAACACCGTTTCTGACTGCGGTAAACTTAAGCATTTAGAACATTGTACATGGTGATATGGTTGAATTTTTGGATTTATGCCTTTGAACTTGCTACTAGACTTTTAATTCCTGATGTTCAACATATATATATACACTAGCGACCTGATCGCGGCTTCACCTACGACGACCTATACGACCTATACGACCAAACTATTTGAATCTTTTCGCCCGGCCCCGTTCTCATTTAATTCACAAACTTCGTTTAAATTTATAATTTTAATAGAAACTTTTCTGTTTATGAACCGATAAAAATGAAATAATCACTAAATGTTAAGGGAACTTGACGACAATACACAATAGTTAAAATTGTGCAAATCGGTTAAGGCGTTTCCGATATTAGCGTGCACAAACAAACAAATAACAGAAAAACAAAAAAGAAAATTATAAATCATTGTTTTGGGTTATATTATATTGATGAATAACAAAATTTTTTTTTTATATATCTTCCATGTACAGACAGCGATCAGTTATATGTTTATTATATGTATGGATATATATATACAGTCATCAAGTATAACACACCGTTATTATATTATCCATACTAATACTAATATTATAAATACGAAAATAACTCTATCTGCTGTGTGTGAAGTCTTCTTCCTCTACTTGGCATTAATCCCGGCCTAGACAGGGTCTTATTTTCAGAGTGTCCTGCCAAGTACCTGTCCGATATTTGGTTTTGGGCATACGGGTACGCGACCCCTGATCCTTTAGCCACCACTATCATACGCCTATCCAATCCATGAAAGTGGTGTCCTTATACCCTCTTTCCTAGTTTCCTTCCCTCTTTCGCCTCCTTCTTTAACTGGTTTTACCCGTAAAAGCGGTTTTGGAGGTCAGCTGGCAATCGCTCCTTTAAAAATCCTCGCCACTTCAATGAATGGCCGAAAGAGTAGGCTGTGGAGTCATCACGGCAAAACCCCTGAACTGATTGTGATGACATTTTATATAGAGATATTTTTATTTTTCAATGTTTTACGAAAAGGCCGGAAATATAAAGTAGATATATTTCACGTGGGCGAGGCCACCAGCGGGTCGATAATTATAAATATTTTCGCTATTTGAATTAGTGACTGCTACATTCTGGAAACAGTAAGACAGGAAATCGCAAATGCGTACCTTTCCAATTGAAAGTTACAAATATTTTTACCCTCAACAGATTATGCTTTAAGACGTATCTCAAATTACGAAAGACGATAAACTGGATATAAACAAATAAACAAATTGTGATTAAATTGAAAATCATGTAACAGTAAATTATGAAATACGAGACATTTATTAATGAAACATAAACATTGTGTAGCGTTAAGAGTTTGCATTGCCTGATGTGAGTTATTTAAATTATATCCTAATGTCCATACTGAATTAATGAGTCGAGTATAATGCCATTAATTGTGTAATTTGTAATTGTCATAATAGTACTTAGTGCTCAATGTTACCTCATCACATAGGAACAATAGCCCACCCATCAGAGTCACTGTATGGAGCGGCTATCACTAAACGAAACATTAATTCTGAAACGGAACAATTGCAGCGGTCCGGCAACTGTTTAACATGTTAGATTGCATTCATATATAAGCCGTTACCGTCGCAAGATCTTATCTCACTTTATATGCATTTAACACAAACACTAGTAATATAATTCCATGCTGATATATAGTACTGAGTCGGTTCCATATACGGTATTGTTCTAGCAAACTGACGGTAAATTAAAAGAAACTATGGCAAGTATAGATATCTTTTTTCCTGACTTTTTTCCTGAATGACTGACATATTTCCTTTTTAATTTTTTCTTAAGATCGATTTAGTGACTCGTTTCCCAACGCCGCACTTTTCACCTGACATTACATCGAGTGAGGATCGAAATCACAACCGTCAAATTAATCAATCTGTCAAGAACGTGGATTAAATTATGAGATTTATTATTTTTAACACTTCACACTTTAAAGTGTTACTCACGCACTTATGAAATTGAAAAAACATATATTTAGAAGACGTATAAAAACGGTTGAACTAGAACGGTTTTGAAATCACGCTGCGTTCATATTTTTATACGTTTTCTAAATATATGTTTTTTTATGAGATTTATTATATACATATACACACCGTACATGTCTGTACACCATATTAAAAATTTTCAGGTCACCTGGATATTGGTAAGGTCTTTGACTTGTAGATGAATCTGCTATTGATAAAAATGATAAAAAAAGGGTCGCGGGCGGCGGTGAACGTTTACAATCAGATGACCCGAAAAAAAATTGATCTTCAATAACTCATATTTTTTTGGCATATTTGTCTTATGATAGGCAAAAAAATGAGCGGCTTATTTATCTTAGTTTTACAGGTATCTCAAAATATTTCATATTGTCTAAGTGGCAATAAACACTAACTATTTTGCTACGGTAGTCACGTGTGCACGTCTCATTACACCATACATGCATGTAATAAGATAAAATATCTACCGGCGCGGCGTGCCCTGTTAGAACAATGGTCTTCCGAGTTCCCGACGTCCTGAACAATACCTTTGTATTCGCCGTTATTCCCCTTCCTCTTTTCCACTCTATACTCCATATAAAAGTTTTATATCAAAATCCAGTGGTTAAACTCTATACTTCATTCAATGCAGCTCATGTACGGAAGCTGATAAGTTTGCTTTAGTCGTTTATTTAACAGTTATTTACGAGCAGCAACTGTTACTACTGGCTTCATATAGTTGTGTTATATAAAAGCTAACTACCTTGTTTAATATATATAATTGTTCTATTAAATTTATTTTAATTCCAAGTTAATTATTACTTATGCGGACAAAAGAATTGAGAATTAAATGAGTGTTTATAAATAAAAACATATAACTACATAAATAAAACATTTTCTATTAGTAAGAAATCATGCAGAGAATATATAATACTTATGTTCGTTGATTGATGTTTTACTTTTTTTTTTATTATTACAGATTATTAATAATCTATAAAAGAACCATGATTGATGAGCAAAAATATCTACGATATCTTATTTATTATATATTTATGCATATTTAATATTCCATGATATTTTTAAAGTTAAAATGTAAAAATATACAATAATTCTTAATTATTCACAAGTAAATAATGCAAATTGAGGAATACATGTTAGTAGCAGTTGTATATATAAATGTATATAAAATACAATTATAGGCCCTAAAAGCGGTTCTTTATATGCCGCTGGAGACATATTTAAGCGAGAATGGCTTATCTTGAATGAGGCTTTCTGCAATATCATGCCTATCTTAGTGCTAATGGCCTATATGTGAAAGGTGAATGGCTCTATAATTTAATAGCCAGCGGTAGAAGGCATCATGTTAGTTATTTCATGATACCATTTCAATCTGAATGCTGCCAAACTTATGAATTATATCGGCTATATATATAAATAAATAGATATCGTGATAAGCTAACACAAGCAAAAACATTGAATTGATATGTTAAGATTTAGACCAAAAATAGTTTTTATATTCCATATCAAAAAAATACACTGGTTTCTGATACTCGAATAAAGTCTATTCTAGGATAAGGGGAAGTACACATACCACACAGTATTTTAGTTTGTCCAACATGTATATCATTTACTAACTAAATAGGAATTCCATTCGCATTAATAAACAACAAGGACGCTTTCTCTTACCAGAACCGGGAAATGAAAATACTTTTACGCCCGAGTGGAAATCTAACCCACAACCAATCGCGTTTACTGACAGGACGGTGCCCCACTGCGCCACCATGTCGATGGTATATGCTGATTACTATCAGGCGAATTTGTTCTAAGTTTACATTTAGTTACTCCTTGATATTGTCTTAAATGGTCAGCGACAAGGATATCAATGAAAGTGAGCAGCGTGCAGAACGGAAGCATCTGGCACCTGAGACCAAACGAGGCTCCGCCTAATGGCCTGTCGCGCGTCCGTCCGCGCCGGTGATTGATCGACACGCCTCGCGACATGTGTACATAGCCTACATCGTTTATATCTACGTTATAAATCACGAGTTTGAGCTCGATAAAAGCAATATGCAATATCGGAAGGACTCACTTCATTACGTTAAAACAAATGCCTTTATGCATATACAGATTATCTGTCCCATATCTAAATATTTTTTACATACAAAACAGGTCATACTATACAGGTCTTGAACTTTAGAAGATCTAGAGTTAAATTTGGTGTTCTCCGACTCCGTTATATGTGTATGTGACGGTACTTTTCTGAACCTAATGCTGAAAGAAATGCTGCCAATGTTTACATATAATATAGAAATATGTAAAAACGTTAAGAAATTTAAATCAATGCCAACTATTACATATAATGCGTGCGAGAACGTAATAAATTTCGGATAAAGAAAAAAATATTGAAAGTATTTGTTCAAGTAGCGGGCACTAACTAGTAAAAGATAGAACGAAACAATTTACTCTTGATTTATTTTGGGCATCAATTCCTATTTAGTTGTCTGTACTATTTTTACTTATAAATTATATACAACTATAGGAAAGAACAATGAAGAATTATGAAGAGTTTATAATAATATACTTTATGTATAATTAAAGAATTATTATTAATGTACATTGGTATTCATAATATGAATTCTAAGTGTATAATTTTTACTCTTAAGAAAACAGTTTCTTACAAAAAAATATTATATGAAATTACTTGGGATCAAAAGAAAACATTTAGGAACAACAGAAACAGATTATTAGAGTGGAAATGATTAATTTTCCTAATAATTACCTCGTCATTCCCAATCTTTTGAAGGACACAAAACATTCAGCCAAATCAGCGCATCTGGATTTTGTATTCAATAACAAGTATAGTACCTAAACTTTAAAAATAATATTGCTAAAAGTGAAAAATACGGACAAAATTTATAACACAATTTCTTTATTATAAACATCTTGTTTAATCTCCTACGAGATACATGCCCCATCAGTTTATATTAAATTCACCAGCGGTGTCAGGCATTTGCGGCTAGAGCAGACATTGTGCGGTTATAATGTCGCACAGATGGTATGCGACAGCTTTTCGTTGCTGACACAAATATTCTCCCGGAAACAAAGATTTGCCGATCTAATCAACTCAACAATATACCTAGTGATAACTGGAAATGGTAGCCAGCGGTGCTCCCGCCAACATGTTCGATTTAAATTACGAACAATATTACACGGCGCGGATACAAACGAGTTCATTGTAGAGCGTGTGCGCCCGACAGCTGTTTTAGATAACGTGCGACCTCCCCAGAATAAAGCTCGCCGTGAACAATTAAAACAACAATGACGTCGAGCACGCGCACCACTTATCAATAACATTTTAACAAATAACAAAAAAGAAGACAAATATAAAATCTACAAAAACATACGTTTGTTAAGCTGAAACGAATTTACATTGTAATCATATTTTCAAATATGATTTCGTTAAATTACAATCCTAGTGTTAAGCAACAATAACGGTTTTAGAATAAATAAATTTAATAAATCTTTTAATAGAGAGGTATTATATTTATTTTGTTAACATTTTTTAAAGTGTTATTGCCGCACTAAGGAAATTGAAAAAGACATATTTAGAAAACGTATAAAAATTTGAATGCAGCGGGATTTGAAACCGCGCCTCTTGAAAACCGTTCAAGCGCTCTGACCGCTAAGCCATGCGTTCTACGTTGAAATCCTTATACGTTTTATACGTTTTCTAAATATGTCTTCTTCAATTTCCTTAGTGTGGGAATACCACTTTAAAAAATGTTAACAAAATATATATTTAATAAATAGCATTCTCTCTTGCCAGACGATTGTTCGTAGTATAATCTTTGGGTAGCAGAAATTTGTAAAAATCTCTCTACAGAGAGAGAGAAGTCGTAATAAGCGTATAAAAATTTCAACGTAGCTGGATGTAAAACGCATGGCTTAGCGGTCAGAGCGCTTGAACGGTTTTCAAGAGGCGCGGGTTCAAATCCCGTTCAAATTTTTATACGTTTTCTAAATATGTCTTTTATTTAGGTATTATATTATCAAGTAAAGTATAAAATATACTTACAGCAAACAACAAAGAAATTGTGTTGTCTTTTTATTTATACGCATCAATTGTTTTGATCTTCGACCCTTTGAAAAATGTCACTCAAGATTGACGAAATACCCTTGAGTAAATGGTGTTCCTCATTAAATATCTACGGAATATACGTTCAACAATGTCAGGAACAATCTTTTTATTTTTTCATGCAATAATGATATTAAATAAAAAACAACTTAAGCCTAAATTGCAATTCATTGAGATAAATCTACAATTCAATATATTTTTTTATATTGAAATAAATTTTTAAGCAAATTAATTAAAGATTATTTTAACTGGATTTTTTGCGTATATATTGGTATTAAAAGTACATTTTAGCAAACACAGCATTTGCATACTTTACAATAGTCAACAGTTACGCGAGATTTGTTATGTCTTAAAAGAAGTCCTTACTAGTGAAAACAAATATAATTTAGGGAAAATAAATAAATCTAAGAATGATATCAGTACATAATTAGGCAGGCACATACGATGAGCCGGACATTGTCAAGACTATAAAAATTAAGCGCCTTCGTTGGACAGGGCACGTTTTGAGACAGGGTGATACAAAAACTCGAAAAAAAACTGCTTATGGGAGGGAATGCCTGACGGTTGCTGAAGCTGAGGTGGACCCAAGGTGCGATGGTTGGATGGCGTTGAGCAAGACGCGAAACAGCTTGAGCATTAGAAAATGGAGACAGGAATTCATAATAGATCTGATTGGAGAAATTTACTGGACCAGGCCAAGGCCCGCCCGCCCGCTGTGTACTGACATGCTTAACGTGACGCGTAAAACGTGGACTTTTCTAGACTGAATTTTCAAAAAAAAACCATTTTTTCATCCAATTGTTTTTTATATATAAAAGAAAATCAGTATACATATGTATAGTATGTATATCTTTAATGGTTTTAAAATATACAGCAATAACTATATTTTTTTAATAATATTATTATTCTGGTACCCTCTTCAATTTTACATATATCAGCCCATATCTTAAAGTAGATCACAGTGACTAGTGTTTTGTGTGATAAATTATAAAAATGCACATTACCTGATTTTAATTTGATTGCAATTAGTTTGATTTATTACTTAATATTTGACTTTAACTTTTTTTGTTTCTTCACAATTTAAATTGCCATTATCCTTTATAAGTAATTACTATTATAATCATTGTGACTGCTAAGGATGGTAAGGCCAAATTTTGCTTTAGCAATTACCTATTAAACCAATGAAATACAATGAAATTTAATTTAATACTGTTAGTGATGATGAGGTAATTCTTTTACAGGTGCCCAATCAGGAATTCCTGATATTATACCAGACTGTTATTGACCACCAAACTACCAACTAAAACCACATGGTGCGGGAACAGATTCAATTGACAACATATTTAAGTTCACTGGCATAATCAACTTTAATTGATTTAAATGTAATTGTAAACCTAGACTAAGGATCAAAAATATAGAAGATTGAGAATATAAAGAACATAGGTAAAGAATTAGAGAACAGAGTGTCCTTGCTATGCTGCAAAAGTATGGATCATATGTTTTTTTTTATATCAAAGTTGTTATATGTAATTTTTGGAACTGCAGTATTTAATAATAAATAAAAAAAATTAAACAAAAACATGAGGGAAAAATTAAATATTAGCCTAATTCATATAGGAACATAGTCATTCTTAAATATTTATATATATTAATATGTAAAATGAGCATTTACCAACTGGCAAACAAATCTAGCAAAGATAACAAAACAACAGATATCAATGTCAACAGATAATAATGATGTCTAATAAATTTCAAATTACAGTTAAATTAATTAAAATTATTAAAATTATAGTTTATTAATTGTAATTATTAAGATCTGAATAAAAGCTATTTTATTATTAATATCTAAAACACAATAATATATAGCAGCATTAAATTAATTAAAAGCAATAAAAATGTAATCAATTTATCATCTTGCAATAAAAATTCCACCATCAAAACTGTATAAGGTAGCCGTTACTTAAGGTCAGGTCATAAAACTTTGTGGAAAAACACTAGTTAACAAGCTTAGATAGTAACAGCACAATAGTATTTACTATAATAATTTTAAGATTTTGTTTTTTCATTAAGTTAACCAACAGTTAGCTAACCTATAAACAAATATCTTAAGTCCTGCAAAATTAGTTACACAAAATTAACGAATATAAACAAAATAAGTGGTTCTTTAAAAAATATTCAATCTTTTACTTGTTTAACAAATTAAATGAAAAAAGCGTGTAAAATTTTGTGCAACAAAACAAAAACAAAGAAAAAAAATGCTTGAAGAAATTAAAATATTAAAAACTACCTATAATATACATTTTAATAACAAGGCTTGTTTATTTTGATCATTGTTAATAGCTATTTCTGTAACAATGATTAACTTAAAAATTATATTTGTTGATATTTTGTTCTTCAAAAATAAGACATTTAATTTCTAAGTTTATGTTTAACTTTTCTTAACCAATCATTAGCAGTTTTTAGTGTATTGAGTTTATTTTACAGTTAATTTTACACAAACCCCATAAAAGAAATAAATTATTTTAATAAAAATTGTTTCTTACCTTTTGATAGAACTTCTTTTAACAGCTACTTCTTGGAATTTGAGTAAAAAAATACATAAAAAGTTATTAAGCAAAACACACATATTCACTCATGGAATAGTTTATAAAGTCTCTTAGCGTCTAAGTTATGAACGTAATACATAATTTGTTACGATCAAAACAAAACGAATGTTGAATCACTGTTGTATCATCGTTTCGTTTACTATTTCATGAAGTGTGAACCACAGATTACATGCTAGGTAACCTGTAGGGCTGTAGGTGTAAGCACAGATACCGAACAGTTGGATATTTATTTAATAGATCTGATATTTGCTGCAGGCCTGCAGCTCTAATAACAATTAATAACACTTCGGACTACACGAAACAAAACTTACGTCGAATTAATGTATGCGCCGTATTTGTATAAATGAATACAGTTTTATTAAATAGAAACAAGATAGAAGTAATAAAATCAGTAAAATTTGTTCACTTAAAGAAATATGAAAAAATAGAATAGTAAGTAACTAATGTAATAATAAGTTGTTAGTTCAATTAACGACTTATTCACATTACACAGTAAAATCAAAATGAAGTATTATGAATAGAGTGTATATGTTATTGTTATTATTCTCGTATATAATAAAGAATATTTTAGTTTATTGCTATCATATAGCAACTAATTTATAATATTTTTTTGTCATTTATTTGTATTTTCTGTTCACTATTGGAATTTATTCTACCTTTAACTGACATTGGTAAAATAAATTTTACTCAATTGGTACGCCTAAAAGCCATAAAATAAGGAACGCGACAGATAATTACAATTTGACATATGTAATTCGACAATGGGGCCCCAGGTAAAATAGGGATTGATGGAAACTAGTGTTTAATATAATATAATTTACATGTGGATAATTCCGTCGTTTATTTAATGAAAAACCCATTCTAACATTATAAGTGTAAATTTGATTGCATAATGCATTTATCTATGTTTAGAAATGTTTTACGAAATATTGTGCCTATAACCTACCGTTCAAATAATATTGCAAGAATTAATAATATACCAAATGGGAATGTTAAGGGAATACATACAACATGGAAATTGAATAATTTGATGGAGTTTTTTGACGACAAAAAGAATTGGAATGAATCAAATATACGGGTAGGCAGATCTTGGAGATTAGACGAGCTACGAATAAAATCTAATACAGATTTACATAAACTTTGGTACGTGTTGCTCAAAGAACGTAATATGCTTTATACTATGGAACAAGAATGCAACGAAAAGGTACGTTTGTTTCCAAATCCAGAGCGGATAGACAAAGTTCAAGATTCCATGAACAATATAGAGACAGTTATTAGAGAACGAAATATTGCATATTATACATTAGAGACTGGAGAAACTGGAGAGCGGCCTGTAGAAGATGTAGTTAACTTAATAGGCTTACCAGAAAAGTATAAAAACCAAGAATATTATTTACCAAAATTTATGAATACTCGCTGGGTCAGATCATATTTTGAACATGGATACATAAACAGTATTGCAGTCAAAAAGTTCTATAGGTTGTATATGGAGAAGCAAGGAAAGGAATTAAAGAAGGCTAGAAACAGAGACTTTAATCATGTTCAGCAGCTATTAAAACGTTTTCCAAATATGGATATGGAAAAGCTGAAAGCAGAATATCCTGATGTTAATTTAGAAAGAGCAAAACGGTCAAAAAAAGCTAGAGGACATTGTATGCCTATTTATTAAAATGTTGTAGCTTTAGTTACAATACATTAATTTTTAATCATATAATGTATTTTTTTTCCCTCCTTTTTTTAGAACATGCCAATGCCATATTTGTGAGATATAATATTAATTATATCAAATTTTATCTATGTGCATTTCATCTGTACTCAGATATAACTTGATTAATAGATTATTCTATTACTATTGGTTTTATGTTTACTTTTGTTTGTCATTTTATGAAGCCAAATGATGTTTTCAATTATGACTCATTATATTAGTAGGTCTTAAAATATACATAAATATTAGTAGTACTTAAAAGTAGTTATAAAAAAAAATCATGTAATTTTTTCACTACAGCTGCTGAAAGTGAATGTTAACATTTTACTTTATTTACTAAAATACAAATTTTGTATCAATGTTATTTTAATATTTATAAAACAATAATTTACACAAGTTATTTGATAAAAAAGGACTTCCTTTGAGGAAAAACTCTCATAGTTTTTGCCAATAAAAAGTAGACTCGTAGTTTTCCAAGGGAATGACATTTTTTTTAAAATAATGTATTACTAAACAATTGAAACTACTGAAAATTGTTTAACATATATCATCTATATACTTTTAGCCTCACAAATTACCATTAATCCATTGATAGAGTTACACCTGTGTACCTGTGTTTCATTTTTAAAAAGTATGCTATAGCATACTTAACTAAAGTTCTATCTACTATCGATCAAACTCTGAATAAGAAAAATAAATAGGAAAACTGACAATTTTATCAAGAATTTCTCATAAATTGTGTTTATGAGTATAGTAGAGTATTAATTTATTAATTTTAACATGTAGTTTGTTCAGTCTTGATAATGTGAAATTCATTTTGGCAACCCTAAGGTTTAAAGTTGAGTAAGCTTATTCGCCTTATGCGATATTATAATGCTAAGCTGTAAAGTAAATAAACAAAAAAAAGTTCAATTTTTGTAAATATTTTATTTATACATTATAAAAAAAGTATGTATGTAAAAAAATTTAACGTAAATAAATGTTTATAAAATTTTTAATATATATTTCCAATTAAAATATTTTTAAAATGTTTAAAGCACTTTGGTAATTCATTTGTTTGCAACATCCCAGTCAAGGTTTGTGTATATTGGTATATTTCTCTATACTGCTTCTCAACTTCTTTTGCATCAGTCAAGCTAATTTGTAATTCCATATCATTCGCATTATTTAGATCTAACATATTGTAAATTTTTGGTACATAATAGGCTTCTAACAAGGCTTCTAGTGATATATATAGGACTTGCATTACTTCATTCCGATTTATTTGACTAGTTTGATAGTTTGGACTGAACTTAGGATAAGCATATTTTGTATCCTTACTCTTGTGATTTACACTTTTGCATATGAATGACAAATGATTCAGTACACCACTCTGTTGAATATTATTCTTCATTGAACTTGGAATAAAATCTTCATTGCCTTTTGGAAAGCTTAGCCATTTTGAAGAATTTATAAAATCAATTATAATAGTGATTACACTTGAATTGTCAACAGATAGTATGGTGTAGCAGTATCGGCGGCATATGAGGTACTTAAAACTGGAAGGTTCTATTTTTTCCAATATCTTGATTACCGATTTATGTGGCAGTTCTGTAATAGCCGAGCAAAATTTACGTGAAAAATGCTATAAGCTATATTTTCCACATATCATTAGAAAACATGTGTCTATATTTTTAAATTTCAATAATATTTCCGCCCCAAAATGGTGTCCAAACACACAATATGATCACATTATAAATATTTCTTCGATTTTCGCAATCAAAAGTAAAGTAATATATATGAGCACTGCAATCGATATAAATAAGGCCCCTGGCACAGTGGGACAGTGTTCTATGTTTGCAAATTTAATCCCAAACAAAAATATCTATATTCTTGACATATTCGTAACTCGTCCATAAATAAAAATATAGAAAATGTAAACTTACTTGCGATTATTTCATAAAATTCATTTTCAAGCTTTGTTATATTCGGTGAAGACAGTGGATAGGCACGGCCTGAGTTGCAATATATCATTTGTACCAATGTGTTTAGCCACAGCTGAAATTAAAGACTTTAAATTATGAAAGAGAAAAATAATAGGAAGCATGAAACCATCTAGGCGCAGTGGGACAGTATTTGACTGTAACAGCAATAGTTACTGGTTCGATCCTACGCGTTAAAATGATTATATTTCAATTATTTTCATTTCTCTATTTTGACAAAGACAAAGCAAGTTCCGCCATTAAGCTCACTGTGTCTCGATATCTGAATTAGAAAGGAGTGTAAGAGATTCCAATTTGTAATGTGCAATATACCTTACATTTTGTTTCAGGCAATTTCTCTATATTAGAAATTCATTTACTCACACTCAAAACTCTTATATGTTCCTCTGGACAATCTAAATGGATGAAATGTGCAAATAATGTCATTATTTGCATTTTCAGTTTCTGTTCTTGTAACAATATTTGCAAGAAAGTCTTTCTAACTGTTGCTCTGGAAGGAGAGTGTCAACATAATTATTAATCTATTTTTATTATACCTATTAGGTGATATTAAACTATAACAATAAAGAAAATCTAAAAAATATTTTGTAATATTTTTAAATTCATCAAAACTAAATTAAATATTGTCATTGTTCAAATAATAATTATAAATACTTCTGAATAACAGGGAAAAAACTTAGTTTCAAAACACTCCTTTCTCCATTTTCCTCCCGAATTCAAGACGACTTAAGATTCGAGATGTTGAATGGCCGAATTCAACGCCGCGCTTTACTTATCAGAGCGGATATATGGTAATAATTTAAATGTAATATTTTTTTGAGTGAGAATCGAACTCAGTACCAATTGCGTAATCAATGTGTATAAGAAAAATTAAGTGTTAAGACATAAAAAGCAGATAATTTTAAAATCAAAATATTCTTTATTCAAATAGGCACTTTTGAATCGTCAATTAACATAAAATGTCAGTAATATCAGTCCTAGCGGCAGCTACCACCGGCTGGTTCGTCGAAGGCAGTTCCGTTGAGAAGAGCCGGCGAAAAACTCAACAGTTGCTCTTTTCAAATATAGTTTTACGATAAGTAGCCACCCGAGCAGCATCAACAGCATTTAATTCCTACATTAACATAAGAATAGTATTCCTGGAGAAAATAATATACTTTCCTCTACATACTGAATAATATAATTTATAAACTAATCGGAAGTTGAATGTACTGTATAAATTTATTTTAAAACACTTAGAATGTTGTTTAACTGAACAAGAGGAATTAACAAAAGGAAAATTGTTAAATATAATTTTTAATATGTCGGTAAGTAACTAGTATCGGAAACCAATAAGCCACATACATACATTAAGCTTATTACAAACTAGCGACCCGCTCGTGGCTTCGTCAGCGTGAACTAAAGCTCTTACGTATTTAAAATGAAATTTTTGGAACTAAAAAAATGGGAGAAAAATGTAGTCTATGTTCATACTAATACCCTCAAGTACCTCTATATAATCTATTCAGTAGTTTGACCATGATGACGTCACAGACAGACAGTTCTTGACTTAGACTTTAGTATTTATTTTATAAGTATAGATATGATGACAATGATGAGTATGAGTAACACATATATATAATTTACCTCACAGATATGTACATATCCATTTGTATTAATTCAATGATACTTTGTAATACCGCCATAAGCCTATCAATTCTTTCACTTCGTTCCAACATTTCATATATTTCAAAAGTTTGTTCTTCCCAATTTAATCTGTGCAGTGTTTCTTTTCCTTTGTTACTATATTTGTTTGTATATTTTCTTTCTTTATAATCCTCATTGTACAAAGGATAATTTTCATGATTATCATATATCTCATTTTCTAGCCGGTTAAAACAATATTTGACAATGCCTTTTGAGTGGCCAAAATTTTCTCTGTTCGAATATGTCTGTATTTTGTCATCCATAGAATTAGTCAAGAAACCGATATAACATTTAGTTATATCAGAATGAGCTTTGCAAGGTGGATGCATGTCAAAATTGTATGCCAACACTTGTTGACACCTGTTTATTATGTGCGCTCTTGAATATTGTGTTGTAATATCACTATGTGCATTCTGAAACGGAGAAAAAACATTATCAATCTGTAGACAATTAAAGACATTACTTATAAATAAATAATGATACAATGATGATCTTAGTTTAGTAGTAATTTGGAGTAGATGCGACCGCGTGTGCTCGCAGTCATCTTAAATGAGCCACAAAAAGAAAAAGCAAAAGAAAAGGGCCCAAAATGGCACGAATTACCAAAGTCGTGGAGTGTAGTCGTCGTAAACATATAAATTTAAAAAAAACACGCAAGGTCTCAATTTCCGACGAAAAGTGGAGAATGTAGTGTCTCGGCCTTATGTTCTCTCTGACTACCCTGCTATGTGAAAAAAACTTGTAGATGAGAAAAAAAATAACAAAAGAATATTTACCAACATTATTTCCACAATACCTCTTAATACGTTTTCTGGCAGGTATTGAGTTGGGGTTATCCAGTAATTGCATGTATCTAAAGCTTCATACCAAGTATTTAGTTGCATCTCATTTTCAAACATTGTCAGCACTAAAGCTGGCATCGCAATTCTGTTCACCTGAAATTACATATATTGTTATTTTAAGACACCATTCATTAATATATATGTTAGTACATAGCTTTTTGTATTAAATTATACTTAGTTTAGCTTCATCTGTTATAATTTCAGTAGACTATCGGTTACATGCAGTACTTGCTAGTCTCGTTATTTGTGCGCCCAAGTCATTCATACTAACAATAACATACCAGCAACTATAGACATTTGGAGCCAAGGTGATTGCCAACACCAAAAGTTATATTTCTTATTAGGTTGCAACATATAAATAATACATAGTTGCATTGTCATTACTGCTATAAGAGGGGATGATTTCTACATGAGAAATTAAAATAGTTTTATTATTATAAGGATGTAACTAGTGTATTGATAAATAACTATTATCTAATATAAATATATTTAAGACATTAATTAGACAGGTCTATTTGATTATCAAACATCAATAAGTAGATATTTTATGTCTACATCAACAATGACCTGAAATTTGTTGAAAGAATAAATTTACTTACAAGGCTACAAATAATCCTATTAAGTGGACTTGTTTATTAATATATTTTCTGTATATCAATATAGATTAGGTAATGAGAGAAACTTTGAGATGACTATGTTATATCATCAAATCCCTTTAATAATAAAACACACTTCCACTTAGGTTGCCTAGACACAGTTCCTGTTGGTAGTCCCAAAAATAATTCTAGATTTAATGAAATTGATGGTGCAGGACCGTCAAAGTGAATAAATTGAATACTTGGGTATTTTCTCTCTAAATCAGTTGACATAGAGACCTATATCAACACGACAATCATTAATTTTAGGGTAAGATAAACATAAATGATATTCAGTGGAATTTATATAAATTTAAATTTTCAATTTTTAAAAATTATTTAACACTACTTACTTTTGTTGAAGTATCCATACACATAGTACAGTTTGGAGAGTATAAAAGTTTGAAGCGTTTTATAGTATCTAATTCTTCATTTTGTAACACATATTCACTTGCTTTTATGAAATTAGTTTCTACCTTTTCATCCACTGAAGAGCTCACTAGCTTAGAACGTTTAACAGGATTATTTTTTGAATTCCTTGCTCTTTTTCCTGGGGAAATCTTCAAGTGTTCGAATGGGACTCTTAAGTTATTTGCCATAGTGTATTAAAAGTATAATTCTTCTATATTTTTATTAATTTTCTAAGCAAGATTACTATTCCAATGCCACAAGGAATAAAGAAGCCATGATTATGTTTAAATAATAATTAAAACATTAAAATAAATCAGCACCTAAAAGTACACAAATCATTTGTCACTAAGAAGTCACTTCATTGCTTATAGAATTAAAATCATAAACATATTGATCAAATGCATATTATAATTTGGTTGTAACACTTTAGTATATATTATCAGTACAGTTAAAACTCAACTTTAGATAATAAGTGGAAACTTATTCGCAGTACAATACTAGTTAGGATAGCATAAATATATAATATCTTAATATTTTTTTGCGAGTTTATAAATTATATATTTCAAATATTATTCTAGTATGCGTTTCCATTCTATTATCTAGTATTTACAATTTAGATTAAACATTTAAGTTTCAAGTAGATTATGGATATTTACTTATCGTCAATATACCGAATGTACTCGATGATTGCCACACGATATATGGGATTGAATCGATGTTTTGTCAAGGATTTTTTTTCGATATATCGAAATATTTTTTAAATATCGCATCATAGCAGGACCGACGTTTATACAAAATAACCTTACTCCTCAGCATACATTTGTCTTTGGAATTTTAACTACTAGACCTCAATTCACACAACAGCCAAGTTTTGAGTTATACCTCAGCAATCATTAGTTAAACCTCAAATCAATTATTATTGAGGACTAAGACCACTGACATTCCTATCATTATATTCTTCTGCTATAGTAAATTATGTTAATGGAAACGCATCAACAGTAAGTTAAAATACCTTGGATACACTTATGACTTTTACTATAAGTAGACCGTTTAAAACATCAAAGTTTAATATTTCAGAATGTAATTTCATACACGATCATAATGATACAGTGTCTGATATCGACAAAATATTAAAGTGAAATTTCACATAACTTACACTTGAACATACCAACGAAAATGAACGTAATAGAATACTTGAATTATGTCACGAATATAGGGTCATATTTTATTGCAAGAAATTGCCATTAAGTTTTACCAACATAGTTAAACATAGAATACTTACCAAAAACAAAGATCTGATTTTTGTAAGACCATATAGGCAGGCTCCAGGTCTCCATGAAGTGCACCGGTTTATTTAGTTCCTAAGAGCGTGACGCATCAGGGTTAGTAAAATGGTCATACATAGTCGATTATCGAAGGCTTAATGACGTGACTGTTAATGACCGGTACCCACTACCTAATATTACTAATTTACTCGATAAACTTGGTAAATGTTTAACCGTTAGCGATTACCAGCAAATAAAAGTAGACGAGCAAAATATAGGGAAAACATAACGTAAAAATGTCCATTTTTAGTTTCTAACTATTCGGCTTAAGAACGGCCCAGCAACATTCCAAATAGCAATGGATAGTATTTTAAGAGGGTTGCAGGGAATACACTGCATGGTCTATTCAGATGATGTAATTGTATTCTCCGCTAGTTTAGATGAACATATTTAAAAATGAAGAACTATTTTTAACTCTCAGACAGACTCAGACTCAGACAGACAAATTTAAAAGTGCAGTTAGATATATCTGAATTCTTACGAAAGGTAAGGAATTTATCTTAAGGAATTTATCTTAGTCATACTATAACTAAAGTCGGACTTAAATCGAACAACGATACAACGGAAATTCAATCATTTTCAAATTAAACTATAGTCATGTGTAGTTCATGAACGAACTAGTTCGAAAGAGCGCTCCCACAGAGGAACTACGCAAACTAGATCCCCAATTTGTAACTCGTCGTCGTCGTCGTCGTTTGCAACCTCGTTACTAAACGAGTGAAGATGGTGCCAACTAACCAAATGTCATATCGTTTACACGCAAACATATAAAAAGGTAAGCCAAAAATATAAAAAGGTATAAATGACACCTAACCTAACAACAACCCTAATAATTTTCAATTCTTTTTTTTATAATTATTCATTCATTATTTAATTGGTTTTTAGAGTCCAAAAAATTTAGGTTATTGTACAACATTTCTTGATCTTTTCACAGCAGGAGCAATATCAAATAAACTCCTCCTAGTAGACTACTGATGCATCTCGAGCCCTGTTGTCACTCTTGTGAATTTGTCAAACTCGTACTCGATTAAAAATAAATAATATTACTCGAGTTACCAACTCCATTCGGCCCATCGAGTTGGTTCTGTCGCCACTAGATGCTCTTCACTACTCTAATTTACTTATCTTTGTCGCGCAATGACGTAAAACCTAACAAGAAATTAGAAAAAACGAACTAACATACCCAAATACGTGAAGAGAACCAAACAAAAATATGAATTAATAACAAATACCAAATCTACACATAAACATTTGTAAAGGCCTCGCCCCCGCCACAGCACACCGCGCGGCTGCCGCTCACGCGAGCACCCCGCAGCCACTTCCCTTCGTGCTTCCCATTCTATGCGCGATTATTCGTTGCGAGTAATTTATATCTATCCCCTTAAATTATTTATTATAATGATTACTGTAAAGTTCCATAACTTTTATTTCTTAACGAAAACTGCCCACCATACTGATCAACTTTTGCTAGTGAAGCATTTACTTATTTCTTATAGTTTAGTCTGGTCTAGCCATTATGGTCCTTCAGTTGCACTGGATTTTTAATTTTTAAATGTCAGGGAGAAAAGACATTACGCTGAACAAATTGTGTTAAGGCGGCTTTTACTTATTTCATATTGCTGGTGTATTTATGATACCCTAAAAGCTTTACAACAAAAAACTACTTATACAACAAATTATTTATTTGAATTGAAACTTGAACCGAAAATTCTAATAATTCCTTAAAGGTGCGAATTTTCTTTTCTCTTAAACATAATATGTTTTAAACGATTGTAATGTTTTTATCTCCTTCCACACGAATTTGAGACGTTGTGAATTGAATGCCGAAATTCATTATCCATCTTTTTTTTATAAACATTACTATTTCATCGAACCAACAATTTACCGTATACATCGATCGCGTCAGACCCCGCGAGATACCCCACTGCGGCCCGATGCCCGCAAAGTTTATTCATTTTTATTTGTTAACGAAAACTGCCCGCAACACTGAACAATTTTTACTAATGCGGCATTGACCTGTTTCTTATAGTTTAGCTAGTCTATCATGGTTGTCTGTCAGATGTTCCAGATCTTTAATTGTTATATAACCATGGAAAAAGCCTATCGCGTTAAATAGCTTTTGTTACGGAGGCATTTGAAATTTTCTAATAGCTTAGCTAGGCTATGGACATGATTCTTCATCAGCTGTTCCGTATTTTGAATTTTTATTTGTCAACGGCAAATGCACATCACGTTGATCAATTTTTGCAATGGTGACATTTTATTATTTCTTATATTTTAGCTAGGTTTATGGGTTTATGGGTCTTCATCGGATGTTATTATATATCTTTGATTTTTATGTGTCATCGGGATATGAACAACTTGTATTAATGTGCTATTTCCATATTTCTTTTAGTTTATATGGTCTATCATGGTTCTACATTAGGTGGTCCACTCTTCGAAAGCAGCTATACTCTAAAGCCTGTCCAGGCTTAACAAGAATAAAACAAAAAAAAAATTAAAATCGGTCCAGTAACTACGAAGATGTACGCGCACGCATACAAACAGACAAACATATAGACAAAAAAATTAAAACTCATAGATTCGTATTCTATTACTGTTTTTACATGCCCCTAAACTTTTTGAAAATATATGCAATGTACAGACACAACTTTTTTACTGTATTATTATAGTATAGAAGATATTATTTATATGCAAATGTCGTATTAAACACTGCCGACCGTCACTTTATACAAATCCAATATCGAAAGGTTGCTTGAAAGAGATCGCTTTAAGCGTTAAGGCCTTTGTTGATAATGTTGTCTCATGTCGTTGAGAAGATGTCTCGGAAGTGTGGGAAGTGTTTAAAATATTTAGAGTGTAATAAATACACAAATTATACATTTTATTATCTACTTGATGAATATCAAGACTTGCTTCAAGAAGTCTTCACACCAGGTTATCTGTTGCTACTCTGCTATATGCGACAAAGCGTGAACCTCAAAAAGTAAGGATTAGGCAATATGTTAGTGCTTGTACATTTTAACTTTGCTTTAGATGTGCATACATTCTTCGACAATAAATATTGCAAGCTGTATAATATAATGAAGCGACTTCTACTGAAAAGTAATAAGCAAAGAAATAAGATTTTCTACAATAGATTAGATACATACTATAAAAAGTACGTTGTCAGTAAGCATAAGATATTTTCAATATAATCCAATATAAAGTGCAACAAAAAGTATTTGTTGTAATTATACGGCCTATAGGTAGAATATTGAAAATTATTGATTCAGAGTTTGCCGCAACCGGCTAAATAGGTTCGTGATTACCCATACTTTCTTAAAAAACGGTCTGGTATAAAACCAACAATGTCGGTTGAACAAGCATCAGTACCGCAGAATACGGTGTGCAGATTTTAATAGTTTTAGATATAAAAATGGCTTTCGTGTTTAAGGTATTTTTTATAACATTATTTTAAATTTATGATTTTTTTGTATTAAAAATAGCTTACAAATAAATAAATATGTAGATATATTACAAATTTTATATATTTTTTATATTATTAATTGTTTAATTTAGCACATAATTATAATTTCTATTTTTTTACGTTGAATATTAATCATAATTATAATTGATAATCAAAAAATATCATTTAACGAAAGAGAAATTATTTATTTAGAATTTTCATTGCCATCATTATTGGGTAATGGCAATGAAGCGTTAAACCGTGAAGGTCGGTCTTTTCCCTTATTGTTTACATTACTTAACAAATTTAGTTTATATTTTTTAAAGTAGTTTATTTTAAACTTGTTTGTTTTCAGACGTTCACTTTATTAGTGCTGGGTTCGGTTGTTCTTGGGAATCAGGCTCCTGGTGGGTTCTCCTACAATCGTTTCAGTGGTCCAGTGAGTGGCAAAATCATTGAAGTTCAAGTCCCTGCGGCACGGGGCGTTCCAGCACAGCAGCATGCTGACTACGGCTACGACCACCAAAGGGGAAAGATTGATCCAGAGACAGCTAAATACGATCGCTTGAAAACAGTTGACTACAAAGTATGTACTTAATAATTTACGCTACGCTATTTAATAATCTAAATCTAGGTATCACGCTTTGTCGATGTTGGTACGTGTAACAAATACTGTCCACTGTACCCTATTTATATGCGTAAAATTAAATATTAAATTAAGTTCAAGCCATTAATACATTTTTATGCGAGTAAAGGAATTTAAGTTATTTTTATCTTTAACTAGCTGCGCCCGCGTTAGCCGGTCCAGAGATTAGCCGGAACAAACAGTGAGACAGACATACAGAAAGTGTATACATACATATATGTATTTAGTAAACCGCGTTTATTTTAATATAACAAACAGACATTCCAATTTTATTTATTTGTATAGATGATCTACTTTTACCTTTAATTTCTTTTCTAATTTATAGGGTTGATGTTTAGAACACAGTGATTACTTGACAGTTATACATAAAATAGTTTAAAATTAAACAATGCCAGCTAAATATATACTTATTTACCGTTTCTGGGTCGTGATAGCAACATTTTTGGTGGATATTAATAATTTTTCTTTAATAATTTCTAGTGTATTCTACATACAGAATCGTTTCTTAAGTAGACTTATCATTTTACTGAATCGTTAAATGCATCATTCTATAAAAGAAATTACATACGCTATGTACTATTAAAATCATAATTTTACATGAAACTGTATAGTAAAATATTCTAGCTGTATATATGTATATATATTTTTAACTTTGTACAAATCTATACAATTACAGGCTAAGCCCGACTACCACTACGCATACGGCGTTGAGGATCCTCATACCGGCAATCAACAAAATCACAAAGAATTTCGCGATGGTGACGTAGTCCACGGCGAATACTCCCTTGTAGAGCCCGACGGTTCAATACGTCTTGTTAAATATACAGCTGATCCCAAAAATGGTTTTCAGGTAATAAGCTAAAACTATTATTCCGAATATTAAGTATTTGGCCCGGTACTGTGCCAATATGTTTTCGCTTTTTCCTAATAGGTATTTGTGAAAACTGTATTACTACTCGTATAATATATAGAACTAAGAAAAATTTATATTAAGAAAATAGCTTTTTAGATTTTTGTTCAAATTTTATAAGAATCTTCCTGTATACAAGAAAATGGCATATTTTCTTATCGCATTACTAAATTGTTAATGGCTCATAATGGCGGACATTATGCCATTAAGGGCGTAATGCAAGAATATCTACTTAGGGATAATTTATAAGAACACATTATATCTTAAATATAACGAAAAAACTATATTACCGTTTGTGAAATTTGAAACTTTATTACAATTTTTATTACTGATAATTGTCATTTCAGGCGACAGTGCACAAGAAGCCAGGAGGCCTACCGCATGATCCTCAACAATACGCGCAAAGGAAACAGAACGAAGACGACTCCAGAGAAAACTAGTCACAAATAACAATGGTGTAGATGTAAAACAAAAGTATTTTCATATTAAATAAGTAATATGTCTGTTAAATATTTATTTCACTAAATGTTGTTTAAATAAATGATAAAAATCATTGAATTGTTTTTATTTCAATTATATTTATAAAACGATATCTCAATAAAACAAATAAGCTTTAAAATATTTATAAATATAATTATTTATATTATAAGATTAGTGAAGTATTAAAAAAGCGTAATAATTATTTACTAAAAATCTTTTTAAGCATATCCACCGAGAATGGAAACACAATGGTGTGTGTTTTATCACCAGCAATCATTTGCAACGATTGCAAGTATCTTAGCTGAAACAGATTGCTCAATTAGAAAATTTAGAAAATCGGAACCAAAAATTAAAATCAATTAAAGTCAATACATTACATATATGGTAAATTGGTACGAAACTATTCAAATAAGCAAAGTTTTATTGTAAGCCGAGAATATAATTAAACAATCAAGTAAATTTCTAATTGTTGTTCGAAATCAACACGAACCTGCATACACATAGGATTGTCCATTAGAATAACTGTGGCCAGTTGCAGGTTTTTTGTCGATTCAATTTCTGCTTTTGCAACAATTATTTTTGCATTTGCCAATCTCGTCGATTCTGCCTCAGCCGCCATTGCTTTTTGTAATTGCAACGGCAATCTAATGTCTTTTCTGTAATTTTGTAATTTCAATAACGCTATAATGCAAAGTATATAAGAAAAGGATTACGAAAATAATTAGGTGCTTTTACAGTAAATAAGTTCTAAATGATACCAATATCAGTAAAAGTATTCACTTTGATTGTATTATGTGATATTGTGACGTAATTAGGATTTATTCAACAAAGTACCTATTGTACTTGATGAATCAACTTACAACAACTGGCTACAGTTTCACTCTTTTTTCCGCATAACAGGGTAGTCAGAGAACCTA